>JAVLVB010000214.1:896278-1115283 GCA_032876305.1 Orestias chungarensis | reverse complement strand
GACACACTGGTGCCAGGAATACAACCTCTATCTAAACGTCAACAAGACCAAGGAGCTGATTGTGGACTTCAGGAAACAGGAGACAGCGCACGCCCCCATCAACATCAACGGAGCCACGGTGGAGAGGGTCAGCAGCTTCAGGTTCCTCGGGGTCCACATCACTGAGGATCTCAAATGGAAAGAACACACCACACGGGTGGTAAAGAAGGCCCAACAACGCCTCTTTTTCCTAAGACGGCTCAAGAGGTTTGGCATGAGTTCCCGTATCCTCAAGACATTTTACACGTGCACTGTGGAAAGTGTACTGACAGGCTGCGTCACCGCCTGGTACAGGAGCTGTACTGCTCTGGAACGGAAAGCCCTGCAGAGGGTCGTACGGACAGCCCAGCGTATCACCAGGGTTCAACTGCCAAAGCTCCAAGATCTTTACACCAGCCGCTGCATGAGGAAGACCAGGGGGATTGTAAAGGACTCCACCCACCCAAGCCACTGCCTGTTTTTACAGCTGCCGAGCGGCAGGAGGTACAGGAGCGTCAGGACTAGAACCAGCCGGTTCCGAGACAGCTTCTTCCCCCGAGCCATCAGACTGCTGAACAGCAATGGAGTAGCACACCCCTCATAATCAACACAGTGATCCCTCCCACCATATACCCCCTATACAACCCATTCTGCACTCTGCACTTTAACATGTGTAATGCATATCTTGCACAATAACTGTACATCTCGGACTACTACTCTAATTGTATTTCATATATTTATATTCATTCACTTTCATAATTTTGTACATCTGCACATAAAGATCCTGTAGGATATCTGTATATACTTAACAAATGGTGCTAGTTTTAATGTTAGTTTTACTGTAAGTTTTATGTGTATATTTTTGTATTTAATGTGTATTGCACCTGTGAGGGACTGAGCACATAAGCATTTCACTCACCTTTCACACCTGTGTTAATGTGACGTGATGATAAAGTGATTTGATTTTGATTTATTAAATTTTAACAAAATTTTTATTTTTTTATAAATTATTACTGTTAATGAATATCATATTGTTTTTCAATAGCTCCCAGGTCTTGTGACCCAATCACTTCAAATCAGTCTTAAAATGTTGTTCTAGGTGGGACAGATGAGACACACTTGCTTTTATTCCATTTTATACATTTTTTTTTATTTTTACTTTTAATAAATATCATATTTCTTCAGTATCTTCCAGATTATCAGACCTACTCACTTAAAACCAGTCTTAAAATGTTGTAATAGATGGCACAGATGAGGCGCACTTGTTTTTATTCAAGTCTAACCTATTTTCTATTTTTTATTAATTTTTACTGTTAATATATATCATAGTTCTTCAATAGCTTCCAGGTCATATGAGCCACTGACGCAATACCATCAACTTATTCTTCCAGTCTCTTTACAAAGCTTTAAAAATGAACCTTAAAACATGATGATAGAGTGAAAACCTTTAAAGTGACGTGTAGTACAAATGGTAAACACTAGGTGCCGCTAAAATGACCAGAGAGAGAACTATAAATGAATAATCTAAAACTTGTCAGTACATGTTTGGTTGGTCCTAAAAATGGGTAGTTTCAAAAAGGGACAGAGCCTTAAAAACACGAATCTTTGGCAAAAAGCTGGAGGAGTACATGCCATTACACCTTGTTTTATTTTTTCGGGATATCTGCTGTTCTTGCCCTTTTAAAAACCAATGAGATAAATTATTTGAAATGGCTGAAGGTCATATGGTCCGCCGATCAACAAGGAATACGGACAACGGTGCTTAATGCAGGTAACGTTAATTTTTATTTTGCTTGTGTGGGATTTATATATAGCCCCTAAAGTGACATTGAAAATTTTAAATTAAAATCAAAAAACCTTTCTTGTGCACACTATAAAGCGTCTTATGCGCTCAATAACATTTATTTTGGATTTCATACTTCAAAGTTCCTTGAGAGGATCTGTATGTTTGTACATACATATAAAATCAAAAACCTAACAATATTTCTCCACGGACATTTTCCTCCTTAGGTTTACAAATCAATGAAAAGTGCAATTTTCATTGCTCCCCTACAACCAATGTGAGCAACAAAACAAATGAGGCAAAAAGAGCTCATACCACTGAGAACTGGGATCAGTCACAAGACTAAACGGAAATCCATCCAGAACAGCCACAGTCTGAACAAAGGACAGAAAAAGATGACAGAATAGAAGATGGAAAAGGGACAGAGTCCAAGAGAAAACCTATGAAGACATGGGACAGAAAAGGACAGCCACATGTACAGCCCCATGAAGGTTTGGACATAGACAATAGTTCAGGAAAACCCTTTTCTTTTGACAACATAGCACATCATGACAGTGAGGACTGGGACCAGTCACAAGACAAAACAGAAATCCATTCAAAGCAGCAACAGTCCGAACAGTGGACAGAAAAAGAGGACAAAACAGAAGATGCAAAAGGGACAAAATCCAAGACAAACCCTATGAAGACAAGAGAGAGAAAGGGACGGACAGATAAAGACAACCAAAGTGACTATAGAAAGTGCAATGCAGGCCCTAAAGCATTCAAAATTATGACAACAAAGAAAGAGTGGAATAAAATAAAACCAAAACATGGAGGGAGTCAACTATGTCCCCCTTGGACTGAAACATTTTACCATCACTTCATGGAAAAGAATCCATGCTGTACACTTTCTTTTAAATACCAACATGTAAAACAAAAACAAAAAAAACTGTCGTAAGAAGAATTCCCCATTTTTTCAAGCTGCTGCAAAATGCACTTTTAATGGATGCAATGCTGTGTACACTTTTAGAAAGAAAAGGATCCCCACATTAGAAGACCAAAATATATGTTTTACAGTAAGACGCTTTGGCGAGGTCACACACTATAAGAAACAAAGACGATTCAGGCCAGCAAAATACTTGAGAAGACGTAAGATTCGCAAAGCTTTGGCTCATGGTGTCAGCCATTACTATTACTCTATGTTAAAGCAAATACCCACTGAACAAATCATGGCCGGTAACATTATAAAAAGTCTAACCAAGGATGTACTGAAAAAAATATCGTCTGAGCTGAATAAGAGCACAAGGGTCTATGATGACATTATGCGTGAACTCATGTTAACTCAGAAAGTAATAAAAGAAACAAGCTCCCAGGCATCATCAAAGGGTTACTTTCAGCATCTTCAAATCGACCCATTTGCAGCACATTTATACACAGACACTGGAATAAGGACTTTGGCACAACATCTACGGCAGTCATCACCTGTTACCCTCCACCTTGATGCAACAGGCAGCGTTGGGCAGAAAATTCCTGATCAAGACAAGCAAGTTTCCTATTAGGCTTAAGTTTTGCCAGGCATGGGCAAGGATAAACCTCCTTTGCCTGTCACAGAACTGACCACGAACAGCCAAAGTAGTCCTTCCATATCTCATTGGCTAATTGGAATTTAAAAGAAAGCTATCACAAACAACAAAACTAAAAATTGCACAGGTTGAGACAGACTACAGTTGGGGTATGATTAATAGCATCCTTATATCTTTCAACAAGGAAGATATTTCTGTGTATCTTGACAGAGCATTTGACATTGTGCGCGGGTACACTGCTAGTATGAAAAGTTTTACTGTGTTGCATCTGTGCTCTGCCCATATTGTTAAGGCTGTCACACAAGCATTTGGCAGGAAAACATCAAACCGAGGCCTACAGGAGTATGCAATATTCTGCTTTGCATACCTACTCAACATCCAAAGTATGCAGCTTGCCATTGACTTGTTTTTTAATATGTGTGTACCGTTTGATTCAAAAGAATGCACCCATTTGTTAAAAATAAGTGAAATCTACCTCAACAGCTGCATTTTGGAAAACAAGGAATAAAAGGATGAAGAAAATCAAGATGTACCAGAAGCTAAGGAAGTCATCTCTGAAAAAACTAACAGCATCGTTGTAAATTCACCTTTTACACACACTTTTCAAGTGATACGGGACCAAGCAGAGTGTGACTTTCTATCTGATGATTCAGCCAAAAAGGGAAATCCTTACTAATGTCCTGGAATTATTGATGTTCTGATGAAAAACTACATGGGTATCATCCCACTGTGGAGTGGTTTGTTACTTGGAGATCTGACACGACATGAGACACCAACAACTACTAAAACAAATAAAACATGCAAAACCAGAGAAACCAACTGCCATGTGGAGCTTTGGTTTGGTTTAGTGAAACCAGCAGAGTTCATCTCTAAAATGTTTTCCACTTTACAAGGACGATACATCGAGCACATTATGCAGCACAGTCTTTCAATGGAGATTCTTCACAAAGCCTTTTCAGTTTCTAACAAGCCTGGAGATGATTATGAAGAGAAATGGAAGAAAAGGGAAAGCTGTGCTGGTCAATCAAAGTCAAAGTCCAAGTACTTCAATCCCCTAAAGAGAAAACCAAATCCTAAACCTTTACAACGCACCAAAGCAAAGATTAAAGAAGCAGATGACAATCAGCGCAATAAAGAATCCCAGGTAAATAAAGTTTCACCTTATAGGCACTAATTTTTTAGACAAGAAATAAAAAATAAAAAAATAAGTATAATGGAAAAAAAAATATGTTTTTCCAAAATGCAGCTGTTGAGGTAGCTTTCACTTGTTTTTAGCAAATGGGTGCATTCTTTTGAATCAAACAGTACACAGAAGAATACGTTCATAGTATTACGTCAGTGGCTCATGTGACCTGGGAGCTATTGAAGAAATATGATATTTATTTACAGTAAAAGTGAATAAAAATGAAAAATGTGTTAACAAGGA
Source organism: Orestias chungarensis (assembly GCA_032876305.1). Lineage (NCBI taxonomy): Eukaryota > Metazoa > Chordata > Actinopteri > Cyprinodontiformes > Cyprinodontidae > Orestias > Orestias chungarensis. The sequence goes on along the minus strand of JAVLVB010000214.1, from coordinate 1,110,494 downwards.
ATAAAAACAAGTGTACCTCATCTGTGCCATCTATTAGAACATTTTAAGACTGCTTTTAAGTGATTGGGTCACAAGACCTGGGAGCTATTGAGGAAATATTCCAAATATGTACAGTAAAAATGTATAAAAAATAAAAACAATGTTAAAATTGGATGAAAAACAAGTGGGCCTCATCTGTGCCACCTAGAAGAACATTTTATGAGTGATTCGGAGTAAGTGTGACTGATAATCTGGGGGCTATTGAAGAAAAATGATATTTATTAACAGTAAAAATTAATAAAAAATTAAAAAATGTGTTAAAATCGGAAAAAAACAACTGTTTCTTATCTTTGTCAATCTGTAGAATAATTCCAAAGTTTTGTTTTGATCTGTGTGCCATAGAAAGAAAGATATTCATTTTTGTTTCTCAAGAGTGCTTGTGTCGGAACTTTATTGACGGTCCCTAAATCAACAACCATATTTCGGAGGAGGGAGAAACGGAGGAGCGGAAGCCGCAATCAGTCCACCTGTATCGGCCTGGAGGGAGGGAGACACCGCTAACTCTGCGGAGCTTGAATACCCAATATCCAACTTCAAACTAACTTCACTCAACCGGGCACTGACTTCACCTTGAAGAGGGAATCAGTTCACATAAACGCTTCTCTCCTGTATGTATGCTGAGGGCTCGAGTAAGCAGATTAGTTTCTATTAAATTACATCATTTTTTCCAAGGTCTTCAAGCAGCAATGAGGCTAATTTCAGAGCCTTACTTGTTATGACACTCAGAAGAGGAAAAAAAGGATATGCTTCAATAAATTAAGTTTCAGGACAGTGTTTGCAGTCATGTTTGCATCAAAATCGCTTAAGGCTGACGTGCAGCAGCCACGCAGCGCAATTGCAAAATCTGAAGTAGAAAAAAAAAATGTTCTTTTTGTGTCCGACTGGAAGAGGCCGGGTGTAGCCTGGGTTTGTGTGTTTGACTCTTAATGTCTGTCATCTGCGCTTTATTGACGGCTTATGTCAAATGCCATCCTGACAGAGCTCATTAGGATGAAGGATGGAGGGAATGGTCGACGTGGAGGCGGGAGGAAGCAGAGCTGCCAGGGCTGCTGTGCGTAATGCGCGGCCGCTGCACCTGGAGGCGGACGTGCCAGACACGAGGGCCACCACGGTGCATGCGTGCTCACGTCGTTGCTTAACTGGTGTCACCGAGCAGGTCCGCGGCTCCACGTCGGGACTGGAAACACAACCGACAGGCTGACAGTCGTGTCTCTCTCTCTCTCTCTGCAGTCGCGAATGCTCAAATATTTATCCGCGTTCAGCCTCTCTCCGCTGCGAGGACTTGGAGCCATCAGAGGCCTTGAGAAGACTGGTTTACACTTCTGGTTCGTGTTTCTTCTCTGCATCTCTGCTGCTAAAAACCAACATGTAAAAACACAAACGTCAATTTTGCGTGCAAAAATCCCACAAAATACTGCAGAGTATTTCGTCTGGTTTCTAATGCAAACACCTTGGTACACTTCAAGCAAGACAAAACTAACTGACAGTAAGATATAAGAGCAATTTGACCTCAGTGATGCTTGAATATAGTTCCGCTGGCAGATTTTTTCGCTTAAAAAACAAAACAAAAAAACTGCCAAAAGAACTAAGCTTTCTATCAGTACTCAAGAATTATTGACTCAAAGGAAGCTCACATTGTGCTGAAAAGTTATTTTCAGGTTCATTTTGTGCCTTTACAAGATATTTGCATTTGAAAATAAACAAAAATGGTTGTTAGGATTTTACATTTTGTCACCGATTGTCGTCTGATAGCTGGCAGGCTCTGGTCTGATACTGTTCTAAAGAGCCGAATCCATATTTGCTTTGGCCAATGGCATCGCTGATAAGCTCAGACTGTTATGTGACATCTTAATATGCTGATTAAAAATGCATGTTTGGAGGGTAAGCAGGGGGGTGCTCCGGGTGCTCCTGCCAGGGAAGATTAAATCAGTCTACTTAACAGGCATGCTGGGGATTGAGGTCAGTGTAAATGAGAAAGCTAGCAAGAAAACCACAGAACGAGACCAAAAAAAAAAAAAAGATATCTGAGTGAAGAATGAATGATCAACAAAAGGGTGTTGGATGTTTAAATCCGTGCTAAATTACACAGTTTCAGCAGAGTAAATCCGCCTGATCCAGAGGTGAGAGTTGGTTATGAATGGGAGATAAGTGCATTGAAAACCCACGAAGAGTTGGATCCAAGGCCGTCAACGTCCAGCTCGATGAACATGCTGCCAAACAGTTTGGCAGAGCACGATCCATCATCATCAGCAGCAGCAGCAGGGAGGCTGATTAGGTGAGTCATAAAAACTGGGGGTGAATTGGGATCTGGGGGGCAGCACGGTGGCGCTCCAAATGAATCCAATCACCCTGGAACCAGAAACCCACACAGAACCAGAGCAGAGCTAACGAATGAGCCTCCTTTTTCTGAACCTGATGCACAATCACACACCTTCACCTTCACAGGTGGACGAAGAGAAAAAACTAAACAAACAAACAGAGCAGCAGAAAGAAAACATCCCAGAATGTCTGAGTCTCAACCTGGGGACGTTTCATAGGTTTAAAACTAAACAAACAAAACATCAGAAAAAATCATTCACTCAGTGTTGGAATATAAATTGTCTAAGCTTTACTAGAGAGCATTTGTTATTGTTTTGCCTCTAATGCAGAACCTCTATGTATATTATAAGGTTTAATCATTTAAAGTATGTTTTGTTTGCAATCCATAGAAATTTAAAGGCCCTAAAAAGCGGCAAGTGTCTAAAATTGTGATAAAAATCTCCAACAGAAGAAAAAAACATTGTTTTTTTATTTATTTATCCATAGAAGTAATAATAAAAGCTGCAGAAAAGTATTCACGCCCTTGAACTGAATCACATTTTGATCCAGCCTTGAGGTCTCTCAGCACTTGTTTTTCTATTTTGTATTTTTTGTCCACTCCACCTCACCGAAGTTCTACAGATCTATTGACAGTGAAGATATGTCATTTCTAGAGCCTCTTCACACGATTTTACAGATTTCCTTTCAGATTTAACTCTCGTTAGGCCCTTCCCACATTTTAATTTCCATCTGATTATGTTTGTTTTTTTTATGTTGATTTGAGGCAAAGCCTGGATTCCCCGTGATGCTAAAAGAACAACTCGTTCTCTATCTTTAGCCTTTATAGTAGAAACTTAAAGTTTTGGGTGAAACTTGAAGGTAATTTGTGTTACACATAATTAAAATCATCATAACAAAACATCCTTTTTTCAATCTAGAACAAGAAATTTTACATAATGAGGCTACAAAACCATGGTGTTTTGGGTGATTTAAGGTTCTTTTTCTGTTACAATTAGAGCAGCAAAGTAAAATTCTCCTATCTTCTTAGGTAGATGTAGATCCTGTAAACTCAAAGTGCTTTAAACAGATTGATTTGTAGCCATTTTTGTCTGTTTTATATATTTGTTTTTGCGTGAATCTAGATGCACCCACATCACTTAGCTGCTGTTATACCTAGATTTGGATGGAACAATAAGGGACATTGTTATTCTTTTCTATTCTAATACATACTATATTTACAGAAAGATGTGTATTATATTAGCAAACTTATTATTTCTGTTTTCAGGTTCAAATCATCTGTATTTGACAGATCTATAGCTTCATCTTTAAGTAATTGTTTTTGTTTGAAAAGGTTTGGCACCACATTAAATATGGTCTGTGAAAAAGAGTTAATAAATGAAGATTCTCATTGAAAGAAATCAAACATGAATACAGTTTTTCTTCGGCAGACGAAAGCTTTTCGAATCAGGGGAAGTGGTTAGAGAGGTCGAACAAACCTAATATGAATACAGTTAAATTACTCGAAACTCAGTGAATTAATAGACTATATTTTAAAACTTGAGTATAAGGTACTTCTGCAAAACGATATGCAAAACATATTTCTAAAAAGAGGAAGCAATTAAAATGTATAATGAATTTAAATAACAAATAATAAATAAAACAACATCATTGCGTTTAACGGTGACATTGGAAAGATGCATTTCAATTAAAGGTGTCGGTTTATGGGCACTGTGAGATAAAACAATACACATCTTTTTCTGTATTTAAAAGAAATTAATTATGATGGAAGGATATGGCGTTTAATAGGCTGTTTTGTATGGTGTATTTAATTTTTTATTTATATTTGAAAGAGTTTTTTTTTTTTTTTAGCCGAACAGTGAATACTGTGAATATGGGGCAGATAAATATAACTTTATACTTCTGTCTGCTGCTTGTCATTTACGATTTCTTTTGGCAAACGAAGTATTCATATTTATAACTGGCTGAATGAATAAAAAAATAAATGGATGAAAACTGAATGGTGCAGAAGTCATTGATGATTTGATAACGTAACGTTTTCCCCACAAAAAGGAAAAGTCGGCAGTTTTATTGTGACACAGATTCTCTGAACAGCAGCAAATATAAAAATATTTCCTCTTTTTGTGAATTGGAGTGGTTATAACTGAATATGAAATGTGACCTTTGACCTCAGGTAGATCTGCGCATACTAGAAACACAAAAAAATGAGTAACATATCTGTTACTTATATAAACAGCTGATGATGCATTGAAAAGGATGGTAATCTCACAAAATCCAACACACTAGCAGAACATGGAGGTAGAGTTGTAAGTGATATATCTTTTCCACATCTGTCAGTGTGATAAGGATGTATAGGGAATAAAAACACAAGGATTTCTAGCGTATAGATATTTAATTGGTCTCACAGACAGCAGGACTTTGATAGCTCTCCTTTAATTTACCTACGTTTACTGTCTCCACTGGAAATTATCTACAGTCGTTGGATTTCGGGATGATGAGTTTATTTTCAACTTATATAAAGTGCAGAAATACCAAAACAACAACAATAATTAAGTTGAGAGTCACAGATGCATTAAAAACCCAACTAAGAAGACAGAAACAACAGACTTATACAGTTAAAGGAAGAGAAATGGGTTCTTAGTAAACACTGGGGAAATATTAACATTATTATTAGAGGTAAAGAACAAAATTTGGCCCATAAGAGTAATAATTGGTTCAGATTTAAGTTCAGCATTAACAATCTATTTAAAAAAGCAGACAAGACTTCCTTCTTTTTCCTTTTTAAATACAGCAATCACAAATTAGAGTAGTTATATTTCAGGATTGAGGGAAACGAAACAGCAACAACGGGCCAAAAAATTCACAGCAACCACAAGCAAATCAGAAGCAAAAAGCATAAACAAACAAAAAAAAAGAAGAGGAATTGTTAAAAAGACTGAAATAAACATTACAAAGATTTAAAAGGGAGTAGAAGAGAAACAGAAGAGAAAGTATTTAAGATTAAGACTTCTGGACTAAACAGTTTATTATTCCGAGTACAACAATGGAAACTGTAAACAGTGGTTGAGAGACTAAACAATAGATGTTATTTGGGTATGTTGGAGGGACAGAAAGAGGACTTATGTCTCTGTAATCTTGACATTTTCCTACAGGGAGATTCACAAAGTAAAAGTTTTCACATTCTAATAAGATTTTTTAGGAAAAAAAAGCTGATTACTCAGATTTGATCAGTGATTTGATCAGCCAGCCAGTGATCCACCCTCCTCCTCTTATCCCGGGTTTGGATCATCTTAAGCAGCCAGACTTTGTGGAGGAATCCTGAGGCATTTACGGTAAACTATTCATGGCCCATTAGTTTTCCCTTTAATCCGACTCTTGGTCATTTTACTAAATAAATCCGGATAAAAGTTTAATCAGTAATTTATTTAAAGGTTTACATAAATAATGTACACACACAGAGGTAATATTAGGATGAAGAGTCCATTAAACAATGGGAATTACCGTATATATGGTGGTTAAGCTAAAAAGGAACATCTCAGCAGCGTTTTTCATCTTTTTTATAGGTGGTTGGGTTTCTGATAGTTTATAGCAGCGTTCCAAATGCTTTCAGAAACACTGACTGTCACAACCTTGTGCTAAATAATAGAGCCTCACAGAGAGCAAGGGAATTTTCCTCAGAGCACAGGTGTGCTCCGATAGTCTCATAAGCCTGCAGGCCGCACAAAGAAAGAAAGCTTCCTTGGTGAAAAGGTGCGGCGCGTCACAAAAGTGCAGACGAGGATCAACAATGCCTCCTTCGTTTGGGAGGATCGGGTTTTGACCTTCAGGCACCGTTTCAAATGAATGCGACTCCCTGAGTAGGAAATCAAACATCCCAATGGCCCTGAATCCCTCCACCCTTCTGCGCAGCTTTGAATGAACATATGATGTTTTAAAAAACAGGGGAACACATTTTCACACAAGCAGGGAGACAAAAAAAGTGCGCCGGTGAGGCCTCCCAAGAATTGTCGGCACCAGCAGCGACACTTACTTCTCTTTATGCATCCAAATCCCCGAATACAAGAAGCACTGCAAACGTATAAAACAGTAATAATAGACAGCAGGAGGTGACTGAGACTCAGTAGCTCTGTTTGCATCAACCTTTTTTTTTAATGGGCAATTTTGTCGTATATAACAAATTTTACAAAAACGCTCTCAAGCTCACTTGAGGTAGTTTCCGAAAAAGAGTTAAAAAAGGAGATGGAACCACTTTTCCCCAACATGTCCTGCTGTAGTGAGCCAATTCTGGGACTTCCTGTTTATTACAGCCATGAGTAATGCATAACCTGATTGATTCTCTACAATCCAGTAGTTTTTCCTTTTTCGTTTTTGCAGCATTTTAAAAGTTTGCAAAACATTTCTAAGACATTTCGAAAACATGCTGGCTGTTAAACTGCATGTCAAGCTGCTGCTTTGCACTTCTCCACTGAAGTTTCCAAGCATCGAACTTTAGCTAATTATTTTTTTTATTATTATAGAAATCTGAAGATTGTGCATGTCACCCCCGCACCCTACGGCAACCTGGGCATCTGCCCATTTTGCTCATATAAAAAAAAAACTCAACTGGTTGCATAGAGAACATATTAAAAAGTAAATCAGAAAGTGCAGGAATATCTGTGCAGCTTCACCTGCTTTGCCTCCTTAATCTGGTTCACAGCAGGGGCCAGCATGGCTGCTGGACAGGCAGTGATGGGGTTGACAAGGTAAGTGGCCTAGGTGCTTACTCAGTCAGTCAGTCAGTCAGTCAGTCAGTCAGTCAGTCAGTCAGTCAGGGGGCTTCATGACTGACTGCTTGGGAAGCTTAAACAAATCCACCAGGTATATATATATAAAAAAAAAAAAAATCTCCACAACCATACTGGCATTTTGTTATTGGCATAATATAGATTTTAGCTTTCAAACTTTAAGGCTGAAAAGAAACACACAAAGTCTCAAAGGGCAGCGACGGCAGACGGTGAGCTGCAGGCTCAGAAAAATCCTGCCTGTCCTTGTGTGTCACTTTCCAGCCACGGGAAAAGATTTTCTCTCCCCCTCGCCATAATTCTGCTGATGGCGCAAAGTGTCTCCATGAAGCTAATGCTTTATGTCAGATTCTATACAAGCTGGCATATCAGAACAAGTGGATCCACCTTTACTTTCCCCATAAAAGGGTTTTTTCCCCCCCTTTCCTTCACAGCATCATCAGCACGGCTGAAAAGCTGACGACTGAGTTGTTAAGAGTAGAAGCAGAGGAGAGAATCCTCCACGGCTCTCGCTGTTTTTGTTCTACCTTCTCCTCGTTTTATTATCATCACTCCAGCAATGAGGAGCTCAGGGGAGGTGAATTGATGAGAAGAGCGACAGAGGGAGGGTTACACGGAGGGGAAAACAACAACAACAACAAAAACACACACACACACACAAGGAGTGCCAGGCTCGGAAAACTGGCATGGTTCAGTTGTATGTCAGTCACCTAGCAACAAGTCCTCCCCTCTGCCTCCCTCCACCAAATCACTTACCCCCCCATCTCCTGCTGAGCTCTCTAGTTCAACAAATCTGCTCCAAATGTATGGCTGCGCCTCCAACCTCCAACGCTTTTCTGGGCTGGGGGGCTGAGGATGTGGGCCCTCGGCTGAACGCGCCACTCAGCTGCCCATTGACCAGCGGGGCCTTTCTCTGCGCACACTAAAGAGCTGTGGGGGGGGGGGGGCAAAAACCCTGAAAGCGGGGGGCAGCTCCACAGAGAAAACATTTGTTTGTAATTGTGTCTGACTGCATAATGAAAATGATGTTCTTTTTAAATTTGGGCTTGTTAAGGCCACACTATTTTCCTCCTGGTCACCTGACCATTGTGAAGAAGCAGCCCCTCACTTGGCCCGCGGGCCCTGGAGGGGGGAAAACATTGGAAATGCTCCCAAGACCTCCCCACTCTTTACTTTAACCCCTCTTGTTTTTGAAGTGTTCTCTGGTTAAAAGAGGGGAAAAAAAACATAAATACATGGACTCTGTTCATTACAGGGCGGGAGAGGATGCTGGATAAAAACCTCCCTCTCCACCCCCACACATCCTTTTTTTTTTTTTCTGCAGCACCCGGAGCTGTAAAGCATTGAGAAGGTTAGCATTCCTGCTCCTTCTTCACTGAGACAGACCATTAGTGGAAGCATCGGGCTCAGAGCTTCATTCACATCCAGCGATTATTTTGCACTTTTTAGCCCCCCTCAAAAAAGAAAAAATCCTGTTTTATCAGCGTGTTTATCAACATTCACGTCTCACTTGGCAAAGGTCGTAGCCTTCAGGGGAATGCTTAATCCCCACAAGGCTGCACGGCGACACATTTTAAGGGGCTTGCACTGAAAAAGAAAACAAGGTTACCTTTGGTTTCTCTTCGCGTCGCTCTCCTTTAATATTCCAATCCTGCAACATCCGATTCATGTCAGAAACCGATGCACTTCTGAACCGCCCCTGGTTACCATTAATCTCCCCCTATGGACATCCATTCAGTGATTTAATTGGTTTAAGTTGGACTCGCGTTTTGAGAGGAAACCCCCTTCGACAAAGCGAGTCGTCTGAGAGGTCGCAGGTGAGAAGTAAAAGCTCCGACCAGAAGGCCTGAAAGCGACGGTTGACCCTGATGGTTAACTGGACGCTTTGAAACAAACCGAAGCACTATTTCCTCTTCATCTCGTTTTTACTGCAGGTGAAAGACGTCAGAAATCACCCGCTCACAACAAATCCTATCGTGAACGCAGGCAGCATTCAGAGAACTGAGAGGAACATATCAGATATTACCAACCGTTCTCCTGCCTTTTGCAGCTTCCTTGGTCATCATCCCTCAAAAAAACAAAAACATTTAACGGTTTCTGAATGTTACAGCAAATATAAATTCATCCAGTTTAGCTCAACTGTTTTGTAAATAATGTTGTAGCGTTTGATTCAACACCTTTAAAGAAGGTATTATAAGTAATAATAAAATAATGGAGCCCAGTCACAAAGAACAATTATTATGTCTTTGTTTAAACTTATTTAATAACAATTAAATGCAATAACTTACATAATAAAAAGGAAACATATTAACCTAACATCCCCATGTATCTGCATGAAATAGTTTGTTGCTGCTTTAGCTTACTTGATGGTTTTTAGAAGCAGTCCCATGCTGCTACGAAAAATGATCAAATCTGAATTTCAAAAAAGAAAATAGATCAAATAAAAACAAGAAATTCAAAATAAAAAATGTCAGATTTTAGCAGAGCTTTTCTTTAAGGCAGATGAATAGACTACAGCGTGTGATTATCAGCTTGATAGCTTAGCTACAGACTAGCTGTAGCCTCCAAGATATTCACATATTTAACTTGTTCCTTAACCTTTTACCACATGTAACCATAAATTCAGCTCCAAATCCAAACAGTTTAACTCCTCCTCCATGTCTCTGTTCAATTATACGCTAGTTAGGATTTGTGGAGATTTTCCATTTTTATCATTACACAACAAAACTAAAATGTTTATCGCTGAAAGAAATTAAAAATGTCTGTCTAGGATTGAGGCTGGACGGCTGGAAACAGCAGGTATCCCACCTTGGCAACTAAAGAAGCTGTTTGATTTTATTTCATATATCCTAAAATATATCCTGCCAGCGCTTCTATTAACGCTGTCAGCACCACTAACAGCATTTCAACACAGATTAACTGGAATCTGGGAGAGTGGGGCAAGTTAATTGGTTTATCTTAAAAGGAGTCACAGATGATTGGTTATTTAAAAAATTACAGCTCAAACACAAAGATAATAAAAGACTTTAAGCATCATATTCTGACTTGGTAACAATACCATTAAAAAAACTGAAATGCTAGTATTTGCACTTGTATACTTAGCAGTTCCTTTAAGTTAAATTAAATTACCTACTTTATCTATGCAAAGCCTTCAAATCAAACTGAAAAGTATTGTTGTTCGCAATAAACAAATAAAAAAAATGTGGGATCTATGCTGAAATAACCCCTCCAGTATTTAGGAGTCTGAGCATCTGCATGTTTGCGTTGCTTTGGCTTAGCTTTGCTCTCAATATGGACTTAATGAATCTTTGTGGCTGTAAAATAAAAATATGCTCCAAGATCAAGAGTACAAACAGAATTATTTAATTTGAGTATCAATTTTCAGTAAATGTGGGTTTTTTTTAAACAGAACTTAGTATTTCTTTTAATTTAAGCATAAGGCAAATGTTTATCTCTGTCCAATAATTTTATGATTCTATCCAGCCATGCTGAACTCCTTTTTAATCAGTTATGGAGTTCCTCAAGGCCTCATTCTCGGGTCACTTTAACAGAAGTTATAGCAGCCTGATAAATTCACTTTTTAATAATTACACATCTATTGAATATGACTGTATACATATTTACACAGTAATTTAGTAAATTAGAATCATCGTCCTGTCAGTATCAATGATTTCCTGCTAATCATTTTGAGATTACAATATTATATCTGAACAATAAAAATAAAACATTTCATTCATGTGAAGTATGTTTCATACCAGTGTAAAGGTTACCATCAAAAGATGCTTTTAATCTCACAACACAAGTCTCCTCGAAAACACAAATTCTAATTTATTAGACTATACAACTAGATCCCTTATTAGGATGTAAATAATACAGAAATTGAATTGACTCTTTGCTACCATCCTCCTCTCTATGCATGGTTGGGTCCTTTTCTAGCTTTTCTTGTTAAGTTCTGGTTGGTTCAAACATTTGGGCCAGTCTGGATAAGATGTTAATCTCCGGTTTACTGACTTGTAAACATCAAAACATCCACTTCAGCTTAGTTATTTTTTAGATATTAATTAGGTTAAAAGTAATATCTAACTTCATAGAAAAAAAATTTCAGCAGGAAATTAGGCTACGGTAAAAAGATCCATTTAATTTAAGTTGTTGTTTACTGCAGTTTAGTGCTTTGAAATAATATTAAGCTTGATTTTAGAATCTGTTGTTGTAAGCATGGCATTCTGTAAAGAGACAACTAATTGTTTAATTCAATTTATGTAGCGCTTATTTTACAAGGAACGTCGTCACAAGGCGGTTTATGAAACAAAAGGATTCAATTTATGCACAGAAACATTTCTGTGCAGTAAATTCAAGCCAATTCTACGGACAGGTAACAGAATAAATACACTACAGTTGGATCTGAGTTATAAAACAATGCCGTCAAGTTCTGTTTGGTATTTAAATGACTAAAAAAATAGTTTGTTTTCTAATAATAACCAAAAGACTCCATTGAGGCAAAGCTTTACCTCCTACTGAGCAGCAACAGCGTAGAGGAAAACTCCTGAGTGTCTGAATGGATTTGTTATTTTCATAGGTAGAGACTGGTTATATTTACTCTTACTATTTGAATTTACCTAAGCAACCTTTAGGGCAAAAAATTATTTAAGGATTAGTTTTAATCAGCCGTTATGGCAAAATCTTATTTACTTTTACGTGAGTAACTTCTAGGATGGGTACTTTTTACCTATTACCTCTGATTGTCTTTAATTTTGTATTTAAATTTGTGTTATTTGTCTTGTAACCATTAGTAGAAATAAGAAGATCACTTGACTTGCATGTATTTCTGTCTTTCCTGTGTTGAAGAGCAGCAAAAAGAAAAAGGGGTTTCTGCACGTTGCCCCAAGGAAACATGAAGGAAAGACTTCAAAATCAACACGTTTTGTATTATTTAAATTTTTTTGCACTTAAATAGTGATTTGCTGCTAATAATAATAAGAATATTTCTCCAACAAATAAATATATCAAACTTAATTATTCGATTTTTAAAAATTATGTAATCTTGCTTCCAGATTTTAAAATGTTAAAACTTTGGATTTTGGGGTTTTAAATAATATAAGGAATGAGTTTGCATTCATTTGTTGTTAATCTCCCCTACACATCTTAGAAAGTATTTTTTATGCTGAGTTTTCTTTTGGAAAGCTGTAGGATTCATGTAAAAAAAACACATACATCCCTGATTGAGTTTTTAATTATTTCAGATTTTGTATTTCAACCTCAACTATGCATCTTTGGGCTAGTTGTCATTTAGTTCTAGTCTGGGTTGGTTTTTTTGCAGAATTAACTATTTTAACACAGATCTGTCTTGCTAAAACAGCATGTTCTCTCATCTTTCCTGCTTTGAAGATTATTAGTAAGAATAATTAGCAAAAAAATATTCCTACATTAACATTTTTGTGGATATGTTTGAGTTGGTCAGCAGGTTATAAATGCAGTTTTTTTTTGTTGTTGTTTTGTTTTCTTATCCACTATTTTTACAATTCATATTTTTTAAGCAAGGCCAGAAAAGGTTTGAGTTTTTTTTAGAAGCCCATCAGATCAGAAACACATTTAAACAACTTTTCTATTGCAGCTGCAGATTCTGTTGAAAGCTCAAAGAGTTTATTAATCAAATTTCATTGTTTTCTGACTATATTTTGGACATTGACGTTTAAAAGGCTCCAGCAACTGTCAGCACCACGTCCATGAAGCTTCTTGTTGTAAATGGTTTAAGGTGTCAGCAAATGAATAATTTCATGTTTTTTTGTATCCATATTATCTTTAGGACAAGTGATGGACCTTTATCAAAAAAACTCCTTCAACATGACATCAATAAGGAAGAAAAACAAACATTATTGTTCACAACAGGCAACCAAAGCTACGAGGTCCGAGCTCATAAACCTGAACGCTCTGTTTCACCAGACACTAAATTCTCTGATTTAGAAGAAGGTTACAAGCAACTGTCGGTTCAGCAAAATAAACCTTTAGATAGTGGCAGCGACACATGTTAAAATGCTTTTGAATGGCAGGATCAAAGCCTCAAAAGGTAGAAAATCTGTCTGAAATCTAAACTTTTGTGATATTTTACATTTAGGATTGTGTTGTTTGATAAAAGACGGGGCCTTGAAGAGGAGCACATGCAGTCACCAGGCATGGTAGATATAGCTCTCATTTCTAAGTGGGAATATCATTGAGAATAAAAGCATAAATGGCTTAATATAAAAGTTATTTCTCAATTTAGGTGAGAGCTAGTAGAAAGCATTATTAATCTATTTTTCTTTCATTAGGAAAAGGATCTAACTGTAGTCTCTCAGTTAAACAGCTTAAACACTAGAAGGTTAAAAGGTCAAAACGAGGCAACAAAAAGCCCCGCAACACGTCAGGCCCATAAATCTGAAGTTTGTTCAGTTTCTGATGTCCTACCTTCATCAGACGGGCAGGTTCATCCAACCTGTCCTCCCCCTCTGTGTTTCCCCTGTTTCCTCCTTGTTGTGTGTTTTCATGATAATTGGCAGCAGTTGAACTGTGAGCCATAAATCAAGAAGCGCAGAGTGTATTAATGAGGACGGACCACCCAGGGGAACTATTTTCCCCGCACTTTCCTCGCAGACAATGCGGGTCTACTTGAGTGCGCCGCGGTCTGAGAACCGTGAATGAACATTCACAAGAGCAGCGCTCCCCCGCTGCCGCGTTTCCACCCGGCTAATGGTCGCAATAAGGGCCGATTAAGTATTTATTCTGGAAGAGGCTGAGGCAGCCTGGACAAAAACACAGATCATTCTGTTAAAACATGTTTGGGTCACAAGAACGAGGCTGTTTTACAGAAAGTTAAAAGCTTCATACAGTGCTTAAAAAACAAACCTGATATTTTCATACGCCTCAAAAAAGATTTTGATCATTTTGTCATAACTATAAAATCAGATTAAGATTGCTGTAAATCAGCTTGGTTTATCTACTAAAAGCTGCTTTTAATACTTTCTTTAAAGTCTGAAACTTCGATGATATTTCATGACTTAAGAGACGAAGGGAGGAAAACCTGTGAGTATATTTGATGATTTTTCTTGTAACATCATGGACATCGATATAGATACATCAACTATGGACTTCCACATGTCTGATAGGTTTCCATGAAAAAGTTTGTGTAAAGTTGAAATAAGCAGCATGGAAATGTTCAGCCATCACAAAGTTCAGGAAACATATATATTCAGGTGAATTATTCCCAAAACAGAAGCAAAATACCTCGTAAATGTACTGGATGGTAAATTAAACTGAAACAGTTTTAAAGCCACTAAAGAAGCAGAAAGAAGATACATAAAAACCTTTAATACTTTAGTCCGAGTATTGATAGTTGAGGTCAGATATAACTCATATAAGTACAAGTACAAATGTCTTGATGCTAATTTTATATAAATTGATGTACTTACTTAAAAAATACTCAAGTATTCAAAAGTAGAAATTTTTTTTTTTTCATGAAAGCTAAAATCTCAAACATCATCTCTCCTTAAACCATTTCTTTAACCATGTTGTAAAGCCGCTGTTCAGATTTTCTGTCTGGTTTAAACAAAACTAGAGATGATACAAAGTATTTCACTCCTCCAGAAAATCTTATTTTTATTCTAGTTTCTCCTATAGTCTCCAGTTTTGATGTGTTTTTCCATAAATAAATGGTGAGAGAATTAGGTAGACATATATTTCAAACCCATCCCAAGTGTGAGCGACAACCGTGACTGGTTACCTTCTTGTGAGGAAGCACAAGCTTGTTATCCAGGAAAGAGAAACAGCAACAGATTAAAAAGCTTTGTAAAGGCTGAAAGAACAAGTTTCCTGGAAATGTTGTGGAGGTGAAAGTACAATACTTTTGTTTGAAATGTAGTGGAGTGAAAGTTTCCAAAACGATACAGATACTTTTTAGCTTACTTAAGTAAAATATACCCTGTCACTGTCCACCAATGCACATGGTGCAATTTTATAGCACAATCAATTAACTATGTTGCCTTCAGTTAATGTAAAAACGCTGCATATGTCCAAACCAACAAATATGTCGTCTGTCTCTTTAAGAACCACTGACAGCTCCACTTCAGCAGCCACACTGCTTCTCCATCCCATCCACAGCCATTAACAGGAGCATTGTGTTACCTAATCAAACTTTTTAGCTAATTTTAGTGAAAATGTTGCATTAGAACATGAACACAGCAGATTAACAGTCATCAGTACAGAGAATTGCACAAACATGACAAATTTCCTAAAGAATTTCCTCTGTGGCATCAAAAAAAAATACATTTTCTTGCTGAAGTTCTTTTTTTTAATACCAAAAAAAGACTGCACAGAGAAGTTGTTTGTGTGATTAGCTCATAAAAAGCTACTTCCACCAGGTGTTTACTAACTGCAGCTACATATTCTGGTCTATTGAGTTAACAATGATTCAAGGAATAGTGAAACATGCATGAATTAGTCAAAGTTTTTGATGAGGAAATTATAGAATAACATCAAATAGAGCTCAAATGGACCAAAATCCTAAAACATACCAGATAAGGTACAAAAATGAACTCAAGGATAAGAAATTTACTTTTTTTTAGAGTAGCACAAACTAGTACAAACAGGAAATTTGGGAACCGACCCAAAAGACTGTGTGTAATCAAGGTGGCCTACAAACCTGACCCAGTTAGACCAGGTCAGTCAGAAAGAATGGGCCAAAGTTGCAGCAAACTATTGTTGGTAGGCTTTGGGGAAGGAAATCCAAAATGTTATACAGTTTACAAAGCAACGTTACCAACACTGAGGAGGTTTACGTTGAAGTATAAAACAATTCTCAAAACAAATCCTGTCCTAACTAACAAAAAACTGTAAGATTAATAAATGTATATGGAAAAAAAGAAAATTATAAATCAAAGGTTTAAATTAAAATGTTTTTTTTATTTAGATATTTATATATCAATCCTCTTTTTGCAAAGATTTTAAGCTTTTCTTCATTGTAAAACGCAAAAATGAAAACCTTGCTTGGTTTGGATGACAATTAATTTTTAGCAAATATTTATAAAAATTTAAAGTTGTCATTTTTTCTGTTTACTGAATGCTTGGATGGTAAAAGCTACAGACCTCTGTGTCAAAGCTAATCGTGGAGGTAATTTAAGTTAACTTTAAAGCATAAAAAGTAAAAAAATAAAGAAATAAAAAGATGGTCCTTAAATCCTTTTAAACATTCCATCCCCAAATGTCTTGCTAAAAATAAAGGTTTTTGCTCCATTAGAGCAGGCCCTCTGCAGTGAAAGTACAGCTATAATTGTCTTCCATTATGAAACCTCACAAAGCAAGACCATTGGCTACTAAAATACCAAGGTTAATCTTGATTAAATGTCTTCCCAGGGCACAAAAAGCATGTTTTACATAAAACATCCTTCAGGGTGGGTTTGAAGCGTGATGTTAAAAAGATATATAAAATATTCCTGATGGCAAGGCCAAGCACCCCAACTCTCAGATTAAAAGGTATCAAAGATATTAGAGAAAAACCATTACAATTCAACAAGGTGCTAATATGCCCGCGCCTGCCCTATTATCTCCCTTTAATCAGTCCCAGTCACACCAGAAACACAAAGCTGCAACTTTGAGCTTTCCCTAAAGTACATTTTAAGATTCTATGTGAATACATATGTAGTACTTTAACGTTTTTCTCTTTGTGAGGCGTACTTGTTGTAAAAGCAGCTCACAATGGGCAAAGTGCTGTTTTTGAGAAGTCAAAATGGACCTGCTCTCTATCTGTGGGCTTCTCAAATAAAATTAAAAAAAACAGGCTGCGAAGGTGAATGTCAAACAGAAATGAATTAACACTGGTCCTTTTCTCACAGCTGACTTTACGCTTTACTAATCATTTCGCAGTGGTTAAATGGGCTTTTGAAGGGCAGAGGAGTCCAATTAATTCCGCTGTAGAAATGCTTGTGCACAACCAGCTGTGTCTCTGTCTTCTTCCCTCTGCAGCCCAAAGGAAATCCTCCTGTAGGCTGAATGCCCGCTGCCTCTGACTTTTGTTCTCTAACACTCACCCCTCGCTCCAAACGCAGCATCTTTCTGCAGAGAGATAGGAAAAAAAAAACATTTCCTCCCACACCTGTTGCTGAATTGTGTTTGTGTTACAAGCTGCAGACTGGGTGATAACGCCGGTCTTTATTCAGCTGCAGGCAAAAAAAGAAACAGTGATTTCCTTCACATTGGAGACACTGAATTGGGAACCCCCTTTTTTTCTTTTTTTTTACAAAAACTGCAAAAAGAAAAAAAAAATAACTAATGCTAAATTAGTGTAATTGTCACTTCCAAACCAAATAATTCCCACTTCTGGGAAGGAAAGTCACAGGATATTTCAACCACCGCTGTTACACAAGGATAGGAAAATTAATTTCTGTACATTAACTAATAAAACCGAGATGAATCATTTAAGAAATTAAATTATGTCCAATGTAAATAAACAAACAATTACCCTTTTATTGCTTTAACAAATTAGGCATGAAAAAAAATGCACAGAACAGAAAAAGTATATGGATTTATTAGACTCTGAAAGCTGATTCAAACAAATCACAGATAAACTAATGGAAAACATGTAATATAAACTAAATTATTGCATAAATATTTTCTCCTTTCAAGTTAGGATTAAATAGACGCACCTTCGTTTTGATTCCCTGAGTTTAGATCTCAAACAGGTTTGAACGTCTGGATTCTGCAGTTTTCCTGTTAAACTCTTCAAGATCTTAATGCTGAAGATCGTTTCTGAAAAACACTTTTATAAGACCTGCAACCAATTATCTATTGAGGTTTGGGTTTCAACTTTTACAAGCAGCAATTAACTGGACCTCTGTCGACTTAGGTCAGTCACTTTAAGGGGGTGAATATTAATGAGTCAACATATTTTTCATGTATTGAATTATCAATATTCTGTCGAAATTTCCATTGTGACAAAAAGCCAACTTTTATTGATAATGGATATTATTGATATGTGCTTCCTTATCTGTGAATCATTTTTCTTATATCCTATTGTTATATATTTTGTAAAAGCAATAAAATGTTAAAACATCTGAGGGGGCGAGTCCTTTCTTTAGGTGAGAATATTGACT
Organism: Orestias chungarensis; assembly: GCA_032876305.1. Taxonomy (NCBI): domain Eukaryota; kingdom Metazoa; phylum Chordata; class Actinopteri; order Cyprinodontiformes; family Cyprinodontidae; genus Orestias; species Orestias chungarensis. The sequence continues at coordinate 1,092,241 of JAVLVB010000214.1, read as the reverse complement.
CGTACTGTAGATGAAAGCTTTAACATTTACTCTCCTTGAGTTTACACTTCAAATTAAATATAATGAATCTAAGGAAGTAAAAATAAAATAACATTTTCTTTGATATTTACTTATTTTTATCATGCAGCTAAAACTATGTGTTCAAATTGATGTTACTTTATTAATCAGGAGAGAAAACGGTCACCAGTAAAAATCACAAAAAATATATATTTATCCAAATTAAAAAAAATAACTAAAACACTAAAACCATTGTGGGACGCTGTCAAGGAACCTGGGTGTAACTGCTAAGGTGCTGCAGGAAATATTTTCAGAGTGTTCTGTAAGAACAGAGAGTGTATACTTCAACCTGAAGTAGGAAAACAGGACAACTCAAATGGAAAACTCCTGGGAAGTTGTCTTAGGGTCCTCTTGTTGCAGCATCTGTATGCAATAGTTGTAAGAAAACCCACAGGGAAAAAAAACAAAACACAAACAGCTTTAACACGACGATGTGTGAAGAAAAGACTCCAAGAACTCCCAGAATAGATTCTTGTTTTAATGCAATAGAGAGAAAGTCAAAGTAATCAATCTGAACTCCAAAAGTTACGTATGGCGTAAAAACAGCTCTATCACTAAAACGAACACCAAAGCAAGGGTTAAACCCAGCGGTGGCAGCATCATGCACTGGGGTTTCCTTTTTTTTGTTGAAGTGACTAAAGGATGAGCATCAATTCAATTCAGTTCAACTAACTCAGAGAATTAATTTAAATCAACCAAACATAGTTATTCCTAGTTATCAACAATTAATCAAACCAGCTAATTATTAAGATTTGCTGCATTCACTCCACCTGGACCAGGATGCAGAAGCAGTAGACGCCAGCTCATGTTAACTTTACGGTAATACTGAGCATGCATGCAGCGACAGTGGAAAAGAAAAACTCCCATTAAACGGGAAAAAAAGAGAAGAAAGGAAACACAGGAAGAAGTGATCCAGGTGTACTTTCTAAGCTGAAATAACAGCAACTAATTTAAACTGGATTGATGAATGAAGTTGCTGAATGGTGAAACATGGTTTAGATTGTCCTCCAACAGCCTAAGCATAAAGTAGCATAATTAAAGGAAGAGTTTAGGATTACCAAACCATTTAGGATGAGAGAAGACAAAGGTATAGACAAGGAGAACCACCTACTCATCCACTTTTCCAGCAGTTATTATAAGCTGCATCAAATAAAGAGAGAAAGTTTTACGTTTTGATTTATTTCTTAAAAAGGCAAAGATAAAACACATTTTCAGTAATATTGCGAATCCAGGTGTGCATCCAAAACAACAGAAGGACTTAATGGGATAAAAGAATATTAATACTGTGTATATAAAACTGAATTATAAATGATAAATCTTATGAGTGCTAACAATATTTGCATTTCTGTTTGTATGAGTCTGAATCTCAAATGCAACATCTCCCGTTTTGTTGCAGGAAGCACGAAGCTAATAAAGTCCAGATATGGGATGCTGACAAAAACCTAAAAAGAGGGCTTTAATGCTGTTTGACGAAACGAGAGCAAAGAATTAGATTCACTAATATCACCATTGTTTTTTTATTAATATATTTATATTTGTCAAGACTTCATCACGTATATTCAAGCACATTTAAATTATTGATTCGTTTTGAATGGATGGAAACAAATGTTTCCTTTACTAACTTTGTTGAGTTGTAAAAGACGGACGTTTTAAAGTGTGTTGCGTTTTCCGAAGACTCACCTGTGTCACTTCCTCTGCAGCATGTTCGGCTAACAGATTCCCCAGCTGCCTGAGCACCTGTAAAGGAAAACCTACTGGAACGTCCTCCAAAGTCTGACACGACACTCGGAAAGAAACAAAAAGCATCAAATGCAGGAGAGTTTGGTATTTGCGAAGCAGTCGTCTGTTTTGCAAGGAGTGGAAAAAACATTTTGGGTCGCCTTATTGGAATCCTGACTTTGTTACCTGGAGCGCTGTTAACTCGGGTGTGACGTCATTCCCAGCTCTGAGGTAAATGATACGCACCATCAGACCCCAATATAACAACAGTTATTCCTGCATTTTTCTACATTTAAAACTGAAAATATAACTCAGTGTGTACTTATCTGCATTGCGTTTAGGTGTTTTAGTGTACCAAGCTGCATTTCTATTTCTGTACCCATGACTACTGAAACACTAACAAGTTGAGGTGGAAGTGTTTTGGGATATCATACATTGTTCTGATCATTTTTTTTGACGTTTTAGTAATTTTGCAGATATTTTATTAGTGTATACTTGTTTTTTTTACCCCGTTTCATTGTATTTCTAGGAAATTTGGGGGTCTGTTAGGTAAATCAGCTCATTGTTGGTGAACAGAGGTTGGAAAAATGAAGCTTTTAGGAGTAATTTTAATGCACCGTAGTTTTTACTTTTACTTGAGTAATACTATGCGCTATAAAGTATTGCCGCTCTTGAGTAAGTCGAGTAACATTTCAGCACATGTTAATAATAAAACAAATTAAGCATGTGTTACTACAAATGCTCCAGACAGACACAAACCTACAGTTCATGGCACAATTATGTTGTTGTTTTTTTACCCTTATTAGTATACATTACTATTTTTAAGGATTAGCTCTATTAGTTGTAGGTTAAAATTTGTATTTGGAAAAGTGTTTTGTGGTTTAAATTTGTTATTTTGTGATGATAATTGTTACATGTGTTCATTTTTCATGTTAGTCTGTTAAATGCCAGAATTCTCACATGACTTATTACTTTTGTCTATCTGAAAAAATCAATTAGAAATAATTATTTCCAATTGATCTGATTTGAGGTTTGGAACAGCCACTCCAAATTACTTAAATCATTTCTTGGATGACTACTTTTTAATTTTACTTGAGTAAAACTATTTTGCTTAAAGTTTTGCTGCTGTTACTTGATTAGAAATTTCAACTATGCCACCTTATCTCCAATCCTCAACCCTCCTGCTTAATCCAGGGCTTTTCTATCTATACTTGATATGTTTTCAAGTTTCATTGACTATGATAAAGAACACATTGAAGGACATATACAGCATTTTATTTTTTGCAAGGATCCATATTTTTATGTCACTAAAACCTTATTTTTATCATTTAAAAGGGTCGCCTACACCTTTAAGAGATGAGACAGTGAACATCTCATCCTTCATCCCTGTTAACTTCCGTTTATACTGAGATACTTTATTTCTAAAGCATCGAAAACCAATAAAAAAAAATGGAGAAGAAAGCTTCTGAAAGAAAACAGTCATGGATTAGATATTTTGTTTCTTCAGTCGATAAAGATCTGCTTTGGAAAACGCCGCTGCCAGTTCAAATAACAGATTGTTGTCATCAAAAAGTTGAAAAGGAATCCACATGCAGGACGAGACCACAACTCTGATGTAATTTAACCATTCAGACGTGTGCGGTAATCTGACAATAACAACCTTTGTTCAGCATTCAGAAGTTTCACGGTCTTGGTGTGGGCTCCAGCATTAACCGTGAATCTAGTTTAGTTCAGCAAATAACAGGAATTTTTCAATTTCTTCAATCAAAGGCTTCACTAGACAGCTTTCCCTTACATTACAATCTTGTTTTTATTAAGTAAAATGCTATTCCTTTTTTTATTTTTTTTATTTATGTCCAATACATCCGAGGTTTTTACCAACAGGTGGAGTCACAATTTATTTCAGTATTTGTGTGATTGTGTTACAGAATCGTGCTGGAGACTTCAAGAAATGCAGCACTGTGACGTATGAGCCATTTTATTTTTCTTCCTCTCTAATGAGTTGAGTAAACATTATATAAAACCTATAAAATGTTAAATAAAGTACTTTACCTTACTCCAACATACATATACGCGACCTAGTGTAGGTATTAGAGTAAGATGTTTTACATTGAAGTATTTGAGTTCTTTTCTTGCCTTAAAAATTGTATTTTTAAACTACTTACTTTTAAATATTTTCTCAATTTTGTCATTTTAGTACCGAATTATCACATAACTACATTTTTGTCAATTGTTTAATAACATCATTGTAAAATACTTAATTACTTGGGCATTATTTATCTGAAATGCTTAATTATAACACTTAAGTAATTACAATGATGGATACTTTTTAACTTGAGTACAGTAGTGGTGCATTTACCCGAGTGTGATTTTTGGCTTCTCCACCCACGTCTGGGCGTTACACAACAAACAGCAGAAAAAAGCAGCTTTATTCGGAACGAGCAAATTGTTATGCATTAAACGAGGACGATCGCCGCCGAGTGAAGTCAGAGAACAGAGACAGCGGCGGATAATTCCACATAATTGGAGGTAACCACATGTGGTTGAGTGCTTGAAGCTTTTTATTCTGGAACACAAAACAAGGTCAGTTTTTTTGACACAAGAGTTGATCGTATAAATCCCTTTAGGGACATCAAGGTGGTGTGGAGATGCACGGTACAGTACAGTGTTATAACATGGGGTGAACAAATGTGGTCAATAGTGGGGGGAAAAAATAAGCACCTGGTTTCTTCAAGGATGAAAATAATCTCATCGCTCTGATCTGGGAAGCACCAAAGAATTATAACATGGACCAAAAAAAATGTAAACTCGACTTTTCTTCCATCGAGACTCCTGATAGCACAACAGATTTAAAGACTTACCTAACGTCTTCTTACAGTTATGACCTCTTATAGGATAATAAACACACACAGGGTGGAAACGCGATGACAGAAGGAACAATAATGTCCTTAAATCGGTTCAATGACAGATGGCAGGAATAAATATAAGTGCTACTAATGTTAGTTAGTCTTTTAAAATGTACACACGCCTTTTAGGCCTCAGTGTTTGAGTTAAACCCAAGAAAAAAATACTTACAGGTGAAACCAGATATTTTGTTGAATTATATAACCTTTTTATGATTTAGTCTCACAAAATGTCAAACTGAAGGGTTTCTGTTTCATGTTTTAAAAAGCTTATTCATACTCACACACCATTCACAAATATTTTATTATTCCCACATGGAAATTAAATGTCGTTGCTGCACAGTTTCCTTTGATGAAATTGGCTTTTGAAATTATTACAAATGTTTTGGGATTCCCTCCACAGTTCTCCCACACTTGTTTCTAAAGGTTTTGGGCCAGTCCTCCTGAGAAAACTGGTTGAACTGGGTCAGGATTGTGTGTGTGTGTGTGTGTGTGTGTGTGTGTGTGTGTGTGTGTATGTGTGTGTGCGTACGTGTGTGTGTGTGCGTACGTGTGTGTGTGTGTGTGTCTGTGTGTGTCCACACACCTTTTTAGCTCCCTACATAAATTTTGAGATCAGGGCTTATAGATGGCTTCTGCAAAACTCTGAATTTGCTTTACTTAAGCCCTTTTAGTTTGGTTTAATGTGGGAGACAAATTTGATGTCTTGCTTTATGTTTTCCGCACAGGATTCCTTCCTTCCTCCTGCAGAAAAACACTTCCACAACACAACGTGTTCTCCCATGTACCTCAGAGTTGGAATATTTTCTCAGCATGAATATGAGATATGATACTGAGTTCGGAGCTTTGTGACAGCCACTTCAAAAACACTGACTTAGGTGTCTTAAATTAATGATGTCTCGATGATTTCCCTTCAATATTTACTCCTGCAGAAAAGGAACACGATGCTGCTACCCCTGCACTTCCCTAGTGAACAAACGTAACAATTGTCAACGTGAGCAAGCATTCCTCGTGTTGATCCACCACACCTCATCTCTCCATTTTGTTTGTGTTTTTTTACATTTGTGCCTCAGAAGGCATTTGCAAACTGTACCCTGGGATGTTATGATGCTTCTGGAGCCATGGCTTTTTCCACTCCGAGCGGCGCTTCAGCCCATATCGGCAATAGACTTGTTTCGATGTTCATATCTTTGTAAACAGAAGCAGGCTTCTTCCGTAACTGAATAATTGCAGTTCATTCTTGCATTTAATTGTTTGAACAGATACGCGCTGCACCTTCAAGTGTGTAACAATTATACACAAGGATAAACCATATTTTTCGACGTCTACAATTCTTTTTCTGATCTTATATTTTCTTTCTTAAGTCCAAAACAAATCAGATTCTACCTGATCTGAAGGAAAATTGAGCTGGATGCGTTACGCTGACCTTATAAATTATTTAATTTCCCTTTGGGATAAATAAAGTATTTTTAATTTGATTTGATAAGAATTGCGTCACAAATCCGTTCTATATGTTATAAACCCAAAAGGAAAAGAGACACATTTTGGAAAAATACTCACTAAAATGGTCAAATTCCAACATAAACGGATCAATAATACAGAACCTAATGTTTTTCACCCGGACTGACAGTTAGTGTGAATGCAGCCTGTTGGATTTACTTTAATTTAGTTTAAACAAACTGTTTATTTACTAATTGTAGGCGTGCAAAGTTACAGAAAAATGTGAAAAGGCTATTTAGTTTAGGTTTTTTAAGCTGCAGGTTAAGTTTTGTGTTTTGAAGTCAGGTGAATTGTCAGCACCACCTTGTTGTTCGTGTCCGGAAAAAAAAATGGACTGGAGCACCAAGAGTCAGACCCAAGCGGTGTGTCTTGGGCTTTATTCTGTTATTTAGCAAATAGTAATAAATATGAAAAGCCTATTTGACCTAAAACAGGGAACCTGAAGAAATGTTGTCGGCTTTAAATAGCAAACTTAAATATCTGGTTTCAACTGTTTGGCTTTGAGCAAACAAGAAACAACAATGCCAGCAAAAACAGCAAAAAGATAAAGCGCAAACATGGCTGATATCTTTAAAAACCACTCGGTTCTCCTATATTAAATACTTCACATAACAAATAAAAAATTTAATGTGCAATTGGGGATAATAGAAAATAAAACAGTTTTCGTTTCTTAAATAATTGGAGAGCTTTCTTTTTCTCTTTTCTTTCAATGATGATGATGATGAGCAGTTTGATCCTGTGAAGTGGAAATAACATGTATAAATTGCTCACCTGCAGGCCTCTCAGAGTCCTCTGCTTTCTCAGGACGATGTTTTAACACCAACACTCTTACGTTTAAACTCTGCTTTGCAGAAATCGCTCCTGTTTGTTGACCGGAGCCGGTCAGGAAGACAAATTTAAACTGAGCTTAGCAGACGGCAGGAGTATATTTTTTCAGTAGTTTAAGCTTGGTTCTGGATTTAATAAAGTAAAACAGTTGGGGTGGTTATATCTAGGAGATCTTTCCAGCTGACACATAAACAGATAGGCTCTGAACATTGTTGGTCAGAAAGATGTGAAGCTGTCCACGAGCCCAACTTAAAGTTCAGTTCAAAGTTTAGCAAATAGCTCAGCCAATCAGAGGAGAATACAGCGGATGATTAAATAAAATGTCATTAGAGCCAAGGCTTAGCACACACTCCTCATGGACAATAATACATTAACAAGATGACTTTGATTATTTCTACAATAGCTCTTAGCAACTATGCCTAAAAATGATCAGAATCAACTAATGGTGTTAAATATAAATATAACAAATGCAGGATAGGTTTTTCAGTTTTTTCATGGAAATATTAGATTTAAATTCCAAAACACAAAAGTAGCCTACTAAAAGTTTGAAAAATACGGCACTTTTTTACATTTAAATCATTTCCCATAGCAAAACTCTACCCATCCTATTTCTGCAAAGTTTTGTTTTTCTTCATTTAAAACATAAAATCGTTAATTGTTCTTTAAAAACAACGAACTTGCATGATATTTTGCATGATATGTAGCTAAACATTATATCAACCTACTTCACGCCAGGGATCCAATGCAAAAAGTTAACTTAGTTTTCCAAAAGAATATCTTAATTCATGATTTAACAAGTGAGGCAAATAAGATGCATTATTTTCTCTCTTACTAAATTATATATTTTTTGGGTTACTCCTGCATTGTTTTTGTCTGATTTTAGAATGTTTTTTTACTAACTTAAATAGAGGAAACCATTAAGGCTGACTTATAGTGTTATGTATATTTAGATAGTGTGTGGATTTGAGAACATTTTTTAATTTTTGCCCATGAGGAGTGCATGGAAATCTCTGACCAGAGCTTAGGTTACATTTGGCTGAAGCAACAAATGCTTGCTTGATATTTTGTCATTAACTCCTGTTTTAGCTGAAACCACGGAAGAAGAGGATGCCAGGGTCCTGAGGGGGAAGAAGAGCAGGGTGAAGATGAGGTGAAGTGTTTCGATAGATGTGGGGTGAAGGAGGAAAGTGGCTACATGCTCTGGGGGCTCAGACTGCATGCAGAGGAGGTAAGCGGCGAGGGTCTCGACTAAACAGCGACAGCCTGGAACATCAGAGGGTTTAGGGACCAACAGAGTCACAGCGGAGATGCAGTTCATTAGAGAAGGATGCGCAGGGGGAAAAACTGAACACAGACAAAATGATCACTTAAAACAATTATGGATTGACAGATGACAACGGTGGGAGTTAAAAGAAATGCACACTGAAAACATTCAAAATGAGCTCATAAGAGAGTCTCTTCTTGAGCTGCAATTGATCCAACATGAAAGCGTGAAATCATAATCGATTAACGTGGAAGATCATAAAGAATTTGTTTGTGTACAATTTAACGGGACAAAACTATGATGGCTGCATGTTGGAAAGAAGGCATTTAAATCATGGGTGTCATCTGCATTAGAGTTAGCATGTTTTTACCAGGCATGCACAAGTTCTCTCCGGGTTCTCCAGCGTCCACCCAGAGTCCAAAAACATGTCCTACTTGAGTTAATCGCTCCACCAAATCACCCTCAATCAAGAGTTTGTCAGGGTCGTTAGTCCTGCGTTGCCATGTCCCCCCAAACCTCTTTCTGGGTTTTTCCAGAGTCCATTATTTTATCAACACACAGCTCTGCAGCAAGACTGAAAAATATCAGCTATTTATTTAATTTTCACAGAGGAATGCGTCTAAAAAACAACAACTATAAAACGGAAAATGATCAAAAGGAAAGAATTCAAAGGTATTTTAAAGGCTTAAAACCTGCTATGGTTTAAAAAACCCGTTAAATTTGTCTTCATAGCATTTCTCTGTTCTTGTGCAGCCGTAGGTGAAATTTCAACAATGTCAGAACTTAACCCATATTTCCAGAAACACTGGAAATCATTTACGGTATTACAATTGCTTTAAACGGTGGCATCAAAGGTGACGCCTAATAAATTAGTATCGTTTCATAAAAATGTAACTCATCTGATATAAAGATTTATCATGGTTGATATGTTAATACTACCGGGATTTAAACTACTGTAAAATTATCATCTACCCTAAAGGAAACACAGATTCTTGATTCTAACACGTCGGGGTCATAAGCGTTGCATGTTTTTACAATCTCAGGAATATCACCTGCACCATAAGACTATTTCAGCTCAATGCAGAGTCATAGTGAAGGCCTTTCTTAATTACCCTGATAGTGGAGTGTGGACAATTGTCACGCAGAGATAGTCAGACAACCTCCACAAGGAGGGGAAAGCGACAGGAGGTCGATGTAAAAGAAACTGAGAGGGCTGTTTTCAGAGCACAATGGAAAGTTGACTGGAAAGGGGAGTAAAAAAGGTTGCAGATGCAACAGGGATCATTGCAGCTTTAACAGAATCCATCCAGATTCTGTATCGAGGAGATTCATCTGTCGCCCTCAGTGAGCAAAGCCACTGACTAATTAGAGAGATCTTTCCTGGGCTGAGGAGAGAAATGCTACGTTCACACAGCAGGTCTTGATGCTCAATCAAATGTATTTATTTATTTGCTGTAATTTGCTTTCTGGTTTCTAAAATTCAGTTTTTGGTTTTAGTTGGTATAAGTTTTCCTCAACGTAGCAACTTAGTCAATTTTTGTATTTATCCACCGACGCAGCTTTGTCCTCCTGAACACATCTTGGATTATATTCACACAACAGGTATTCTCAGGTATTCTCAATTCTTCGATTTTTTGTTGCCTGGTTGTTCTTGCTAAATAAATGCGACCTTTTGTGTGAACAGTGTGAGAACGGCATGCGCTGAAAAAGAAAGTAAAAACAGACATGGACGCCGCCGTGTAGTGGTTCATTCTTTTCTAGTTGCTGAGCGATGGGAGCCGACTGTATCGTCACAGGATCATAAAAACACAATGAAACCTACGAAAATGACAGTTGAACTCGGCACTGCTTGCTTCAGCCGCTGTTTATGTCCAGATCTCACTTCGTCTGGTTCAGAAAAACAACACGTCTCACGTCTATGACGTAAAGCCAGAAAAAAACACAACATGACTGTTCAGACTGCAGATGATTTGACAACAAATCAGATACGTGTCTGACTTAATATCTTATATGAAAGTGGAACAATTTTGCTTTTCTGAAGGTGAAAAAAAATCAGGGTTGTGTCATATTTCTACACAACAAATGCTTTTAATTTGGAAATTAAGGTTCCAGAGAAGCTCGAGGTCCAGAGAGAAGTGTTTTACTGTCATTCATGATTTGGGGAGCCAAGTTCTCCCAGAGTTAGTCCAAGATTAATGCAGCCATTTTAACCGGAGAGCTAAGCCCACCTAACGTTACCCTCTGCCGTCCAGCTTTATGGAGAAGCTGATTTTTCCTTTTCCAGCAGGACTAGGAACTATTAAAGCAGTCTGAGCACCTTTAAACACCTCAGCGAAAACAAACGCTTATCCTCTCCATGTCATTGATTCCTAATTCATGCAAAGGACCAAGTCTTGAGCACATAGAAATAAACTAAATTAAACTTTTTAAAGCAGCACTAAAGGAGTTTCAATGTTGGTCGATTTTGGCGGTCGTGATTGGCCTGAAGGAAGACTGCATTTCCCATGAGCACCAGCGCATAGCGTCGTAAAATCCTGATCTCCTGGTCGCCTGCAGTTGGATTGAAGTACATTTCTGTTTCCAGAGTCTGTGTGAAGGATGAACTGCTCAGAGGTAATAAATTTAATTGTGGAGCAACAATTTCATATGATGATGTTGAAAATAAGAAATGGGAGAAGTGACGTATGTCTCTTTAAATAAATCATTAAGTGCATAACACATTTTTAAGTATCAAAACAAATTGACTTTGTGATGCATTTAAAGGTGGCTTCTTTCTGGTTCCCTGAAGTGCAGACGACCAGTCAGCCAGCAGTTATTCTGAACCTGCTTCTTCTCTTCGTCCACACGATGAAATTTGAAGGGAGAGAAAAAGAGGTGGGTCCAGTGGGCAGCTGTCAACAACTTCCACAGCTTCCCGCCAGAGCTGATCAATCAGCCCCATATCTGAACCTCGGCAGCGCCAACCCGCTGGCTACGACTGACATTAATCCTGAATCTTTGAGTCAGTGCGGTGGAATGACAGAGGCGCAGCGCGGTTGGTGTGACTGGATGCTGATACAGGCTCTAACAAGCGAAGGTGCTGATGCTAACGACCAAATCTGTGGCCCTTTAACGAGGTCGCATCATTTGATGCTCTAATTTACGACGAGCCGTGTCTCGGGGGTGCAGGATAATGAGCTGGACAGGGATTCCCAGGGCAGCGGCTTGTGTAAGCCATCTCATGCTGGGGAGGGCCTGTGTTGAAGCGGCAGCACAGCGAGCAGGGGCGACACATTTCATATCTGTGGGAAAGGAGAGGGGGGCGGAGTGGGTGCATGTCAGCCCTGCTTGATATGATTGTTTGTAGACACCAATCGTGGAATCGCTGCGTTCAAGTGAGAAAAGCTTGTGTTCTCTGTGACAAACTGACCCCAGGCAACAAGAGCACTCAGAGAAAGAGGAAATGGAGAAGAGAAGCATGGCGGGTTGGGGGATGCAGGAGCTCTAAATGAGACGCACCATATTTGACCTAGATTTGCTAATCTACAAAAACCAAAGCCGTCCTTTACTTTTCTTAACCTAACTCGGATTTAATCAAACACATATGTAGCTCACTGCTCGGCCCTGAAGAAGAACAGCCGTCTCCTGCTGCACAAATTAACAAAGCTCAGTGACCTCGGTGTTGAGATCGTGCTACCAGAGTGCACAACCCATCCACCCCCCCCCCACCTCTCACTCCTGCATTAGCCAAGCTCAGATAGGTTTTGTTTTTTTTCCCGCCATGAGTATCAGAGCATGACATGCGCTCAACAAAGGCAGGCAGAAAACGAGCCGGCTCCCAATCGGCGAACGACGAACTCTCGTTTGATGTGCAGGAACATGAGGGCAGAGTCAGTCATTACGGGTGCACAGGTGGCCCCCCGATCAAATGAGTCACACTCAGTTGCAGTTCTGACATGCAGATGCTTCAAAGAGGCATGCAAAAGCTATAAAGAAGGCTTATTTGAGTTGGAAACTATTAAATTGGCTTTTGTTTGATCAAGGCTATCGGCTGGCAACATTTACACGAATAATCTGTCAAAGTTTTCCATCCACTCAACTCTCAGATGTGTATTAGTCACAGTGAGTTGTTCTGCTGTTTCAGACCCTTCATAACTATTAACTATTAACACCGCCCCACTCTGGCACACAGGCTGAAACTTTGAGCAGCGGCATCTCAATTAAAAATTTTTATGTGACTCAGTAATTCACTATGGTGAAACCCATGTAAGGATTAATTACACATGTTTTATTTGAACACTTATGTCTGTTCATATTTATGATTATGGAACCCTAAAATTCAGTTTCTTTAAAATGTCCTAAAGGTTGCGTCTGGGCAGAGATACATTAGCCAAAAAATTTTTTATTTAAATCTTTATTTTATTTTATTTATTTTTTTCAATTCTCAATGTTTAAATATGATGCCTTGGAATAAGCTACAACTCAGCAACCAGAGATTTAAACTTCATTCAGATAAGTCCTTTGATCACTAATATTCCAATAACATCAGCTTGTCAATTTTATTTGCATTTTTCCTTTTTCTTTTTTCTATCTAAAACGAGCTAAATATTGGGCTAAAATGTGCTAAATGTCAATTTTCTTAAAGCTAAAGACAGAAATGTCTTCCCTCTAATCTCATATTGGTCAACGTTAGCAAACGACTGGTACTCATAAACAGTTAAGCTTGAAAATAAAAGGGATCACCAAAATCAGCTCATCTATGTCTATGTGAGCTGCCATCTTGGGATGGGCAACACGTTCTAACTCAGCTATCTTTGTATCCCAAAATACTAGATTAGATCCATCTCTGCAGGGACTGATCAATAGATTAACAATCAATTGCCAAAAAGGTTATTGATTTCTAATAGAAAAAATAAAAACAAGAAACAGGTTGAACGAGAAAAGATACATTATTATGTTATTACTGTTTTTTTACTGGCAAGTTAACCAACCTGACCTGAACTGCAGAGAAACACGATGCACTATCAGGATATTAATCTAAAATCATTCTGGGTTTGTTTAGCACCTCAGAACCACTGAGCGACTGACCCAGGCTGTGTCTTTGGAACGCATCACTACGTTTAACAAACGTTTTATTCTGTGAACAGATGCGTCTGAATCTTATTGACTGGGAAGCAAGTTTTTTAAGCAAAAAAGAAAGATGTGTTCAGCCTCGGCGTATGTTTTCTCCACTCAAACCCAGCGTCTAGATATAACCCACGCCAATCAATTTATCGCAGACAAGCACAACAATTCAAAATTACACAAGTGCCTGCCACTGAGCACCCATTTGAACATTTGACCTTCCAGCACGGCTCGCGACATTTTGTTGACATTTAAAGTAATCCCTCCCCCGGTTCCTGATCCCAGTGGCTGCAGACGACCCTGACCCTCCCCGGGTTCGTCCGTGCTCTCGCCGCGGCTCACCAGCAGGGAGGTCAGGGAGCCAGACACTGGTGGAAAAAAATAAAAACGTTTTTACAAAATCTTTTCTTGTCCTTTTTTTTTTTTTTTGGGATGGGGAAATTGAAATTGAAACAAAACTAAAAACTAAAAAGCTGCTCCCTGGACCTAATAATTGGTTATTCCATCATTAGTTTCAATGACCTGTGATGGTCTGGTGACTTGTCCAGGGTTTGCCTGCTTTCCTGCAACCGTAGCCAGTTTAGATAATGAATAGATTGACAATTGCAGCAAGAGTCCCGAGTTCAAATGGCGGCCTTTGGTCTTTCTGTGTGTTTTCTCTGTGCATGCTTGGGTTTTCTCCAGATACTCCGGCTTCCTCACACAGCCAAAAGCACGCCTGTGGTGTTGATTGGTCTCTACACAAGCTACTTTGAGACCCTTTCGCACAGACAACTTCCTAATCCACTCCTCCAGAGTAGAAATTTCCCAAACAGCAATATTGCTATTTTGGAAACACTTTTTTTTGTACGTTTTTGCATCAAGTAATGTTGACATTTCGTAGATTTCGTAGAGGTCACAGTTTGGGGCAATTGTGGCCACTGTTCTGTATCGCTGTAAAGCCATAGTGGATGTATGCTGCCTCGTTCGTCTTGATTTTAGTGATGGATTATCATTTGTTTCTGCAGAAGAGTCCTCCACGGCAGGGCTGCTGGTCGGTTCCTTCTGTCTTTGGTCAGAAATGTAATTTTGCGCTTGCTAAGCTATCTCAAGCAACAAAGCGGCCTCATAAATTCAGCTGGGAACGAATCAGATAGCCGAGTGTTGGAGAGAATACTTTAATACCTCATGAATCCTAAATTATGCTTTAAAAATCATTTTATGATTGAGAGATTGGAAGTTTTTCCACAAAGGTGAGAAGAGTTTGGTTGACCCACAGGGAATTTACATGTAGCTGTTGGTTCATTTGTGACCTCCTGGATGAGAAGTAAATTTCTTTAAGAGCTAATGTCCACTCCAGGGAAGCTTCTCCACTGTTCCCTACTTTCTTTTTAAACTTTCCAGACTAGTGAAATCAGTGACTTTGTTTTCCAATTGTTCTTACATTGTAGATCGGTCTAACATGGCTAAATATGGTCTCTAAGCCTGCTTCATGTCGTCAGACAGGTCCTCTCAAAGTTATTTATTGATTTTAGAGGTCTGCTTTGAAATTTTTTCCAGGCCAATAGAAATGTGTTCCTCATCCGTTCTTGAATCTCTTTAGATCCACCTTAGTCTACCTCGTGTTGTAGGACGGATCCTATGCATAAGGATTTCTTGAGGTCTGGCAGTAATTAAATCTAAAGCAGTAGAATCAGAATCAGTTTTATTGTCAAAAACTGTGGGAACAAACAAAGAGTGTAACTTCAGCTTCGAGCGCTCACAGCATGCAGTTTAACATGAGCACACAAATCATACGTTAACATTTTCCCTTGTTTTTCAGTCAATATATCAAATAATTTGTGAATTTATGAGGATTTGCAACATTTTAGGGTGAAAGACATTTCAAAATATAGAACGAATCTGCAAGGGGGCGTACATTTTTTTTCCAGAGCACAAAGCTATTTTGTTTTTATGAACTATATTTATGAGAATAAAAATTAAAAATCAAATAGGTTTATTTTCAATGACCCCTTCAAACATACCCCGAGTTGTAGAACTGATTCAGCAGCGCTTCAAACAAAAACTTAATGCTATACGGCAGAACCGCTGCAATCCTTTAATGCCTTGAGTGAGAAAATAAATGTTTAATACCAAGCAAGACCAGTGCAAAGGAAGTTCACGCTCTCATTCTGCAGCAATCCTCTGATCCTCCCACCATTCATCCTTTCGCAGCCGCAGCAACGTAATGGAAAATCATTTAGCCGTCAAGACTGTGAAACCGTCGCTTCAAGACAAAGGAAGATTTAAAAAAAGTGATGAAAAATGAGAGGTACAAGATGACAACCCATTTATTTAGTAATACATTCTGCAAACTAGAAATTTTATTCAAATTTCATTGGCTAAAAAAAAAAAATAAAAATGAAAGAAAGAAAGAAAGGAAAAGGAGAAAATTTAAGGAGCAGGGGAGAAAAATGCATCTATTCACAAGCAAGGAATGCAATTTGTTCAATCAACAACACAAATACAATTTAGTTCAGGGAACAAAGCTTTTTTTTAAACATTTTTTTTTCTGTCATTGCTTTGGAGCTAGAACATAATACAAAATATACAGTTATTGAACCTTGTAAAATCACTCACAGAGGCCTCCGAGAAGCGTTTGAATCAACACTGACAATATTTAACTACAGCACTCTAAAGCTATTCT
The DNA here is from genome assembly GCA_032876305.1 of Orestias chungarensis. Classification (NCBI taxonomy): domain Eukaryota; kingdom Metazoa; phylum Chordata; class Actinopteri; order Cyprinodontiformes; family Cyprinodontidae; genus Orestias; species Orestias chungarensis. The sequence continues at coordinate 1,076,202 of JAVLVB010000214.1, read as the reverse complement.
TCTATGTGATCATAAATAGAGCAGGTACATTAATGTATGTATGCACACCTTAAATGTCTTTTTTGTTGTTGTTTTGTTTCTTTTTTAACGAGGTTACCATGTTCAATAACACTTGCATTCATTTAAATGTATGACATCATTTGCATTGGGTGAACAAAAAAAATAACAAGCTTTCTGACTGGGGTGGCGACAAGGTCGTACCTTTGTGACAGCCAGGACAGATTTAGTACCTTAAAAAAAACAAAAAAACAATACAAGAGTCTCAATCTTAAGCTGTAACGTCAGCAGCAGTTTTCATCCTCGTAGTGTTTTTGTTTTTTTGGTGGGGAAGTGGAAAGGTTGGAGAGGAGGGATGGCGGGTTAGGTTGGGGGGCGGGGACAAGATGAGATTGGGTAAGGCAAATCGGTGAGCTTATCCATGAGCTGAGAGAAGATCAGCAAAGTGAGGCTCGGGTCACCCAGCACAGGGGATGAATAAACCACCACTGCTAAGGGTCACACAGTAGACGCCACGATACAGGTACATCCATATGTACACGACGGCGCAAGCATTTTAAATCTCTCTAGAGTCCGCTAGGTAGTCCTCCATACAAGAATATACAGGATGCATTCCAGGCAACCCTGTAAATAGCTTTATAACTCTTCTTTTTCATTATTATTTATACAATAACAAAAGTAGACGATTAGATGATCAGTGCATATGACTACTGTGTTTGAGCCACACACCAATCAGCAACAACGGCGTGATCTCTTGGTCACACCCCGCGTTTTTTTTTTTTTGAGTGGATGTTGCTTTGGCACAGCAGACGACCAATAGGAATGCTCGGTGATCACCAGGAGAAATAAATTTCAAAAAACTTTAAAAAACTCCCACGTATGGATATATGTCAAAGGATCCAAAAGAAACCACACTGTTGTGGCTGATGGGTGTGTTTTCTTTTGCCCCCCCACACAACTGACCTAAGCGAGCGTCACACAGGTTAGCAGGGGTGTTAAGAGGGGTTTAAAACTGGAGCCTAATCGCTCACTAATTATTCTATCAGAACCAAAATAATTAAATTGAACCCTGAACATTGAGCAGAACCTGAATCCCTTCTAATTTACCAGTGAAAAAACCCCAACTCTGTTCAAAGTCGACCAAAACAAGCCAGAAATGTTATGAGGTATTTTAGTTAAAAACTATGTTTGGGATTATTTATTGTTCTGGCAAAAAGGATGAAGGGGGGAACACTAATTTCCATAACTTTGATGAAAAAAATCAAAATTGCATCTTTATATTGTAAGCAAGCAAACACGTTAGGTTCTGATTGGAAAACAACTGGAGAATGAGGCAGAAAGCATCGATACCTACCAGGTCGGAAACGAGCAGCTGGAAGGCTGGCAGATGTTAGCTAGGAGACATCTAGTGCGCTTAAATACGAGCGATGCAGAGCGAATTAAAAAAATAAGCTACTGAACAAGAAAATAAAATAAAAATAAAAAAACTTTTATATACAATAAAAATCTTCCCTCAAATGAATGAGGTAAAGAAATGAAAACTATTTTACAGGATGTAGAAACATTTCTTTACATTTGTGAAAGTATGAATCTAAACACACCACAGTTCAGATGTTTTTATCTTTTTTTGATTCAGACTCAGTTTTATTTGTAGTTTAAAGCAGAGCGGTAAAAAAAAAGGTACTCTGTGGAGCTTTAACAGAGTTAGCGTACAGTATTTCTGCAGAACTTTGTTTCATTGTCCCAACATTGAAAGTTCAGCCCCTTTTTAATCCATACTAGCGCCCCCTGCAGGCACTTAAAGAAAGCACACCACAAACAACGGGCAAAAACACCAGAGAATACCTTTTCATTCACAAAATAACATTGACAAATTCTAATTGTGATTCATTTAATCTTTTTAGTTTCTTTGGCGTTTTTATTTTCTATTAATTTGTTGTCACAGAAAAGCATATTAAGCAACTTAAAAGCGTTTTTTTTAATTTTATTTAATTTTTTTAGGATTTTAACCCTCCACCACAAAAACAAATGTGGAGAAGTAGTTACGATTGTCTTTTTTTTGTTTGATAAATAAAAAGGGTATACGTTTTGTAAATTATCACTCTATTCTAGACAAATGAAAAATTTAGAAGAGAAGCTTAAACATGTAGGCTATTTAAAAAAAAAAGAAAGTAAAAATAAGTGAAGCGAAATTATTTATTCCTCAAAAGAAGAAAAAAAGAAAAAATGGACCAGAGATATTATATACACACAAAAAATGTCCTTAATGCAAGATGAGAAGAAAACGCGTCTGAAATGAAAGCATTTCTCAAGAAATACATCCACTGTTTGTTAAATACAAGTTTAGTCAGTGATTTATTTTATTCTTTTCAGGGGGGAAATTATATATATATATTTTATATATTAAAAAAAAAACATTAACTCACATATAAACAGACAAACAGCAGCAAACTCTGCTGTGGTTTACGGTGGAGCAGACCACAGATTGAAGTAATGCAGCGAGCACATTTGTTCTTGGTTTACACGTCAACATAGAGATTAGGAGAAATAGTCGTATTAGCATAAGAGCCAATAGTTTCTCTTTTTAGAAAGTCCATGCGAGAAAAATCAGTGCTTAAAACATTTCAAATCAAATTATCGAATGAGTAAACCACATAAAATAAGATCCAATGGAAAAATTAAATGGTTTAGGGTGTAATAAAGATAATGTGATCACACGATCACACACACACACACACACACACACACACACACACACACACACACACACACACACACACACACACACACACACACACACACAATGGTGGTCCTAGGAATTTGATAAATATGACAATATCGATTTTAGTCAACATCTGGCCAGCTGCAAATCACTGAGCGCTATTAACTATTCATAAGTTCAGGCCAATTCAGGTTAATTTAGTTCATTAGTTTCAAACAAGAATATCGGCTTCGATAGGGTTAAACTCAGATCTGCCTTCCCACTGACACTCAACATGAGACCGTTCAGGATATGCCTTTAAATTTTTTTTTAAAAAGAACGATTTTTCCACCACTGTCAAATTGCCATTATTGTCATTAGTGTGTACAGAAAACCTGTTATGAGAGTAAAATAAGACCCAAAAGGATCAGGATTTAAAGTTTTTATATGAAGAGCTTACTGTGCTGTCAATTATACAGTTTACCCGTTTCTTAAAGGAGCATAGACTAACTGAAGGAAACAGAAAAGGATCGTAGAGGCAAGTAAAAAGCAGAGAGGTTGTGCCTGGCGGACAATGCGGTGATGTTCACTCAATAAACATTTTTTTTTTTTTTTTTTCATTTCAGAAGAGCAGAAGAAAAGGCAGATAGTGCATAAAAAGTTATCTTTTTCCGTTTCTTTCAATATATTTTTTTTGTTTTTCTTCTTAAACATAAAATCAAGCTGCATTAAATACAGGCTGTTTTTTTTTTGTTTGTTTGTTTGTTTGTTTTTTTTACAGGACAATTGCACTTCACAAAAAAAAAACAGAAATATACAAACACACAAGGAAATGTGAATCAAATTAATTACAGCAAAAAGAAACAAAACAGAAGAAAAAAATCTTACCATTCAGGCGGATTATTTAACCAAAAAAAAAAACAACAACTTGCAGACTCACTTGTTGTGGATTACTTTAAGAGAAGAATAATAAGGAGGGTGAACATAAAAAAAGAAGACAAGATGGTGGAGATCCTGAACTCCAGAGAAGACTGGTGCTGCACTATTCCAGGTTTGTGTGCATGCAACTCTTCCTCCTCCTCCTCCTCCTCACGCTCTTCCTCCTCCTCCCATGTATTCCCTTCTTAGAAACCAAAAGCTCAGAGTGACGGAGAGACAGACTGCTGAGCTGAGCTGCTGTGGGTCTGGAGAGGATGGTGGTTTGTAAACTCTATGCTGTGTTAGTGGTAGGAGGGTGTGTTACCACATGTCCTCTGTAGACGCAGAGTCCTTGACAAGAAAAGAGAGGAAGGAAAAACCCTTCAGACTTTGGCTTTACACCCACTGGCTCTGGATCAAGAGCTGCACATGTTTCAGCATCTATGATATCAACTGACTTATAACCCATAAAAACAACAAATAAATAAACCAGCAAGAGTCACAAACAGACTTTCCTCCCCGACATTTTAAAGAATGTGACAAACATATGGAGACAGAATGTAAACAACAAATATTTCAATAACAGACCACTTTTTTTACATGGAGAAACAATAACTGGATTTCTGACCATAGTTTTACTTAATTCAAACAAGTAATACGTTTAGATTAGCTTTAATCTAGATTGTGTTTAGTACTAATATTTAATATATTTGCTCTTAGCTTCCAAGAAATTTGAAAGAAACTTTTAGAAATTTGCAGTGTTAAATGAGAAGTTACGCTAACTATTAAGTGCTAATCATAAATAATAGTCCTACCAGCCTACATGAGATCTTGTGGAAGCTAATCCTAAAGAGTTGAAACTCTAAATTCAATCACTATGTGTTACAAAATAATATATCACATTTATTGTTTTTGTTGCACCTTTCTGTATTGTTACACCTAAGGAAGTTATTCTATAGTTAAGAGCAGAATATTTGGTTTTAGTTTAATTTTGTAATGTTTCTAGCTCTGTTGCTGCTTTTGCATGATTGACCACAATAAAGCTCTGGTTAGAAACAAAAAACAGGACATCAGTAGATTTTAAATTGTTCAATGTAAAATTACTATCTGCAGTTAAACAGCAACACATTCTGGGTACTACATAAACATTTGTTGCAAAGTATTACGTGTGGAAAAGTTTATGAGAGAAAGAAAAGAAAAGCTGCTAAAACAGTCTTCACTCACTTCAAAATAAGAGCATGAATTTAAACAAGTCTAACTAATCAAACTCTTGAAAGTCAACAACCACAACACAGATGTTGAACTTTATTAGACTTAAACATGTATTTAGCTCTAGTTAAATTAACTAATCGCTTTCAAAATTAGCAAAAATGCAGAAATGATAAATTAGCTATGCTAGAAAGTGACCACCCGTCGAAATGTGGTTTATTTTTTAGCTCTCCTACCCTGCTCAGGTTTAGCTAGAATCCTGGGGTTTTATATTATTCTGCTGACTGTAGATCTAGGAGAGTTCAACCCTGGGATTACTTTACTGTAGCCGGTTCCAGACTTGTAAGGATCTACCACCATGTTCACTGGTTTGCTATTGTGAAGTATGGTTCTTAATCATCTATTCCATACTGCTTTAAAGCTTTTGTCACATCTACCAGTTTGGAGTGAATAACCGCGCTAGGCTGTAGATTTTAATTTGCAATGTAAATCAGGAATTCGTCAACCATTGATATTTTCAATTGAAAGATAATTTAGCTGATTTAATTCTTTCTCTGTGAGCGACCTAAGGCCTCAGTCATTGCTTGCGTCTATCTGTGACACTAATTTAATGAAAACACAACTGATTACGACCAAACAATCCTGGTTCTAACTGTTTCCTGAAGGCGGAAGCAAAACTTTTAGTACTTCCAGCTAAGAGACAATAAACTGACCTTTAGATGGTCTCTGTGTTACTGAAGGTTCTCTGGTTATCAGCTAGATTTTCATGTTTTCTGCCCAAATGTTTCAAGTGGTTAGCTGCCAGCCAGCGCATTTATCCACTGTGATAAAACTAAATTGTGTGGATAATTTAAATATGTAAATGAACCAAACTGAACCAAATTCTGACATTAGATACAACTAATACAAAAGTAAAGTCACTATTATTACATTTTAATTAAAAACGTTACGGAAACAGCTCGTTTCTTTCCCTTTGGATTGGCTGTACCTGGAGTTGCAGGGCCATTGTCGGGGGAATAGGAAAACAAGGTCATAAAGTAGTGCATTTCCGCCATAACAACCTTCTAGTTTAATTTCACATATTTACAAGAAACAAATTGGATAGCAATAAATTTGTAAAAAATAAACACATTTTTTACATCGTTAAAGGTATAACTGCAAAATCTTGATATTTTTAAGATAAAAACACCCAAGTCAATATCCAAACTCGCCATGAACGCCTCATACAGCAACCAGAAACGAAGTCTGAAACCAAGAGGAGGAAGCTGCAACCGACTGCATCGACAGCGCACCACTTACCCCCATGGAAATCTCCTAAATGTGACGTTTTTATTGGAAATTACCTGTCCACTAATCTAAGACAAATGAAGTTATCTTTCTTACAAATTTCTCACTTTACGTTCCTTTTTTTTTATATGTAAAATTATTATAGAAATTTCTATGGTGGTAAAAAAAAAAAAAATCTTAACTCCAAGGTCATTTTTTTTCCCTACTGTGGCTATAATACTCCATTCATACATAAATAGGATATAAAATGCTTTGGGAAAATCAAGAAAGTCATTAAAAAAGTGTGGGTAGCACCTAAAGAAGCAACAACAAAAAAAAGCAAAATTATTATAAAATGTTAAGTTTCAACCGTAATATCTGTGTTTTTAAAACTTGATAAACCAAAAAAAAAACTGTTTTTGAATGTACAGAGGCCATCGAAATATCCCCGTTGAAATAAAACCCAATAAATATCTGGTTGTATTTTTAATATTTATCAGCTTATGTTGAAGATTTGACCAGCACTTACTTTTTTTTACCTCCCTTGTAGTGCTCAACTTCTTACTCTTACTTCCAATCTCTCTTCCTAAAGACTTTGACTATTTGATGCGTTACTGATCAAATCAGACCTCATTTACACAGTAAGGATCTTAAACTCTGCTCTTAAGTTGTCTAAAACAAAAACAACAGAAAAGTAGAAATGGGTTTGATGAAGAGAGAAAAGGGATTAAAGTTTAATAACAGACAGCAGGGTTGCTGAGCAAGATTTCAACACAAGCAGCAAAAAGAAAAAAAAAAAGAGTTTCTGCCTAAACAAAGGAACCAGACAAGATGAACAGGTTCAACCATGATAACAGGATTCAGAAACAAAAACAACCCAGTAGATGGATCTAAAAATAAAGATCCGCCGAAAATCACTTAACAAAACGAGTGCGAAGGCGATACGGTCGCAATTAAACCTACACCATTCTTATTTCTTTTTGCAGCAGGAGCTACAAGAAACGTGGTGAATGTTACCAACGTATCACCAAGAAAAAGAAACGGGTTGTATTTTGAGAAAGAGGGAATAGATATAAAAAAAAGCCCTGAAAATACATCATGTACTGAAGTTGCTTTTCCAAAAGCTTGTCGAGGGTGGTATTAATACTAAGTACCTAAATTTTATCTAAAGTTCAATCAGTCAGCCGGACTTTGTAATTGACCGATTTCTCCTTTGATCAGGACAATCAAACGCTGAACAATTATGTTCCCATTATTTAAATGGAACAAAATTGAAAACTCTACAAGGTCCAGGAAAACATTTAACTTCAGAAAACTGCAGCAACAACACAGCTTTGGGTTAGTAAGACCTTTGGACCAGAGGACGAACAGCCTCCATGTTCAACCACTTTAATCTGTATTAGGATCCTGGATGAATAGAACAAAAAAAATATAAATAAAAAGCATAAAAAACAAAATATCCTGTGTTCATTTTAGGTAATAATTTAAAAAATACGTTTATTTAGGCGCTGATTTAATCTTGCAATAAACGTAAGCCCTTAAACTTCTTAATTTTTAGCACGACTATAAATACATGATTGATTGTGCTCATTTCTTTCATATTTTTGTATTGAAATGGATAATGTATTGATGATCAAATAGAAGTCTAAACATTCTTCCATAATGTTGGAAGAATAATGTTACAACTGTGAGTTTAATAAACTCAGAAATCAGGACAGTTATGCTTTACACTTTAAACTACTGCTGAAAATAATCTGTATTTTCTGTTGGATTTAAATCTACTTTATCTTAATCAAAGAACGTGCAGGCGATTTTTTTAATAGCCGTAAGAAAAAAAGTAGGAATCAGTCAAAATTGGAGAAAGACTACCAAGGTGTACAACACGGCTGTCTGTTTGGATCACTAACTTTTAAAATTTGTAGACTCCCTTCAGGTAAATTGTTTAAAATACCATACCATATTAACAAATGACACTTATACGCACTTAAAAATGAGACTAGGGCTGCACAATATTCAGAAACCCTGCAATACACAATAATGTTGTTAAATTTCACTATAACATTAATTAAGTTCTAAAGTTTTTCTACAATAAACAGACCTTAAATAGCATTAAGCTACTAGAATATGGAAAAAAAAAGATTTTTATTCCAAAATTATTTTTACTTCAAAATACTTCTGGTTAAGATAAACTATATATGACGTTATTTATAGATTTTTCATGTCTTTAACATGTAAAACATATGTCTGCTATTAAACAATTGCTGCCGTCAACCATGGGGGTAGAAAGCCTGAAGGCATGTTACTAAAATCATTTGTTTACATGTGTTTATGGAAATGCATTATATTTTCTATACTTGGATACTCTTCCTCTTCTCTCAAGAACTGCCAGCCATCATCGTCATCACCGCCGTGATTTACGGTGCGACATTGAACGCGGAATTAAACGCCACCATTAGCGGTGTGTCTTTTTCCTGCAGCTTCTCCCGCGTCTGCAACGAAAACCGCGGTTGTCTTCATCCCCACTATATTCACCACTATTTGGGGTGTTATGAGCCCCTCTGCCACCGCGACCTCGTCCCCTGCTTGGCGTTTGCAGGACGCTTCCAACGCACGAGTAAAAGGAAAAACACTCTTTCGCTTGGCACTGCTCTCATTACGCGTCACTGCTTCACCGATACAACTCTCTGCGGGTGTTTTACAAACTCTTACTCAAACACTTTGAATAGAACCATGTCCACAAATGCTGCTCAGATTACAGGCACATATGTCCCCTAAGTCCTGGTGAAAAGTAGTAACAAGATTCGACACCACATTTATAGATACAGCCTGCTTTAATCAGCAATGTTGCTTGCCGCAATTTTGCGACTTTGGCGCTTAGAGGGTTAAACTACTCCTCATTTGAGGCCTATATTAGTAATGAAACCCAAACAGAAAGACATCAATACCATTTGTTTACTTATTTATCACAAGACCAATAGTTATTGCATTATTATCCTAGGTTTCGTAATATCATGCAGCTCTTCTCTCAAACTTTAACAGAATACATCGTCTTCCCGTCATCCGTTTCTGGTTTTAGTCACTACTGTTTCCACAGTCTCAGAGTCACTTCTTGACCAGGACCCTTTCATTAAACCCAACAGTAAGAAAATATTTAACGGTACTTGAAGGCTATAAAGATTAAAAAGTTGAAATTTAAAACAGAAAGGATGCTCGTTGGTTCTGCTAATTAACATAAACCAAACTGAAACAGGGATGTGTTGCAAGAAACATATTCAAAACTGATCAAACCCACCCCCCCAAAAGCTCAAATCATAAGCTCAAGACATAAAGAAAAACTTTTTAGGGCGGTAGGGAGGGCGCACTAAACTTTCTCCTGTAGCATAATTCCCAATTATTGTTTGTTTTTTTGGTTAGTTTTTTTAGTTCCTGCACTAACCTACTAAAATAAAATATTTATCCGAGTTCCCCTGAGAAAGGGAAGGCCAATATCAGTACCATAAACAGCAACTTAGTGTAATATCATGATGAGAACAACTTAAATGATTGTATTTTGGAGATTCAAAAACTACTAAAAAGGTCAAACTGTGAGCTGAGGGGAGCTTTAGATTCAAAGGGGGTTCACATTATTAAATGGAGTTAGAAACCACAGCCGCCTCAAACGGCTAAAATCTACAAAAACTAATATTCTAACAGAAATAAAACTCCATACTTCATTAGTTTAAAACGGCAAATATTCTTGAATATGGCTTAATATTTAAATAGAAAAACCATCTTTAGACCGAAAACACAACAGATCTGACTAAAGTGAACGGGGTCGTCACAAACCGGATGAGAATCCTACCAACTGACCTGAAGTCTATTTTAATGGGACTAAATGTCCTTAATCAGACAGGAAGAGAGACAGTAAATCACACACGCAAAATGCAAACTTAGCTGATCTATATTACAGAAGAACTGTGCTAATGTTTATCACACATACTCGCAGGGTCGTAAGATCATGAGATCGTAGTTTCGGGCGAAACCGCTGTTTTAGCCTAGTAGCATGACAGCAGAAGCTAAAATCCACCTCATCTCAGTTCTTTGGGATACAGCCAATCGGTACAGAGGAAATTTAATAGTAATCCTAGATCAGCTGCTATTTAAACTTCACACACGCACCAGCCAACAATATCACAGTTTGTTACATAAAATTGTAATAAATTATGCAAAACACCTAGTCTAGGTTTGCAAGTCACTAAACAAATATCCGTTACCACATTTACACCACCAATGCTAGTGGTGTAAAACTAGAAGTTATACTTGTTCCTCTACATAGTTTTGATGTGAATGTCCCTAAATAAAAATTTAAAAAAAACACATTTGGTCTTAAAGCAGATTTACTGTGATGTCAAAACTTAGTGAACTTTTTCCAATTTAGTTACATTTTAACCACAAACACAGACGTTCTTTGAGGGGATTTCAGCTGATAGAGCAACAAAAACCGGCAAATGTGAACTGGAACGAAAACAACGCTTTCATCGACTTCCAGGAGCAACTTTTACTTTCACTGCCGCAGTCGCTTTACAGCATCTCCGTCAGTTTTATACAATCCAGGGAATCAAATTTCCGCAGAGAAGCTCCAGCTCAGTCTGGCTAAGTGGAAAGTATTTGTGACGAGTAATGTTGTCGTTATACTACATTTTTAGATTTACTACCGTCTGCTTTGAGCTAAACTACTCCATTGTGTCGCTGGCTGTATGTTTTAGATTCACGTGTGGCAGGAAGGTAAAATGTCACTCCAGTTGAGCGTTTGCTGCCATCAGCAAGTTCTCTTTAGAAATCCTTCTTCCTCATCAACTCTACACTGCCTGTCTCTGCTGAACACCAACTTCCACACAGCCCGTTGCTGCTACGTTCAGGTTTTCCAGAAGTAGTTACAGCTCCTCCAGAGTGACCCTGACCTCAGTTTAGGTGGACCACGATGCCTTGGTAGGTCTAAAGTTACGCCATACTCCTCTTCAGGCGATGTAGTGAAATGTTTAGGGTCCTAACCCTGAACCTACAGCAGCTGCATCAGGCGTTATTGGCATTGGATCTTATTTAGGTGGAGTCTACCACATAAAATCCCAATATAATTTATCAAAGTTTGTGGTTTTAATGTGAAAAAGCTCAATGAGTTTAAGGCACCGTAGATCACCTTCTTGTTGCAGCGTCAATCCATTATCTCCCATCCCATGACTTACTGCGTTTTAAAAGAAAAAGCGTGTATCTTCCTGGATTCGAAAGCATGCAACTTAGTTTTGCTGGTCATACAGCCACAATCATGCAGTCATCAAATAAAGCGGAGGGATAAAAAAGCCGCGTCAACAGCTGGACACTTACAGTATCATCGCTTCGGTACGGGTTAAGTTTGTTGTACACTGCTTCAATAACACTTCGTCTGGAGGAGAAACGGGAAAAATTTAATTTTAAAACAATGATTAATTTTAAAGACAATATGAACAAAAACCTTCCAAGAACTTACTTGCTGGCCAGCTCTCCACCGGGTGGAAGGTTAGGGATGCTCTCAGATGCTAACATCCGCATTACGTGGACTAAATCTGGGACGTCTTCATCTTTTTGCTTTTTCATTATTTCTGTCAGAAGAATATTTAGTTGGTTTTAGTAACATCGATAATTACGTTTCCCCGTTTCTACTGGGCTGCGCCCTTTTCCAGACACTTCCAAGGATACATTAGGAATCTGAAGGTAGAAGTAGCCTTAAATATTTATTTTCGTTGCATCCTTTCTGTTCAGACATCATCTGAAGGCTCTAAGAAGATTTTCCATCGTTAAAAAATATTCTGCTTTACCAGGTTTTCTGACAATAATGGCTGTTTTTAATCAAATCAAATCCAAAGTTGCATCTGGTGTACAGTAGATATAGAAATTAGTAAATTTTTGGTTATTACTTATAATCAGCCCCTTAATAATGACCTATCCTGATAAAGTGGGATACAAAGGGTTTTATCTAAAATCTAAATACCGACATTTCTCAAGATTTAATGAACTGGGCCGTTAAATCGTGCATCGGAGAAAATTTCTTTACACCTCTACATCATTTTAAACACTTGCCACCTGTTTTAGTTTAAACTCCACGTTAAACGCCAATCCTGTAGCGTGCTTTGCTGTTTCAATGCTCCCACCTTCTTTTGATGCATCTGAATATAAACACATCAGCTGCTTTTTAATTAAATCATTATTCTACCCTCGAATTTCCCATACCAAGTTTAATCCGATGTTTTATGAAAACTACCAGAGCTAAGTTTGCAAATAATGTGAGAATCAGTGAAAACAGCAGACATGTCTTGGTGTTAGGTCGTTCCTTATAATAAGGACTGTGCACTTATTTAAATAGGAAATCTAATTTTTCATGATTTTACCCAGAACTTATTTTTAGTAGCTCAGATGGATGACTTGCAAGAAACCCCGAACAGAAAATCCATATTTTTTGCAAACCTTTACAAATTCCTATAATAATGGACATTTGTACAAGAGTAAGGATCATGAATGCAAGACTCAGTAGTACAGTAAACCAACAATGCTTATTTGTTCTTATTTCAGTTTGATTCATCTAAACTGAAATAAAATTGTTCACAAAACCTGCCTGGACTGAAATATTTGTTTTACCATCGAATCCAATTTGACTGCATTTATATGACACAGGAAAAGGCTGGTAAGGTGAAACATCTTGGTTACAAAATGTGGCATATAACTGGGTATCCCTGATCTTCGGTTTTTCACTATATTAAGTTCAGCTACATGAAATTATAGGTCAGAATGGACCTTTTTTATGCTAATTTCAATAATACCCTAAGTAATCAAAGTGGGATAATGAGTATGATAAATAGGTTTAAATCAACGAAGGAGCCAAATGCTGCTAATTAAAGGTTTGTTTCATTAGATCCAATGAGGTCTGGCTAAAGCATTTTTATTTTAATATCTATAAAAAAAATTGCATCTCTAGATTAATACGTCTCAAACAATTTAAATTTTATGTTATCTGCCCACTAACAATGTTTGGCTACGTTCACACAGCAGGTCTTGATTCTCAATTCAGATTTTTCCTCACATCTGATTTTTTTATATTTGTTCAGACTTCTAAAATAAAAACCGTCATCAGACTTCATTGTGACAGATTTTACCACCCTAAAGCGACACGTTTACGCAGAAAAACAACGTAAACGTCGTAGCAGCAATATGATTTCAGAAGTAACGATGGCCGTCTTCTGTGGATGGATTTTAACACTGTTGAGGAATTGGAGCCGACCGCATAGTCACAAGACCAGGCAAAGATGGAAGATTTGTTTATCTCCAGATTTACCACATTTGGCTTCTTCTGGCTTAGAATCATGACGCGTGTCTCTTGATGATATGAATGTCTGATAAGTTCACTCTGCTTGAACTGCTGTATGAACGTATCGTTAGTTTGAACACCAGGTTTTTCTCTTAAAAAAAACAGAAACAAATCTGAGATTCCTTTACCACAATTGTTGTTATAACCCAACAGTTAAGATTTAATATAAGTAAAGGGTTCCCTTACCTTCTACTCTAGCTTCAAGATAATTGTCCAGGTCAGCCTCACTTTTCACGGCTTCTGGAGATACCTTTGGAGCCCCAGGAAAGGAGATTAACACAACACTCATATTGTCCCGGCTTCCCTGTGGGGAAAAAAAAAAAGCAGCATTGAAAATCAGGGATAAACCAACCCGAAGATACCAACAAGTCGGTGCAGGCTTTTTGGCGGACTCGTCATACCTTGTACAAACAAGTATCAACAACCTCATTGCTGACTTTTTCAAGGTCCTCTGTAACTTCCAGCCTTGACCTCACAAAATCGCAGAGTTCCTCGTTCGCCATGACATCCCAGATGCCATCGCAAGCAAGTATAATAAATTCGTCATTCGCCTCGCTTCGTTCTATCGCGTACACCTCTGGCTCCGGAGACACGAGCTGCTCCGTCGGGCCTCTGCCATGGACGCACTTGTAGTCGAAGTCGCCAAGGGCTCGAGACACGGCGAGAGAGCCGTTCACCCTCTGGATCATGACAGAGCCGCCGGCATTCTGGATCCTCTCCTTCTCCAGGGGGTTGCTTGGTTTGTGGTCCTGCGTAAAGAAGTGCACAGCGCCCCCTCTGCTGAGGAGACCCCGGGAGTCTCCGCAGTTGATGAAGTAGATATGGCTTGGAGATATCATCACGCCCACTGCGGTGGAACCGCTGCGGTCCACGCCGTGCTTGCTCTTATCCGAGATAGTTCGCATGTGTTCGTCAATCTGCAGGAATCCCGTGCGGATCCCGTTCTTTATGCTGTCCACGCTGGCGTCCTCATGTATAGCCCTCTGGAAGTCTGGGTTGCTGGTGATGTGGTCCAGCAGGTGCTCGCAGCAGTACTTGGCCACCTGAGAGCCGGCGTGCCCGTCGTACACGGCGAAGAACGACCAGGGGTCGAGGCCTTGAGGCAGACCGATGACGGCTGTGTGTGCGTCTTCCATCTCCACCCGCCAGCCCTGCATGCTGCTCAGCCCATATCTCAGCTTGTTGCCTTCGCCATGAGAATTGTATTTCTCCATCTTTGGTTTGTCCAGAAATGCCCCCATTGTGCCCGTCTAACAACCTGAAACACAGATCAGATGAAACGTAACGTGTAAGATTACTAGTGATTTTATTACCAAACTCTGTTGAAAATTAAGAACTGTCTGAATGTGGACGGACTGCAGCCTACCGAAAAAGCACCTGGTCAACAAATAGGATTCATATTTCTATTAAAATCAAAACAAAAAGTTTTTTCTCAGTATGCTAATTGTAAGAAATTTGCGGTTAACCTTTGTACAACAATTGCTTTATTATGGGGAACTAGAAAACTGGCTTTGCACAGTTTCCTATTTGGACTAAGAAAATTATGGCTTTATTAAAATGAAGATGGAAATCTTCAAATAGGAAGGCAGAACATTTACCAAAGAATATATGTTGATCATTTTATGGAAATATGTTTTGTAAATATATATCTTTAGTAGTTGTGGGTCAATATTTTTACCTGATTTGAATTTAAATGAGCAAAGAAAATGACATTTTACCCTATCAATTTTTAGTCTACACTTATAGTCAGCATCATATAAACATTTCCTTTATGTTTTTTTTTACAATACCACTAATTTACAATATTGCTAAAACAATTAATGGGATTAGTGGTTATTATTGAAATAATCGTCACCTAATTTGGTAATTGAAGAATCGTTAACTGAAGCATAAAGAATATAAAACACGGCATTTCCTCCAAGAACAAAATACTAAAAGAAATAATTAAGTAAATAAACTTTAAACATTTTGCATTTAAGATTTATAACCCATTTTAAACAGGTGAGTTATGGTCTCCTTGGTTCAAATTCTGTGAAAAAATATATTAAAAAACCCAAAGAAGTGAATTAGAAGCGTCTCCAATTCCTGGTTTAAAATAAACCAACCAGATAATCTATTTGTAGATATTTTGTGTGCAATCTTTTCTTTTTATTACTAAAGCTACTATTTTTTCATTTTTTAATATAGAAATAGAAAAAAATACATAGCAACTTTTTTGTTTGTATAATTTGCGAAGCAAGTCCAAATGTTCGCTTTAGGAACAAAAAGACTGAAATAAAAAATAAAAATTGAGCGATTCATCGATTTTCTGAAGAATATTTCACTGATGAATCGATTATTAAAATAATAATCGTCCATTGCGAGTCTTATTCACAACAAAGTAAACACGTAAACCAATTCACTCATACTGGGAAAATTGACTTAAACTAAGAAGGTTCCAAATCAACCCTAGTTTACGAGTGTAATCAGATCCGGCTCAAAAAACCAAGCGGTGAAAAGTTAATCATCTAAGTTTCCATTCATTGACTTTGCAGTAACCTCGGATTCTGACCAATCATGTTTTGACAGCGGACGGCTGATTGTTTTGACATACAACTCCGCAAACGCCAACTGTACCTATTATTAGTCATCGTTCTTGGAAAGAAACTTGATCTTAACTCTTCAAACCTTGAAAAAAGAAAATTGTGACCTAAAACACTTTTAAAAAACAAAAAGAAAACAGAGGAATTGGGTTTAGACTCCAATCCACCAGTAGATTAGCATCTAGAATGTTGAATTCATGGCTCTGTCTAAAAATAGTGGGACACACTTGGGCTGCTTATTAGGAGACCTGCTGCTGTTGGTCGAATCTCACAGAGAATCCAATTATTCGAGCCGTAAGTTAAACGTCAAGGCGAGTAAACCTCCGAGCCTCTTCTCTCCTGACTCCATACCGGACAGACATGGTTTGGAGCCTCGGGGAAGAAGTCAGCTACCTGACGGACCAGTTTGTTGGCAACAACCTGCTCAAAATACCACAGTTCCGCTTGCGGTGGCACGAACTGGTTCCCATACTGGCCCAGTTCGGTCGGGACCAGCTAGGCCGGTGGGTGAAGGTCCAGACGGGGATTAGATAAGCCAAAGAGCCGTGCCAGCGTGCGGCTCTTGACCCTTGCCCCCCCATCACCTACACTAACTGCAGACGGGCCTCCTCGCCCGGTTGCGCTAACACAACGTTAAAGCAGGCGGAGCCGCCGGATCTGGCCTCACTAATCTAACGTAAATGCGCTAAGCTAGCGAGTTAGCATTGGCTGCTAACTGCCCGGGTTTTTTCCAAGTAGCATCTGTCTGAAAAGAGTTCATAAAAAAATAAGTCACTTACCAATACAAACAAAATATCAGATGACGGCGACGTGCAACGGGTACCGAGCGTCCGCGGTGAACCGCCGGAAGGCGTTCAACGTCGAAATGTAACGGTTAGCGTCGGCTAAGCTAGCTAGCCTACAGCTAGCTGTGAACTGTCGTCACTCGGCGCTCACTGCATACAAACTATTGGAACTGCGCTCCCTCTTTTCCGCGCTCCCGTGTAGCATTACATTATCTCAGCCGGTGAGCGAAAGAATAAGCTCGACTCTTGTGGTTCCGAATCGAGGGAGGGGGGCGGGCAACGGAGGAGAGAACCGGTGTCGGGCGAAGCTGAACCGTCCTGCCCCGAGCCTCTCCGCTTGACAGCTTGACAGCTAGCTAGCGTTAGCCTGCAAGAGACGCCAGCGGGACCCGGATGTTCCAGACTGCGTCTATTCGAAAACATGACATCATCACCATCCCTCCTCTGCTGCGACACACGTGCAGTGGCCGTGATACACAAGCACCCCCGAACCGCTGCGTCACGCGTGTTTTATGCGTACGTGGGGGGGAATCATGCTAATACAACAACAAATAAATAAAACGACAACAGAGTCATGTTAATGTTTCCCTTTTGGCCTGTTGTTGACTCGAAATACCCACATGGTCGTTTGCAATTGCTTTGGCGCAAATGAGAATTGGGGTTTCAGAATTAGATTAGATGGAAAAACAAAGCAGCAAACAAGGAAGAATAAAAAAACTAAAAATGTCGGTAGCACGGTCGCCTTGGAGCAAAAAAAGCTCCACCTTTCTGCAGTGGGTTTGCATGTTCTCCCTGTGCATGCATGGGTTCTCTCCGGGTACTCTAGCTTCCTCCCTGACCGTTTGATTAATTAATTGAATTCTCTAAATAAGTGTTCTTAGGCATGGTTGTTTGTTCTGTCTGTCTCTATGTTGCCTGCGACCATACCCCCCTCGCGCCTGATGATCCCACAAGGACAGGCTGGGTGGAAAAGGGATGGATGGAAAGAAACAATTAAAATGGGTTCAACACTATAAATTATGCTGACCCAGTTGTTACGAATCAAAGGAACCTCTAAACATTTGACCATTGATTTAAAAGGAACTTTGTGTTTCATAGAGTTTTGCAGCGTTCCGGGAGTTTGATTCAGATTTGAGGAGCATTAAAAACTGAATGCCCCTTCTCCATGTTTGATTGCTGGGATGCAGAGTAGACCAGAACCAGAACAGATGACATATCTGGAATGAACATGTGGAAATAACAAACGGTTTTAAGCTGATCCGTGGTTTCTAAACCAACAAAAGTATTTTGGGGTCCATTCTCTGAGCTGGAATTAAATGCAATGTAAGGACTTTCAAACGGAGGTGATGTGCTATGTTTTCCTAGATTTAGCGAGCATCGGTGGGGATTCGGTTTTTAGGCCGAACTGCGAGGACATTGCTGCGTTTGTAATCAACCTGACCGTAGATAAACATGAGGATAAGCTTATTATGATCTTGTAGGGACGTTAGTGTTTTAGTCTCATTCTAAGAGATTGACCTTTTGAGCTGAAACGCCTTTTTGTCTGTGACCTTCAGGGGATGCACAAGGACACAGCTTACACTCAAACATAATAATAATTCAAAACTAGCGTCTCCACGTTAACTCAGCCGTGGTCCGGCACTGAAAGAATAAAAGATTGTTTCTTGCTTATACTTGTTATACTGATTATCAACTGTATTGTATGATATTACTTTATTTAATAAATTAATTATGAGTTAAAAGTACCAAGAAATGTTCATCAGGTGACAGAAGTTCGACTTTGTGGTTGTCTTTATATTTCTCTGGATGTTCAGGTGTGAGTCTATCACCAAGCGGCTGGATAGCTCAATTAGCGGCTGGATAGCTCAATTAGCGGCTAGATAGCTCAATTATCGGCTGGATAGCTCAATTAGCGGCTGGATAGCTCAATTGGAATGTCACCAGATTCCCAATCCAAAACTCATGGGTTCAAATCCAGCCCGGGGCAAAAATACACCACAGCATCCAGTGTGGGTCCTTAGGCAAGACCCTTTGCGCTACTGCCTACCTCGCGCCTGCAAAAATGGCTGCCTCAGTGTGGTTTACACCAAAAACAATTTCCTACGGGATCAATAAAGTATACATTATTATTATTAGTATTATCATTATTATTAATAAACCTCGATTTTGGGATCTTTCCTCCTTAGATCCAAAAATAAAAACGTAATTTTTGTTTCTATTCAGCCATTTCTGCGCGTCATATTAGCTGCTACTGTTTTGTTCTAGCAAATTGCAAAGAAAACACACATCGATTGCTTCAATGCTATTTTTTTTTTTGCTGTTTATCACACTATCATCTTAATCTACACTTATGAGTCTCTGCAAACAAAAATGTTGAACTTTATATTGTAAATCTCTCAGTTTTATGCTGTTGTTTCGGATTTTATTCCAGAATTTTTTTTAAAACTGCACAGTCTCTCTTGTGCACAGCTTTACCTGAAAAGGGTCTCTTATGTTTTTTTTTGACAGCAAGTTTGTACTTCACTTTAGCCATTTTAAAGGTGGGAACATTTTAAATGATTACTGACTAAATAAGTTAAAAAATTTAATCTGAGGTAATTATACTTAATTATTATTGCATAACATGAGAATATGTTTAAAAAAAAAGGACATCTTGTTGTCAGGAAACGCTGTACATATAGAGTGTCGAATAGATTAAAATAAATATATATTTATTTATATAAATAAGATATAAATATATATTTGATATGAAACACTTCAAACATTGCAAGGTCAAATTATGTTTTTCCAGTTTTCTAAGATTCAAACACACCAAGTCAGAGTAAAAAGCCCAAATTATGCATATCTGTATCTAAATGATGTAGTTTTCTGAATAATCACATCCATTTAAGGACATTATCACAACAACAAAAACAACAAAAAATACCATTGATGCAGCATTTTTCACTAACCTTCACATTAAAAAGTTTGGGGTCAACTGAAGTGTCTTTGACGCCGGCCTCAAAAAAAGATCATTTATCTCCCGATCTGCTGAGCTGACAAAAAAAACTAAGAAACAACTTGGAGTTGGCCACTTACGTAACCTTGCTCCGTGGGTGCAGAGATGTGCGCTCTCTTGCGACTCCCGTCAAACAGAAATCCTGGAGTTAAACTGAACTTATCTGAACCATAATCTGACCCAAATCAAAACATGAACATACTCTTACGGAGGTCGTAGAGTCACACAGTGGAGATCTCTAAGTCTTGTCTAAAGGCCCAATTTTGTTCTCTGACTTTTAACACCGCGTGAGCTGTATGGTCCTATGTGTCTTCTTACTGTTTTAGCCGATTGTCCCAATTTATTTATGTATTTATGTTTATTTCAGTGTTGTTTTAGTCTATTCTATCTGGATATATGTATTGTGTATGTGAAGCACGTTTCTGATTTAAATACGCTATACAAATAAAGTGTATTGGATCAGACACAGAGCTCAGGGTGTTTCATGCAATAGTGTCACTGTTCCTTAAACTACCTCAATTAAAAATATTTTACATCAGGACTTTTAAGCAGAACTGCAGCCTGTTTATTAATAGCATTTACATTTTTTGAGATGTGATCTCTTTGTAATGTGAAAAATTAGGATTTTGTATCTATTTGTACGTATAGACATTAATTATTACGTTTTAATGCTAAATATTCTTATTGCTGAAGTAACAGTGAGCACCTCAGAGTTGTTTTAGGCCTTCATATACACAATCGGTCTGAAAGAATAAAGGTTTTAGCCATTTGTCTGAAAGCTGACCGCAAGAAGCTAAAAGAAGTCTCCACGACAGGTTGTCGCTACGCTGCAGTTGATATGTAAGAACACGCCTCTATAATCATGAACGGGGTGCACAAGTCGAACTTTTACTGTAGGTGCGACATGAGGAAACCGTACTCTCTTAAAAAAACAAACATGAAGGCCAAACTAAAATTTACAGAGAGAAAACTAAGAAACAAACACAAGGATTTCTGAAACTACGCTTTTTTTGGACAGATGGGTTCTAAGAAAAATGACATCATGCTAACTAAAGCACGGAGATGGAGGTGTCATGTTTGGGGGTAGGTAACAGTAGGGAAACATGACCCCATCTTAAAAGAAAAATAAACGTTAAGAAGAATTTAAACCTGAAACATTTAAATCATTCACAAACATTCATAATTAGTCCAGCAAGGACAGTCCGAAAACAGGAAATGGAAAGTTAAAGCCCTGATCTTTTTCTAACACTAGACATCATTATGGGAATCTCTTTGGATAACCTAGATTTTTTTTTTTTTCAGAAGTCTATGTAATTATAAAGGAAAAGGGAAAAATCATGTCATCACCTCCTTTAACTCCTTAGTCAGGGCAGGGTCTGTGCAGAATAGAACAGTACATGCTGTACATATCATGTCGCCACAGAGCCAAATAAGTTAGTTTTACCCCTCTTGTTCCTGGAAACCTTCGAGCTCAAGGATGATGAAATTCATGCACTTCTGATTGATTTCCTGAAGAAGAAATGGCATAGGAATTGTAAATCAGTTCTGTGGGGGATGTTATTTTAGACACAAACATGCAGAATGTTAATTCAGCCTGCCAGAGGACTGTTTGTCCTGAGTGGGACACGACTGGTAACTGGATCCGTACCAGTACATACAATACTGTTGGGCCAAATACCATCCAAGGATCATGGATGAGTTTGTTTATTGTAAAATATTCAAAGACGTCCTATGACCCGACGCTAAAAAGGGAATTAGTTTAAATGTATGTTTCAACAAAAGAACAAACAGTCAGCAAAAAGCATCTTGGTTTCAGACCAACGAGATTACGTTTAATCCACCAATCTTTGTGAGATGAAATCTAACATGATGTTAGTGAAGTATAACCAACAGAGGGAGAGAAATGGTGGAAAACATCCTTGGCTTTACTAGCAGTTCACTGGTGCCAGGAATAGATCAGTAAAGAGTGGCACATTACAGTAAATAAAAACCTTATTTATTATTTAAATGTGTCATTAATTTATTAAAACTGAAAAACAAGAAACACATACATAGTTAAGTAAATAAGGAAATTAGATATTTCATATATTGATTTTACTTTTAAACTCAGGGGGTGGGATAAGCTTATACAGAAACCCTGAACTGCTGCAAACTTCTCTTGTGAACCTATTATTAATATTTCTGACCTTGCTGATTTCTGACTATGTAGTAAACAAACAAGTGCAATTTAATTAGATTTTTGAAGCTATTTCAGTGAAAATATTGACCTAGATTTGGAGCAATCCCAGAGCAGCCAATCAGAGGCCAAGGTCTCTGCCCGATCCAGAACTAACCCTTCCCCTAATGGCTGAAGGTGAGGTTTATAACTCCGTCCACTCAGCTTTCAGGGTGGCAGTTTAAATTAATGTATTGTGTTTCAGCTCTGAGGCTAAAGAAAAGACAACAAACATGTCAAAGAAGTTGTTTTAGTCAGGAGGAGACCAACAATGTCATTTTCGTCTACATCTAAAATTATGCGTTTAGAAGAAAGGTAAAAACTCTACAATAACAAGGCAACCCTAAAGTAAGACATGGTGGTGGCAGGGTCATGCTGGGGACAGAGGAGTTGGTTACAATTCATAGGAAGGAGGTAACTGAGGAGAGATCCTGGAAGAAAACTTCTTATTGCAGCTATGATTTATGTGCAAAAACACTGTAGAAAGCTGTTAACCAGGTGGCCTAGTCAAAGTCCGTAAACATGGCTGTAGAGTCAGATAAATAAGACCTTAATTTTGAAAATCTTAACAAAAAGAGGAAGTGACGTCCCCCTCCCATTTAGCTGGGGAGCTTCCTCTCTGCAGCTTCAGTGTGAGTTCCCCTGTGTAAACCCCTTACATTTCTCTCAGATGGACTGCTGGCTTTGCTCCCTGCTGTGGAGTCTCATCCTGTCGGGGTTTCTCGTCGTGGGTTTCCTCTTCGCGGACGCAGACTTCACTCTGCTGCGGGTTTGCCTGACAGGACTCAAACCAGGTGGGATCAGGGAGCACAGGCAGGGCGACGCTTCAGACTGATGCATGCTGGGTGTTTGAGTTGTTAAAGATTTAAAAAAAAACACAAAAATGTGGGAATATTCAGGGTTTGGCTGCAGGATTGTGTTGCAATCATCATGTTAATGTGTAAGCTTCAGGTAATGTTTGTACCTTTGCAAACAAACCAGTTACAGTTAAAAGGGCTTTTGTTTTTAAGATTTTACAATTAGAAGCAATAAATAAAACATCCCAGTGTGTTAGAGGTTGGTATGTTGGATGAAATTGAAGGATGGAGACGAATAACAACAAAAACAACCAATCAAAAGTGACTTCGGGGTCAAAGACAAGATTGCACCATAAAAGGTGTTAATGTGGAAATATCTTTGCTGAAGTTAACTTCCCAAATGTCTTAGAATATATTTTAAAAAGTTAAATCTGGAAACAATTGCAGACCCCTATACACAATATTTGAATAAAGTACCTAATATGATTACCTGATGAGTGTTATAGATCAAAATGTGTTTGACATATTTGCTGTCTATCTCTTATTTTGCAGTCCAGGTTTGACTGCAGGGATCAGCAACAAACATGTCCTGTTGAAATAGGCTTCCTTTGGCCACCTGTGTCATACAAATATGAATTGAATTGACTAAACTGCAAACGGTAACTGCGTGTAATCATATTTAATCTACTGATATTTATTGATGCCCTCGTGCAATTTATGGTTCTTTTTTTTTTTTTTAAGTCTTTCAAAAAATTTGTAATTTGTTGTAAAATCAAGATTGTAATTTAAAAAAAGTTGACAGCAAATTCTCATCGTTATTATTAAAATTGTGGAGTCTTAGACGTTCGCCTTAATAAAAAGAAAGATGAACAATTTTCCAACTTCTTGGGTTGAATACGTTCTATTCAGTTCGTCTTAATGAGATTTTTTGTTTATTCAAATAAAAACAATCAAAAACCTTCTCTAAATAATCTGATCAACTACAAGTGAGCCCTAAGTCTGTTGTGGAGACAAATTCCCCGGATGTTCTGTAGCTCTACTCCATTATTATGTTGTCCAGGCTACATTTCTGTATTAAAGTGAATGAATTATTATAGGTGTTTTTTGTTTTAAAACAGAAACCCAGTTGAAAGGACTGGTGGTCTGGGTCACTGGAGCCTCCAGTGGGATTGGAGAAGAGCTGGCCAAGCAGCTGGCGAGATGCGGGTCTCGTCTCATCCTGTCCGCTCGCCGTGAAAACCAACTCAACAGAGTTAAATGTCAGTGTCTGGGTGAGTTATCGGTTCCTAAGAAGAAAGAAAAACTCTATGTTTCTATTAAAAGCAGTGAAACAACATCAGTTTGTTTTGACGTCTTCTTTAAGAGAACTCCAGCCTCAAGGATGAGGACATTCTGGTCCTTCCACTTGATCTGTTGGACAGGAAGTCGCATGAGGAAAAAACAAAGATTGCGATTGAATACTTTGGACACGTAAGACTATCACATATCCGTCATCTTATGAAGGGACAGTTGTTATTTTTATATCTACGTTCACTTAATTTAACCTTTTCTAACCAAAAAGCAGCCGTTAGTAACAAAAGTTGTTTATAATGGCGCTAAAAAAATCAAAGAAATTGATTTTAAAAAGTAAAAGCATAAAGTAAAAGTAAGCAAGGCTTTTGAAAATAGCTACAGCATCATGTACGTCTTTCCAATTCTTTTTAAAAGTTTCCAAAGAGACGAAATCCTTCAGACACAAAACATTCAGTCTGAAACATGAGAGTGAAGAGAGTAAAATCCAACCGTTACTTTATGTTAGAGTACAAAGAATGGCTTTATAAATAGAGACATGCTCTTGATTTACTCTTTTGGGGAAGCGGAGAGAATGCATGTAAGATACTTGGTAGGATTTGAGTGTTTGTAATGAATTTGTGAGTCATGCAGACGGCATGTGCCGTAACGTCGCTATAATCCAGTACAGGCATAAATGCGCCGGTCGACGGGTCCAAACACGTGGCAGCAGCCCCAAATGCTGGAAACTTAAAAATGCTGCAATCACTGAAATAAAAAAAAAAGCATTAGAAAAAAGCAATTTAAAATAATATCCAATCAGAGAGAAGCTTTTGAATGCCAATTCTTCTTATGCGGTGTAGAAAAATAATTAACGTTATATTCTGCAAGTAAGTTAACTTAAGTATTGAGGAGTATTTGGGCAAAATCAATAATGTAGCTGATTAAAAAGCATCAACCCAAGGACTACACCCACAGGAACACCCTGCCAGCAAGCAAAATGTAAACAGTCTGCACATTTGGAGATCTGTTGGTAATGGAACACCTAATGTTGTCCCTAGATTGACGTCCTAATAAACAACGGGGGCCGGAGTCAGCGATCTTTGTGCTTGGAGACGGATGTTGAGGTCTACCAGGCCTTGATGGAGCTCAACTTCCTGGGTACCGTCTCTTTAACCAAGCAGGTTCTGCCTCACATGACGCAGAGAGGCAGAGGGAGTATTGTGACCGTCAGCAGCGTGGTCGGCCTGGCCGGAGCGCCTCTGGCAACGGGATACTCTGCCAGCAAGCATGCTCTGCAGGTACAAGGGCTTTTAGCCATGTTAGACATTCTCAATTAACTACAATTATCATTACAGCATATGTTGTGTTGTTTTTTTTGTAGGGTTTCTTTAATTCTCTTCGAACTGAGCTGACAGACTTTCCAAATATCCTCGTCAGCATGGTGTGTCCAGGGCCAGTGCAGTCAGAGATCGTCAACAATGCCTTCACTGAAGAGCTTAACAAGGTAGCTTGTTATATTTGCTTCTGTTTGCCTTTGCTTGCACTCCCATTTCTGCCGTCGGTAACCGTCTTCTTTTAAAAGCCCGTGACAACAGCCGGCAGCCAGGAACACAAGATGCGAACGAGTCGCTGCGTGCGTCTGATGCTGGTGGGACTCTCGAATGGCGTGAAGGAAATGTGGATCGCCCAGCAGCCGTTCCTCCTGTTTTACTACGCCTGGCAGTACGCCCCCACCGTGGCGTGGGCCATCACCAACATGCTGGGCAGGAAAAGGGTGCAGAACTTCAAAGCTGGTCTGGTAGGTTCATTTGGCCAGAAGACAGCAATGTCTTGTAGGTGCAACATTTCAGCATACCGGAGTTGCACATGTAGAGCCTGAAGATTTGTCCAACCTCAGTGAGACTGGATGGAGCTTCGGGCAACACATGATCAGTTCTGGCCAAAGATTTCAGATTTATCCAAGTAAACTGTTGGAGAACGTTTCCACTGCAAGCCGGTTGAACCCAAACCCATTACAGTAACTCCACCCTAATTGAACCAAAATATCCGTCTGTTGGGTATGAAGGCGTAAAGGGGAGAATGGGGGGGTACAAAATCAGCAGTTTTAGAGTTGTATGACGCATGTATTTCCTCATGGAGGACATACCCAGAGTTTGGTTCTGACTTATTCATCTAGTTTATCATCCCATAAATCAGTCATTGCGGCTTTTGCCTTCATGCCTCTGCCGATTTCCCGCTACTTCACACGGCTACGCCAGACTAGCGGCAGCAGCAATTAGGAACTGTGCTGAAGAGGGAGTGTCAAAGGTTAGGAGCTTCTTAAAGAGGCAGAGGGCAATTTTAAGGCGTCAAATGATGAGGTGAAGTCAGATTTCTTTCATGTTGTTTCTGATGTGCTTCAAACTGGCACATTGTGTCTAGGATACACGTCTAGGTTAATTTTAAGCCTGGTATAAATTATTTAGTTTTGGGGTTTTTTAATGACATTTTCAGACATGTTGGGTATTTATGAGCTTATTTGCTCTTATTTCATGATCAACTCACATCGCTTTCCTGTGACTGCTTCAGACAATCATGATTACGCCTCCACCATGTTTCAGATGTGTTCAGTCGGATTTTTATGCCACATCGTTTTGCAAGTAGGCAGGAAAGTAAAACATCTCGAATCAGCCTTTCATATAATCCGGGCTGTTTTGTAGCGAAATAAAAAGAGTAGTTTGGGAAGGAACTGTGGCCGTTAATTGCAATGTAAAACAGAAAAATTAAGTCTTAAAATTGATTATATTAGATAGATTTTTGTGGCGACTCCAGGCCTCAATGTGAATATTTTAAGGAGTTTTTTCATAAAGGAGAACGTCAGAAGCAACAGCCGTTACCGTCCTTGTTTTAGTCTCAATAAAGTTGCAGCTTTTCTCAGGTAGCTGAGTGACATACCCGTGTTTTGCCGAAGGCTGTGTAAAATGATCAAGCTCCATCTGGCTTCAGAAGAATTCGAGGCATGGATGGAGGATGATGAGAAAGAAACGTTTCCTAATCAAGGAATATTTTTCTTTTCAGCATTGAAATTTGCGTCGTTAAAGCGACGTCAGGGTCAAGCTTGTGGCCAACGAGCAATTTTGTTTACCGTTCTGGCAAATCGGAGCTGACAGACGGCCATTTCTGTTGCAGGACGCCGACTCTGCTTACTTCACTAAACCAAAGTCCTCCTGAAAGACGAGTCCTGGAGGGGAAGGGCTGCAATGCATTCCTGACGCCGGCTGCTTCCTACCTTTTACCTGAACAGGAGTCAAGGCTGAAGGATAGCTCTTTTGAAAAGCTCGCCGCTTCTAGCATCACAGATGTAATTTCTCTTTTTGATGACATTTCTCAACGTTGCCTGCAGACTAATTCGAAGAATGATGATACACTCGTACTGACCTTTCCACATGCATAGTAAAATCCGCTTGGTTAATTTGTGATCAGTTTAAAAAAACACATTTTAATCCAACATTTTATTTCAAGTATGTACATTTACACTTATAAAAAAAATGATATGTACAGAAATCTGTGGACACATTTCTTTGAACTCATGTAAACAACTGGGTTGTAAACAAAAATTATATTTGCACAGACATTAAGAGAGCAAGATTTTCCACAAGGCACATCCTTGATATCCTGAATGGAAAATTCAAATGATCTAGATTTTTCACTTTAGTGACAGAGATGAAACGTGGAAAACTTAAAAGTACAATAAAAAGTACAACAAAACACGTGCTTACCTGTTTATCTGCTTGATTTTGAAGTCAGCTGTTGTGGTTATCTATGATTAATGCACACTTTTCAGCAATAGAAGAAGTCGAGCACCAACATTCCCAGTTAACGAGGAAAAATAAAAATTGGCTGTCCAAACAAAAAACACTCGACACAACCTCTTAATGACTTTAAAGACGTAAAGCCCCCAAGAACAAATCGAGGTCTGCTTAAGTGGGGATGAGGGTCAGAGGCAGGGGAAGTGAAGCGGGGCCGAGGAATAAATGGGGTAACCCAGAGGGGGGTCGGCTGCCTGAACAGTCAAGTTTCGAAGCATGAATGGATGAGCCTGGATGCTGTACCGCTCCTCGTCATCGTTGGTGGCATACAGGAGTTCCCAGGAAAGGTTCGCCCACTGACCACGGACGCCTTCCCCGTTCAGACGGCCCACTTGCACCAGCTGCTCCGTCAGGGACAGGACCCGGCCCGTGTAGGTACCCTGGGGATGAAAGGCACACCAAGCTTTTTACATTTAACAAGCCTGACATTAATCACAGCAGAAAACAATAGTACAGTTACAGATCGTTAAACAGGAACATAATGGAAAACTTCAGCAACTGAGTGAATAAAACATGTCAAACAAAACAATGTATTATGTGTTTATTTGTGTCTGTTTAGGTTGTGTTTGCTTGATTCTGTAAGTGTGAATGTAGCTTTAAACTCCAGTTTCCAGACAGGACTAATTCTCACTTCCTGTTCTATCGCGATTGATTGGCGAGGACTTCATGTAAGGCTTCAGAACGCCGTACTTGTTTACCATTAAACCGATGAGTGTCTTCTGAGTGGGCGGGGTCAAAGTGATGTCATAAATCTGCCACGACGACATGTTGAGTTCATGTAGATGCAGATCCAACGATTACATATTACTAGTCCAGGGGGCGCTGGAGAACCATTTTATTGTAACTAACAAAACCTATGAAAGGATACATCTACAAAACTGAAGAAACTAAGGACGTTTGTATGCATGTTAAGGTCTACAAAAAGCTGCTTAAATGCACATTACTAGTAGTAAACTATATTTCTAGTGCAGTGCTTTTTGATGATCGGGCCTAATAACTGTATGCACTCCACTCCACCAGCAGGTTTAGGCAACTTGATATCCAGAAGAAATAAAATCTTTTCCTGCTAAGCTAGTTTTAACGTCGGACATCGTGATGGGTTGAGCCGCAGCTGTTGATGCTTCGACTTTGCTGCGTAATCCCATTAAAGCATGCAGTTAACTCTGCCATGTGCACCTCTTTCCTTACACTCAACTTTTTCCTTCCACTCAACTCTGCGGTGAGCCAGATTCCTGAGCAATGAGCTTTGGGGGTTTACTTTTTATCAAGTCTTCTCCAAGTTTGTATAGACGGTAGGCTTTTGTCTTTTTTTAATTGCTCTTAGTCTTCCAATTAAGCTTCTTTCAACCACAAATGGAACACATGCCTTAAAAATATATGCATTTAATGAACATGGAGAGCACCTTTTTTTAACGACTTTCCAACGTACTGAGATTCACCTGGATGAGTTAAAAGGCTTCAGCATAGACTATTCAGTTACCATGGCGAGGTCGTGTCCCAGGGAGAAGAGGAAGGGCTTCTCCTGGAGGACGCTGTCATGCCAGCCTTTTTCCGTCACCAGGCCGATGTACCAGTCCCTTTCGTACTCCTCTAAAGTGCTGAACAACTCGTCGGGCGACTCCATCGGCCCCAGGCTCGCCTGATCGAACAGCAGCTTGAAACTAAACCTGTGGGGAAAAGAAAACAGAAGCGGATCCCTCGCTGAGGCCGATGTCTCACTAAAACGAGTTAAACTCACAGACAGCGTTTGTACCTGAAGGCCTGCAGCGTGAGCTGGTAAAGCTCCTTGGTTGAAGACAGCCAGTCCAGTCCCTCTGTCCACGGCACGTCTCCACAGTACAGCCTGTAGATGTAGCTCGGACTGGTGAAAGCAGACTCCGCCCCCACGGAGATCAGACAGGAGAGCGCCACTTTTACGTGGAGCTCCCTTAGGACCTCATCCTCCTTCAAGGCTTTTGTCGTGTCCTCGGAGGTCTCCCCCTGCACCGACAGCCCAAAACGTCCCAGGCTGAAGCGAAACCACTCATCCGGGAACACAGGCCTGAGCGACAGCAGGCGAGATGGGAGCAGCGGCGCCGTCCTCCACCCTGGAGGAAGGTTGAAAACCTCTGATTGGGGACAGCTGAAGTTCGGATGAGGACTTTCTCTGAGGACCTCTGGGTTTCGACCTTTGTCCACTGCTGGCATCCCGATGCCGAGTCCCAGCGGCTGCAGCGGCTGCAGGGCAGAGAGCGCCATGTTTTCAAAAAGACTGTCCATTTCTACGGAGCCCGGCAGCGAGGCACCGATCTGCAGCGGCGAGTGTCCGGGCTGGGCCTCCGCAGTGACCAGCGCCACTGTCCGTCTGGCCGGCTGGGGCCCGAATAGGTCGTCCTCGTCCGACCACTCTCCAAAAGACGTCAGACTAGAGGTGTCCTGTCTGAACCTGAGAGAGGACATGTTGGACTCCACCACCACGGCCTCGGACGGCAGGTTACAAGTCGTCTGCCCTAACTGGGAGGACTGGGACTTCATTCCTCCGATGCCTGACCCGACCCCGCTGCTCCACAGCAGTCCTTTATGCCTCTGCACGCAGTACCGGAGGAGCAACCAGATCAGTGCCTTCATGAAGTCCTCCTGGAGTTTCCTCAGGTTGTCGTGGGAGTCGATGATGCCGGAGAGCACGTTCCTGGCGTCTGAGTAGACTCTGAGCGCCAGCGCGGCACAGGGGGTGAGGGCGTTTCCCCAGTGCACGTTGAAGCCCTGGGTGAAACCGAGACGCTCGGGGCGCTCGAAGGCCGCCTCGAACACCTCATCCACCCTACGGGCCTCAACTGTGTGGCAGGAAGTCTCCTGCAGCTCCAATCCCTGAAGGAAAGCAGAACTCCCTAAAATACACTAGTAAAGCTAGGTTTACAGTTAACACATGGAACTAGGTGTGAGGGAAGAGCACCAATCGCTAACCCCATATTTTTGTCATGCCTGGTAGTCCACAAATTTTTGTACCTCAGCTATTCGAATATGGTCAATCTTGAAGTTTGTCTTGCAGAACAAGATCACCTTTACCAGCTTTAATATGATCCCTATGAGAAGTCATTATGTATAGAACGCCATAAAAAACAACAAACAAAAGCAGCTATAAAGCCTGAGTTATAATCACACTTGTAATGGTTCAGGTTCGGTACGTCGTGAGACTGACGCGGGCCTTTTTCATTTAATTAATGTTTAGAGCGTAAAGGTTACAGGCACTGGACAGCTTGTGAAGGATTTGCGGTTGCAGACAGGTATGGGTGATCATTTTTTTTTGTTGGACTTGTAGAAACAATGTTCAGTAGATAACTTATTGATATGGAAATGCCGAATCTGTTAATATCCTTCTAACTTTACCTAAGATTAAGGAGCGCGCAAAGCCATTTCCGGAGTATGTAAATAAGCCCAATTTAATATTAAGATCACATTCAGTCCAGTGGCCCGTTTTTTTGACTTCGTATTTGTGGTCACAGTCTAACATTGAAATATGAAAAAGCAAGCATATTTTCTTATTTTGTGTTAGATTAAAAAACAAAATAAAACGTCACTTTTTCTTTTCTTAATTTTTGATTGACAGTTGAAAATAAAAAACAACGAATGATACACAGATTGATAATGATCGGTGACTGTGATTCGACAGATGATGTTATGAAAATATTTATGAAAATATTTTGTACAGCGTGAAAAGTTACTTAATGTTGTTTTAACTTTTGAATTGATTTCCACTTAAAATGTCTAAAATGACACAGATCACATTAGATGTACATACAGTATTTGGTAAATCATTAATCTGCTTTTTTTTAAAGAAAATTGAGCTTGGCAGGTTTTGGGGTGTGTATTTATAATATTCTTTGTTTTTATCATGATTACATTTCTTATTATAATTATAGTTAAGATTTATCGACAGAACTATAAAGATTAATTACGTTCTGACCGACATCAGAGACGAGAAGCGCCTCACAGAAGATCAGCTATTAAAGGGAAAGGTGTCGCACGTTTTTCATGAGAATCTTTTGTGTTTTCTGCATAAAAGTCCTAACTAAGGAAATCCAGTTGATTGCACAGAGTTTCTGGGTTTGCAGCATTGCCTCCTCAACAGAAGCATCTGGCAACATTGAAAGATCTGAACACCTGCAATTAACCTTTAAAGCAGTTAAGAAAAAATAAAAGGAAACGTCGGGGTACCTTGATATTAGCGGTACAGTAGTCGTATCCTCTCTCCAGGATCATTATCCAGACCATACGGTCCTGGAAACGTCCCAGATAATGAGAGCCCGGGGCGACAGAACCTGCAGACGGAGAGCATACCGTAAGTCGTTAGAGCATCGAACGCATAAGGAGGTCAAGAGAGGGGGAAAGCACAGCATGCACTCAATCCAGGAAACAAACATCCGTTTCATTTTTCATCAGCTGCTCCTACAAAGGCAGTATGGTTACGTTATAAAATATACAATAACACAAATAAGTAAGTTACACAGCGTTATAACTACTCCATCTGACAGCGTACGACTTTGACTTCTGCCGTCAGTAGACAGAGGTTTATTTCACCACAGACCCACAGCAGCGCATCGGGGTTAAGGAAGCTGTAGCTTTACTATGACTAATTCCTGCGTGGCTCAGGGATAATGCTGCGTCCCATAATGACATCTCAGAATAGCTCCGGCAGCCGCATGGTGATGGAAAGCGACAGACTGAGCAGATTTCCTTTTCCCGCTCACTGCTCCGTACCCTCCAGTGTGTTGCGGAGCGAAGGAGAAGTACAAACCGGCGTCGTTTGACCGTAGGCAACCTAACAAGTCGCCCTTCTGAATAATACACCAACGCCGCAGCTTTGAAGCTCACCTTAAACAATGAGGCGACATTTTCTGATCAGTTTTGAACGCTCACTCCGGAAATATAAGTTTCGATTTGTGTGTGCGTGTGTCTGTGTGCTTTTTTACCCGTTTGGCCCTTTCTGATTGAGCACAGAGTATATCCCAGCCGCAGTGCAGCTCAGCCTCGGAGTATTATGTGGTTAATGTTGCGGAAATACATTCGGATGTAATGAATACAGATCAGAGCGGTTTTTTTGGGTCACTTCACAGGAAACTCAACGCGATGATGTAAGCTCGCATTACCGCCACTGCTTAAAAAAAAAAAAGGCTGTTTGCATCAGAGTTTCTTTTGATATTTAACCCTGTGAGAGGATGCGTCAGTGCTGAGCTCATACAGTCCCGTCTTAACACACAGGAGGTGTAGGCCAACTCAAAAACCTAATAAACGATTTCCTGAGCTTAACTTAACTGCCTTTTGTGCAACAGGGAAAGATAAATACTAGAGATGAGCATCATCGTATTCTTCATCATTATCGGGATACATTTGTTGTGCTATGAATTGTGATTCAATGATGCAATAATAATTATACATCAAAACATTAAAACCAATCAGGAGTCGGTTTCCTGCTACTCTTTAAATCTTCCTCCAAATGCCATAAACTAAAAATTATATATAAAAAAAATAGCTTTAATGTTTATAGGGTTTTTTGTTTTAATATAGACATAAATATTTTAGGTTTTAGCAGGTTTTTGTTCAAATCTTTGATTATGTAATTGTATTGCAAGTTAGAACTATGTTTCTTGGCATCTTTTGTAGGATTTTCCATAAACATACCCTAAAAAACAATAATAATAATAATAAAAAATCGTATTTTACCATATTTATGTTTTTCCTTTATTTAAAAACGTTTAAAAAAATAAAAAATAAAAAAGCAACAACTAGTAAAATAAGGATTCTTACATATTTACTAAAAGTTACAAGTAGTTTTTACTCAGAAGTTTACGTAACATTTGGAGCTTTAAAGGAATTTATTAAGTTGGCTTACGCATAAAATGTCTCTCTGGACAGAGCATTAATACAATAGAAACATTTTAAAAGTTTAAACAACGATTCAATCCATTTTTCGTAATGTCTAATATCATTAAAATAAGAAATCAACTTATTTATGTAACTGTTGTCCTAAAGAAGCCTACTGTTATTAGTATGCTTTTCCAATTGCAGTATTTCTGTGTTTATCGTTATTACGGTTACATTTGTAATCCATATCGGCCGCTCCTCGTAAACACCCTAATTTTAAAGTTAGAGTTTGTTTTCTTATTTTTAATTAGTTTGTAAATAAAAACAAAAAGGAAAACATGCAAAACTGACTAACCGAGTGAACCTCTAGCAAACGCCGTCCTTAGAGCGGAGGCCAAACTCGCGCTCATCTGCTGGTAGAAGACGGAGTCTGGACAGGGACACGCGGTGCCCACCGCACCCGGCCAGCTGCGCTGCGGTCTGGGAAATCCCACCAGGAAGATG
Organism: Orestias chungarensis; assembly: GCA_032876305.1. Lineage (NCBI taxonomy): Eukaryota > Metazoa > Chordata > Actinopteri > Cyprinodontiformes > Cyprinodontidae > Orestias > Orestias chungarensis. The sequence goes on along the minus strand of JAVLVB010000214.1, from coordinate 1,041,894 downwards.
GGCAGGGTGAAGAGGGGCAGCAGCGGGGCAGAGAGCAGGGCGGACAGCGTCACCACCGCCAGCACCAGCGGCCACAGCGCCGCGTTGAGGGCCAGCAGCGTTCCGGCCGACTGCCGACGCTGCTTCTTCTCGGTCCAGGACGTCACCAGGACGGTGAGCGTGAACTTCAGCTTGGCCAGAAACTGACCCAGTCGGTCCATCAGGAGGCCCACCTGGATCACAAAATGAGCCAGCGTTTTTAAAACCCAGTTATTTCTGAGGGCAAAATGATCAATTAAGGGAATAAACACATGTGACCTCACACTGAACAATTAGGAAAACCTTTAATTTGACTAAATCTGGTCAGGAGAGACAAAACCACATAAGGCACAACAACTCATTTACAATGAACCCATTTTACTCTTTATCAGAGTTTTTTAGGATTTTTTAGTCGGTAAGCAATTAATTTCTCTTTCCATTAGATTTAAATGCAACCCATCAGAGAAGCTCCTCTCTTTTCGCCGCTTGGATTTGAAGGGGACCTCAATTTATCTCACCATGTCATTTATTAATAAAAATACAGAGATAAAAATCTCTTCACCCTATAAATAAATAATCTTAATTGTTTCACGTCTAAATGTGGTACTACTTCAGATACACATCTATGTTCAAAGCCTCTGGACTCTGAAAAGTAATTTCACATTTTGTTCGACTTTTACGTCACTGATGTAAATGTAGTTAGGAATGCAGCCCAAAGGGCACCACGACAAAGAATATATATATAAATTCCGATATTTGTGGCTCAAAAATAAAATCTAAAATTATTTTCATACCGAACCTGATTAACGATGTTACTTGATTTATTTATCTTTTTTCATAAAAAAATGACACAAAATACTATCAATATTTCAGGTATAAATAAACCTGTGCTGTAAAACCTGTTTTTTGTGATACAGGATGTTAATCCCTGGACGAGCTAACATCAATCTAAACTATAGAAAAAATTAAAAATTAAAAAACTCAAGGGGCGCATTAATCGGAAAAGAAAGTAATTTTTTCCCCCAAAAAAATTAAATCTTCAAAAACAGAAATCAGTCAATTAACTGATAAAATCTGTTAGTTAATCTCTTAGAAACTTACTGAAACTTTTAAGTCCCTAAAAAAAATTGTTTAAGGTCATGGCATTAAGAATGAGGACGTCAAAAAATGAAATAAATACTAATAAAATAAATCTAGTAGACTAGTATAATTATGATTATGCTTTAAACATTAAATGGATCAGAAATATATGTAGAAAATCAACAAGAATTGTTTTGTAGAAACAAAATTCATCTTCTTCCCGGGTCAAGAAGTCTAGTAGAATAAAAGCATAAAAATAAAAGTACTAAAAGCAGATTACATTTACTTTAGTCCCAGAAGTTTCTTTTTATGTGTATACCTAAAATTTGCTCAAAGACTTCAATAACAAAATAATTAGTATAAAATAAGGAAAACATAAATTCTATCTAAACAGATTAAGGCAGAAGGCAATGAAATAAAAATACTTTTACAGATCTCTACTTGTCACAACAACACGTGTGTGGTTAAATTTACGCTGAGCTCACTAGAAGAAGCTGAACTCCGGTTCCCAAAGCGTCCCATCCACGTAGGGCTTCATTCCCAGCTCCAAACTGCAGGAGCACCACGACCACCATCTGGAGCAGAGCATCTTCTGAGCTCTGCCACACCTGGAAGGCAACAATCATCACAAACTTCAAAGTGGAGCATGTTCTCAAACGCTCCTGTCGATAGAAGAGACTTTTTCATAATTCACGGCGTGAACGTACCCCTCTAAATGCTCGTGTCAATCCCACGCTAACGGCGACACTGTGTAGCGACCGCAGAGATTCGTCCATGGACAGGAAAGCGACCATTGCGAATGGAGACACTGAGGTGGGACACAAAGCAGGTTCTGGTCAGTCGTATTTCAGCTGCTGGGAAAAGGACAGAAAAATCATGCAGCTAGATGCTCACCAAGATGAAGAAGGACTCTTCGGATTCCAGCAGCTACGTGCAGCCCGCAGCTCTTTTGTTTGAAGCTCTGCACATTAGACATTCCTTTAGGGTACAGGGGGTTCAGGAATATTCCTCCGACCACATAGGCCCCCTGGATCTCTCTTAGAGCCCAGCAGAGAGAGAACAGTACAATGAGGAGGTAGCTAACTGGAGCCCGAAGTCCTGGACCAATAAAGTGATACAACAGCCCCGCCTCCGCCGCGGCCGCGACCAGCAAACTCAGATACAGGAGCAGTTCCTTGCAGCCCAGCCTCCAGCCGAAGGAGGTGAAGTGAAACGGCGGTGAGCCCCCGCTCTGAAATCTGGGATCCCTGAAGGCCCTTCTCTGGGGTCTGCAGGCCGTGCAGGCTTGACTCAGATCCAGGCTCAGCAGGAATCCGGCACAGGTGGAGAGGAGGACAACGCCCAGAGATGACGGGATGAAGTAATTACACGTAGCGACGCCGGACGACACGGCGAACATCAGGAGCAGCCTGGACAACATCAGCGACATCAGCGGCCAATAACTAAAACCAATGACCTGAACTTATATTAAACTGAAAAAGTTCAGTAAAATACAGACAAACAATACAGATGGTTTAATATTCTGTAGTTACAAACATGAAACGTTTGGCTTTCAGTTCTATTCAGCCCTCTTCAGACAGATGATCAGATGATCAGACTCAAACTCAAACATGGATGTTTCAGAACAGAAAAACTGAGGTTTTGGCTCTTTTAGGAGAATATATACACATGTACAATTTTAACAGAACTAATAAAAAACTATTTCACTTCTTCATTTTAATATGTTTATCTATTAAATATTTTTAACAATAAATAGTGATTATCCTTCCACTGGAGTCTAACAGTTTCTGATCTCCTGACCCACTTTTAGTTCAGCAGACACCACAGCCTCCCAGTCTCTGTTCATAGAGCCGGACTGGTTTCCTTCACCGTTAAATTCTCAATTTACTAAACGCCAAAAGAGGGTTTTTTTAACCAGAGAATCAGCCAGTGGGTTGGCCAGCAACTGACCCATCAGCGTTCGCAATTTTAAATTTTTAAAACCTTAAAAAAGTTGTGGGCAGCACACTGGAAATAGGAACATAAAAAATTTGTAACTCAAAGTAGCTTCGAGGAATCACAAGCTAAACGTATTTCAACCCTGAAATGAAAAAGCGGGAAAAAAACTGCTGACGTTAAATATGCTTGTAAACTGTCATCTTCAATCTTAATTTTACATTTTAATGTGCTTATGACTCTGCAAACTCGCTGCGTTCCTATGGATACGAGGGAAACATGGGGGGTAAAAAAAATGGCTGAATGTCGTCTTTATGGAAAATACACTTTTAAAACTACTCTTCTTCTAGTTTAGAAGGCAGGATACAATTCACTCAATCTCCAAAACCCAAACAAAGGGGAAAAATATAAATAACAAATTAACAAACGGTTAGTCTGGCTGCAAGGAAATGTCCTATTTTTGTTGCACCCATTTTGTATTCTTAATGTTTAAATCAAAGATTAATAAAGCTAGCTGACTTTGTGATATTTGTAATTTCTTTATAAAAAGAAAAAAAGAGTAAATTCAGACATGAGGTGCAGATATCTAAACATACCCAGACAAGCAAAATCAAAAAACAGTTTAGATTTCATAAGAATGTTATTGGACCACACCTGCTTTACTCACAACCAACGTGACCGTCTCAAACATCTCAGGTAACGCTTTTAGTTCTGTTAACTCTGACATCAAATCCCACTTTGTTTGCATGAGGTTAGCTCTACCTGTGTTCCACTTTAGCTTTACTGGCTAGCTATGCAGAGAAGTTATGGGATGCGAGTGATATCTAGCGTATTAATCGTCGTCTTTCTGAAAGATTCAGACTTCTTTCTGGACTTCTGTTTGAAGAAAATGTCATCTAAAAACCACCCTGATAAATTATACCCCGCTCCGTTGCACGATATTTCCAATTAAATAAATGATCAACTGTTTGGTTTTGTTAAAAAATAAACAATAAAGTTAGTATAAATGAATCAACTTCATAAGGTATAAGAAAAACACCAACAAACAAATGTCCAAGTGTTTTATATCAAAAACAAAACAAATATGCGTCGTGTACCTGATGTTGCTGGACATGGGTGAGCCTCCTAAGCCAAACACAAGAACCTGCTCCATGCCCCAGAGGAGCAAGGCGTCCAGCGGTGGGAGGACGCCCAGAGCCCACAGCAGAGGCAGGAAGACGAAGATCACATGCAAAGTCTGGCTGGCCAGCTGGAGTTCAGGGACGGCGTGCGAGAACCTAAACGACGGCGGGAACATTAAACATCCCTGTGACAGCGGGTGAAGCTGAGCTCTGTTCTGTTGTGGCTCACCTGTCGGCCAGGTCCACACTGATGAATATGAATACGTAGAGCGGCCGGGTGAGCGGTGTGATCTCATACGTGTCCTGCGCCTGAAACGTAGCCGTCTCCGCAGCCGTGTTCACAATGAGGGAATACTCGGCGATACACAGAGTCACCCAGCTTAGAACGAAAACCACCAGAGACGCACCAGTGCTGCCGTAGAGGGAGGTGAGTCGTCCCAGGAACACGTACCATGTCCCAAAGCCGCAGAGGACTCCAGCCAGGACTATGTGCAGCACCACATTAAGGCCAAACCGCTTCCCTGGGGCAATGAATCGGAGCATCTCTGCGCTAACGCAGTGGGTAAACTCCACCTCCTCCTCATCAACCAGGACGTTGGGCGCGCCAAGCCTCTCCACTACCGTGCCGCTCCGCCGCGCGGCGTACAGCGCCAGGCCCTGGACGCCCGCGGCCGCCACGAACATGAGCACGCCGGAGAGCACCGCGGCGTAGAGCTCCTGAAGCAGCTGCAGTTGGCAGAGCAGAGTGCCGATGCCCCCGAAAAGCCATGGTGTCAGAAACAAGACTGCCTGATTCACGTACACATACGGTGGCGCGCAGTAGCCTAGCTTGAAGCGCGGACCGCCCAGTACGGTTTGGGGGAAGCGCTTCCAGAAGAACTCTTGTTTGTACTCGTTAAGAAGGGGCACATCTGGCCCCATCCTGACCTTTCCAGGAGGGGTGGCAGGTCATCTCCACAGATTCCCAGTCATCATCTCAGGCATGGAGGATCGCTTCTAGAACACAAACCAAGCTTCACTTGAGTGTCAACAAAAACATTCCTAGAGACAGTTACTGAGTTTACTCGCACACAATTTGAAATGTTTTAGAATAAACTCATTTGTTTACATGATGAGCATTTTCATGTTAAAGGTTGTAACGTCTCCTGAAAAACATATATAAATATAGAAGAAGCTGTACGTCCAAACAAACGTTTTTTGTCTTTTAGGTGTTCAGCATGGATCAGATTCCGTATGTTACTACGACCCCAACATGTTATTTTGTTTTTAATGTTTCTGACAGACCTGTTGTATCCAGGACTGGGTCCTGATCGAATGTTGACATCAGCAGAAACACAAAATCTCTGAAATAAGCAATTCAACACAAGCAGTCTGTCGCAGTATTTAATCCATCTGAACATTTACATTCAGCATACTAAACTGTGATCATTGCAACATCGTTTGCTAAAAGCGTAGGAATGAGCAGGAATGACTGCAGACCTGTTTGGTTCGGCTTTTAGCTGCTAAAAGGTGGAAATGCGGCTTGTTGACATTGGACAGACATGCTCTGTCAGGTCAGAAATGTTAAAATGCGCACTGTTCGGATTATCAATCAGGATGGACCAGCTCTCCGATTCGGATTATAATTTCATTCCGATTGAGCTGAATCAAACCAGAATATTTTTGATTACACCATTTACGTTTAAATTTTTAAGTAGAGCTGCACAATATATCACAAATATATCCTAATCCCAATATCAGTGTGCGCAATATTCATATCGCAAATAACTCTTAGGAGAGATGTAATTGTTTTAATTATTGTTAATATTTTTGAAGGATCTAATGTTGTGTTTTGAACGGCAATGAAATGTTTAGCTTGTAAGACAGAATCCTAAGCAAGATGGGGTAAAAATATTGATTCATCAATACAACCCAATTACTTTTTCCTTGTTGAAGTAAAAGTTTGCTGAGCTAGTTGAGCAGTTAGAGCGCTTTTTTTACCCGACAGCGATGCATCCATTACCAGCACCAAAAGGTGAGGAGTATGGGTCTGAATGGCAATATTGTTCGACATTCTTTAAAAATTCTGTAAATTGTTTGTTTGCACAAAGAAGTGAGAATTATTTAGGTTTACATTCAGTTTACTTCAACCTTAAAACAGCACTGTCATGTTTTGATCAGTTGTTGATCTGTATATTTTACATGTTTTAACAGCTAAACCTGGTAATGTATACAACATTAAAAGCAATGTATAATACAATGGCTGAAAAATATATAAATAATACATAAAATTATTAATTGGTACTTCAATTATTTTTTATTATACACTACTTTTTATTATATGGATATTATCAGCATATTTAATGGGTTATTGATTAAGAACCAACGAAAATGTATTTGATTTGCGAGGTTCTTGAAAATACCTAGCAATAGTCTCGAGGCAATAAAAACTCACACTGGACACAAATAATACTAATGGTCACAAGGAATAGAGCACGTTTTAGAAAGAGAGGAAAGTAGGAAACAGGCAAATATTGCACCAGATTTCATCATTGCAGTATTTAACATTATAAACATTGCAACCTTTTCTAATATTGTGCAGCCTTCGTCTCAAGGAAGCTATGTGCACCAATTGGCCTTTTGTTTCTACAACCGTTTGTTGTTGTGCTTTTTGCTTAATCGATTCTGACCTGGTCACACTATTTTGCCTGATTCCTATTGATTGCCCAAATGCTTTAGCACATACGACAAAAACATGTCTAGCTTGGAATACGACATCTTGCAACAATTCATAAGTAACACTTTCTACAGGAGCTGCTGGTGGAGCTTTTGGTTGTTCTTCTGTGAAGCTGAACTTTAGCTTTAAAGCTTTAGCCAGCTTTATAATTAAAAAATGTTACGACTATTCAGTAATGGAGTTTTTAATTAAATGCCTAAAGTTATTTTTTTAATTTAGCAGTCTAAAGCCACCGTTAGGTAAAGCCTGGTGGCCCTCACTTGGAAAAACACTGGTTCACACTAGATAACGGTCTACAAGTCACAGGAAACTTAACAATGAGTGTTAAAAGAAAGTTATGGGAAGCTTTTGTTAAAAAAAAAAAGTAGAAAAGTAAGAGATTTATATGATATTAAATTAATACGTGCAGAATTAGTGCTTCAATAGAAAAAAATGGGCTACAACTGTTGCGTTTATTGTATTTAGCCCATTCCTGAACCAGAGACAGTAATCTAACCACTTGGGCTAAAGAGAAAAAAATGACAGTATTGTTTATCAAAGTTGTAATGTCTCCTTTTTTGTGAAAATACATTTTGTAATGATTCAAAAATCAATTCACAAATCAAAATCATCAAGATTTAATCATCTGCTAAGCTTTATGGAGATAGTTTTTTCATTTTCCAACAGGATTTGGTGATTATCTGGTTTAATGAAAATGGTGTTCTTTTGCTTTTATCGGCAAGAAACCATCCTACCTTGAATTGCCTAAAGAATATATGGAAGTCGAGAGGAAGAAGAGTGATACCAGAACCAAAGCTGAAGGTCAAAGTTCAAACAACTTAAAAGCACAACGACTGGATGATCATATCCATGCCATGCCGCATTGATGCAGTAATGTCTTCATACTGTACTGTAAAAAATAGGAAGGCTGTGAGGTAGGCCAAAAAATGGGTGGATGTAAAATTTAGTAGTTACTAATTAACTAAAACTAAATGTTAATATTAGTTCAACGAACTTCACTCAGGTTCAGATCATGAAATCGTGTACTGAGCTTTTTTTATCCACTTGCTTCATGCGCGTTTAGAAGAGTGGGATCAGAACCTGAAGCTAAATGATAAAACTATTCTGATATTTTTAGGAGTTTACATTAAATCCTCGGAGAATAATTAATATGAAAGCTGTGTTTACATGGTTTTGTGTGTTTTGGAGCAACGTTTTTTAACGTTTCCCAAACAGAAACTGCTGCTGGGAGACCAAACCACAGAGCAACAGATGCTCTGAAGGACCTCACCTGCTTTACATTACAGCTACATATACAACAACCTGGTCACAACAAACCAGGAGTTTTATTACAAATAAAGTGTTTTTGTGAAACCGAACCTTTGCTAGCTCAGACTCTCTTCAATAACGGTCACAGAAATCCACTAACTTCTCATATTAACAGCTAAAAAACTAAATATTTCGAGCAGATAGAAACCAACTTACAGTCGGGGGAAGATGAACCAACGGAAAATACGCTCAGAGCTGTTTTGGACTGGGTACTTTTGAGTTTTTAGAGTAAAAACGGCCTTCAGTTGTCAGTATTAACGTTAGCTGCTGGCTAACCGCTCCGCAGCTAACCGACAGCAGCGTGATGCGCTCCCGGGCTTTGACAAATCACACTGCAGCATACAGGAAATGGAGGACGCTGATTGGTTTAGGATTTTTTTAAATCCCGCCCCTAAAGCTGTGTCGTTTAATTATTAAACGTAATGAAAACAAATCGTTTATTTCTGTTTTTTCGTAGATTTTTACTTTTTATCTTAGCCATGAAGAAGATTTTAAACGTTTTATGATTTCATACTTATAATAAACATTTGGATTTTTGCTAATAATCATAATAATAAAACTTGTTAAGTGTTTTTTTGTTCTTTTCATATTGAATAAACAAAATGTAAAAGGGTAGAGATAAAAATGAACAAAAAATATGTGGAGTGGATATTGATGCTATGGTTAGTAAAGATGTTTTTTAGCAGTCAGTACTGCAAGGAACTTATAGATGTCTCTGAAAGAGGACTGTTGTTGTATTACAGTTTATAGCCCATCACGAATATTGTCTCAACAAAATATATATAAATATATATATTTGTTTATTTATTACTTTTTTATTTGTTTTCAACAAATACTATCCTTGTGGGGACCTACTGCTCGTAGCAGCGCCCACAAAGTCTGGTCACCATTAGAACAAGTGCCGTTTCTTGGTTAGAGGTCACGTCTATGCTGTAAATTGAGTTAGGGTTATTGCCCCTTTGCTAGCTCTGACTCTCTACAATAATGGTTACATGCAGAAAGCGCCACAATCCGCTAACTTCTCCTATTAATAGCTAAAAAACAAAATATTTAGAGCAGATAGAAACCAATTTACAGTCGGGAGGAAGAAGAACCAACGGAAAAGACGCTCAGAGGTGTTTTCAACGAGGTACTTTTGAGTGTTTAGAGGAAAAACGGCCTTCAAATTCCCCGATTTACGTTAGCTGCTGGCTAATCGCTGGAGTTGATATGGATGCTGTGGGTCAGGAAGGATCTTTAGCTGCAGTCAGTCTTGCAAGGAATATGGAGAGGCCTCTGACTGATGACTATTGTTGTACTACAGTTTCAGGCCCATCGTGATATGAACATTGTCTGAACAGAATATATATATATACATATATATATATATATATAAATATATATATATATATAGGTCCTACCACTTGAGGTAGGACCTCTTCTCCGACCCAGAGTAGACACTCTATCCTTTTACGACTCAAGACCATGGCCTCGAACTTGGAGGCACTGATTCTCATCCCGGGCGGGTCCCACTCGGATGCAAACCGCTCCAGCGAGAGCTGGAGATCACGACCTGATGAAGCCAAAAGGACCACATAATCTGCAAAAAGCAGAGACGCAATCCTAAGACCACCAAACGGCTTCTCCAGGTCCACAAAACACATGTAGACTGGTTGGGCGAAATTCCATGCACCCTCCAGGACCCCAATGAGGGTATAGAGCTGGTCCAGCGTTCCACGACCAGGACGAAAACCACACTGGTCCTCCTGGATCCGACGTTCGACTCTCCGACGGACCCTCCTCTCCAGAACCCCCGAATAGACCTTACCGGAGAGGCTTAAGAGTGTGACTCCCCTATGGTTGGAACACACTCTACGGTCCCCCTTTTTGAATAGGGGGACCACCACCCCAGTCTGCCAATCCAGAGGAACTGCCCCTGACGTCCATGCAATGTTGCAGAGTCGCGTTAACCAGTACAACCCTACCACATCCAGAGCCTTAAGGAACTCCGGGCGAATCTCCTCCACCCTCGCATGGTTACCACCAAGGAGCTTTTTAACTACCTCTGTGACTTCGGCACCAGAGATTGGAGATCCCGCCCCAAGGTCCACATGCTCTACTTCCTCAGTGGAAGACGTGGAAGCAGGATTGAGGACGTCTTCGAAGTACTCCGCCCACCGACCCACGACGTCCCGAGTTGAGGTCAACAACACAACATCCCCACTGTAAACAGTGTTGGTGGTGCACCGCTTTCCCCCCCAAGACGCCGGATGGTGGACCAGAATCGCCTCAAAGCCGTATGGAAGTCTTTTTCCATGGTCTCTCCAAACTCCTCCCACGCCAAGAGACCACCCGAGCCGCATGCCAGTTGGATCGCCGGTATTCGTCAGCTGCTTCCAGACTCCCACAGGCCAAAAAGACCCAATAGGACTCCTTCTTCAGCCTGACAGCATCCGTCATTGCTGGTGTCCACCAGCGGGTTCGAGGATTGCCGCTGCAACAGGCACCGACAACCCTGCGACCGCAGCTCCGGTAAGCCGCCTCGGCAATGGAGGCCCGGAACATGGCCCACTCAATGTCCCCCACCTCCCCTGGAACGGGTTTGAAGCTCTCGCGGAGGTGGGAGTTGAAGCTCCGCCTCACGGGGGAGTCTACCAGGCGCACCCAGCAGACCCTCAAAATTCCGGCCAATACAATAGCTATGATTTAAATAGATTTCATTTCTATCAAGCCCATTTTTGGGTATGGTCCCTTATTGTTCACCACTGTACCAACTTGATGAACAAAATTCTCAAATATTCCACTTAACCTCAAACAGCATCCATATAAGGAATTAGAGCAGAAAATCGTCATCCAACATCAGTGTCTGACCTCAGGAATGTACTTTTAAACTTTGTTGACAGAGCTCCTACAGGAATTGAAGCAGTTATAGCTGTATAGAGTGGGCAAAAATCATATTGAACCCAAAGGATTAAGTTTGCTGTCATACATTTTACATATCTTTAAAGGTATTTTAACATACTTTTAACATTTAATCAATGAAAACTGATAAGGTTGCACAATTATAAATAGTTTCGAATTAGGAAATGTTGGATTCAGCCTCAATATCCATATTGCGATACCCAATACCAACTTGAAATACTTAAACCAATTACTTTTATCACCAATAAAGAAAAAGGCTACCTTTTTTACTATAACACCAGATGTTGGAACCTTTTTAATTTAACCTGTATCCTTTAAGTTGCTCATAGGAGTACATCAATGTATTAAAAGCTGGGTTTTAATGTGCTTGAGTGACAAAATGTAGTCAGTTGTCACAATTTTCATTGTATTTATTTTAAAAAAGGAGGGACAAAGGGATGAAGGCAATGATATCTGCATTTAAAGTTTAATAATTAAGAGAAAAAAAAGATTTTTGGGTGTTAGAACTGGAAGAATGAAAAAGATCTGGATGTTTTCTTCTTTGAAAAATAAAAACTTTCTGCTCTGTGTGTGAAACAATCCATTAAAAGAAAGCAGTTTGTCAGTCATAGTTGCCCTCATTTTAAACTGTAATCCTCCAAAAAGCAATTCTTAAAAAAAATACCTTTTCAACACTCAAGTCAAGGACAAATAATGCAAATGTCATGATTTATAAAAGGCTGAAAGAAAATTGCACAAAAAGCTCACCATCTGACAAACCATAGAAAATTGATTTCTTGTAAATTTGTAAGAAAATTGAATTTTTTTCTCATTGTTTTCTGTTCCTATAAACTTTCTTCCTCCTTTTTCAAGAAGCAATATGCTTTGTGGGATTGAAATAATGTGATGAGCGACACACAAGTTCAATACTACAATAAATGACACACAAGGTCAGAAATGAAAAGTGGTTAAGATTTTGTGCTTCTGTGAGATTTGCTCTCATCCAAAATATCTACACAAAACAGTAGCATTTTCCCTTTTCATCCTAATTGTCTGTCTCCAGTCGCTCTTTATTCCACAGGAAACAAATTACAGGAAAATCACAAGCGACGGCAATAATTCAATGGCACACTTCAAAAGAAGCAAAACGACGAGACAGGATGTATTTGTGAGAACACAAGAAAATGAACTTTGCATATAATATGTACCTTTTGAGGACAAAGTAATTTAGATTTTGTTTATGACTTGCAGAGGGAGCGACTAAACGGCTCGTCTTCGAAACACCTCTGGATTTTACCCGATCTGTTTTGAAGGCCCAGATTTACCAGGATTTGATCAACGGTTTCTTTATGTACACACACGTTTCTTTTATTCATTTAAAATACATTGTATCGGTCATCAGATACACATCAGCTTCAAGGGTTTTGGTGTTGATATGTATATAGAGTATTTATGTCTTCATCAATTCAATACAAATAAAGGTGAAAATGTGTTAGTATTTACACCAGACTTCGACAGCGCTATAAAGGCATGAGCACAAAAGTTAGATTTTTAAAGATCTTCTAAACAGAATCCGCCTGGCAACATGAAGCAGGATAAACATGCTCGAAAATCCACCAGTTATTCACAGATACAGAAAAATACCAAAAAAAGATGAATTCCCTGACATCTGTCAGTCTGGAAAAGGTTACCAAAAAAAAAAAAGTTTATAGCTTTTGAGCAACAGTAAACCTGAGTAAGAGAAAACTATTATCCACAAACGGGGGAAAAAACCATAAGTGGCATAGGTCATAGCCCTCAGCGTGATTGTCCTGGGTTCTGCTGGATGTCTCCATCCTATTTTCTCTCAATTTACTCTTTAATAAGGACTGGCAGTGTCAGAAAGGCCTCCTCGGAAGATGGACAGAACAAAGACTCATCTCATTTTTTTTTTTGGACAGATGAGACAAAAGTTGTCATAGCAACAGTGAATCAGGTCAGCCGTCCATACAGAAACACACAAGATAAACAATCGTGCACAGTCAATCTTACGTTTTTACAACTTTTAAAAGGCCAGGTAACCAAACATTCATGTTTTTGGCTGCAGGATGATCAAGGGTTCCCAGAGAGAACCCACACATGCACAGGGAGAACATGCAAACTTAATCCAGAGAGGCCCGACGCAAGGATCAGAACCCAAAACCCTTTAATTGCAAGGCAGCAGTGCAACAAGCCACAACAGTAAAACGTGTGGATCACAAACTCCTGAAAATGATCAAATCATTAAATATCTTATCAACCATGAAATCCCAAAGGGAGAATATCCGCACCTCACCACCTTAAGCCCAATTAATGTTTTTCAGTAGGCCTAGTCAAAACATGGACTCAAATCTAATTAAATGCGGTGATATAACCCTAAAAAGGAATCTTGAAAAAGCTCCACTCCAGAAAAAAATATGAGCAATGATTAAAGTACGTGTATATATAAATGACAATGTAACAGTGGAGGTGAACGCACAAACTGAGGTTAAGGTAAACTCAAAGTTGAACTATCTACACAAAAATCCTGTCATGATATTTGTTTTTTGCCCCCTGTTAGTTTTCTGTTTAATTTGTTGTAGTTGCTTTGTTTTACTTTGTTATCATTATTTATATTTAGTTATTGTTTTGTTTTGGTGATTTTCTAGTTTGGCTTTGTTTTCTCTATTCTCTTTTTCTCCCTGTGTGAGTGTGTGTGTTTCCCTCATCTGTTTACTATCATCATTCACATCTGTTCTAAATTATCTAATCATCTTCTTCACCAATCCAACCAGGGTTCCTTTATACTTAAGCTGCATTCATTCATTCACTCACCACTGGATCGTCTGCTGATTTCCTTCCTCGTCTCTCTGCGTCATCTCTAGCTTTTTCCTCCACGTCTCCCAGTAAGCCTTTTCGCCTCTTGCTCGCTGAATTCTCTGTCCTGGCTCTTCTCCATCATTTTTCTCCCCTGGTCCCGTCCTGGTATTTACTTTGGTTTTTGTTTTCTTGTAGTCTCCGGTTTCCCGTACTTCCTCCCCCTTCTTTTCTCCCCAGTTTCCTGTCTCAGTTTATCTCCTCCCTTGTGATTATTATTATTATTATTGTTATTTCGTCTATTAGTTTATTTCCCCCTTCCCGTGTTATTTAGCTGGTTTGTTTCTTTTGATTTGTTTATTCACGTTTGTAGTTCCCGCATCTCGCTTCAGTTCACTGTTTGTTTACGTTCCGCGTCTCAGTTCTGTTTGTTTACGTTCTGTCTCCGCGTTGTTCCTGTTCCGTTTCCGCTTTGCCTTTGTTCCGGTTCATGTTCTGTTCATTATCCTTCCCCAAAATAAATTATTTATTTCCGCAATTCCACCTCTGCTCGAGTCATTGATCGCAACCTGACAAATCCAGGTAAATCCATACAGATTGTCATGTTTTGTGATGCTGCAACATTATGCTGCCATCCCTATGCTTCACCGTTGTGATAGTGTCCTCAGGTTTAATATTGCTTGACCTGTTGTTCAAGTTAAAAGCAAAACAATATGTCAGTATGTCCAATTACATTTATTTTAGCTTCATGTGTTTCATGTGTTTGCAAAACTTATTCCAGCTGGCTAAGATGCTTTTGGGGTAAGTGCTTTTTCTTTGCTGAGCGACCTTTCAATTGATATTGGTATTGGTATTGGTACTTTACTGTGGTACAGATAAGCATCTTCACAAGCTTTTTATATTATATATTTTTTTAATTATCTGGGCTCAAATATTTCACACACAGAACTTGTTTATCTCTGGAACCTGGCTCCTCACTGAGCAGCACGCCAGTTGGGACTCTTTTCCATGATGTCACACAAGGAGAAGGCATGTTTGGGGGTTTCTATGTAAAATGCATTCACAGATGTTGTGAATACGCCCAGCTTGCAGGGCGTTAAGTCTTCAGTCTGACTCTCGATGGTAACTTCAGGTTCATCAGTCACCAACGGCCGCTCCTGTTGCAGATCGCAGTGGAAACATGCCCCACTCAGCAATTATTCACTGTCTTACCCTAATGGTGGCTCCGAATCTACAGACACAGCAAATGCAAGGGGTTAGTGGACCAGCAGTAATAGGCCCCATACATGTTTGTGTGTGTGTGTGTGTGTATATGCGGTGAGGACTCATCTATAACTGATTCGCAACGTGAACAAACATCTCTAATTATGAATCTACATTATAAGTAAGGCGTCCAACCCGCTTTCCCCACTGCCCGTCCTCCCTTACGGTTTCTGCAGCCGGAGCCGTGCTCCATATCAGGCCCATGAAAACATAACCTGTCACATTCCATCCCATTAAACCAGCAACGAGCCATGTGGTACGCTCACGTGGCCCAGCGAGGGGAAGACATACAGAGCAACGCGTCTGGGTTCACTCAAAGGTGATGAATTATTCAAGTTTTTAATGCTAATGTCATCTTAATGTAAGACACAGTGACAGATATGCAGATCTGCAACATATTCTGGAAAGCGGTATGTCGTGTATAAGCTCCCGCCACCCACAGTGGAATTAGAAATGGTTATATTTGTGACATCTGTGGTGCACATACTGTACACAAATATGGAAAGTGTAATTATCCCCTGCAATACCTAATGCATTAGAGCACTCGCACTGAGCCCCCAAATCTGTGCTCTGAGTCCATCAGCTGCCATTTGATGTCAGGCACAGCAAGGTAATGGCAGTGCACTCACTTGCAAAGTCATTAGCCCTGCTTAATGCTGGGAATTAAAACAAATTAAGTGAAGTTAAGCACATGCATTAGAGGAGCTTGTTTGAGGAGAGCTTTTCATTTTCTACCCTGCAGAACACCGGTTCTGCTTTTGGACGCTGAAACTGAAGTGCACATCTACGGCTCCAACTGATGAGGTTTCTGCTTCTTAGCTAAAGAAGAAAAAATATATATAATAGCAATCATGCAGGGCTGATTAGCAATGTTACTGGAGCTACAGGGACACCTAGCGGCCGTGTTAACAACACCAAACACTGTGGTGCAGCTGCTGGTTTAGACCAAACAGAGCCTCAACACTGTGGAGATTTTTCATTTAAAATCACTTAAATAAATATATACACACATTCTGCTGTTGATACATTTTTAATAAATATTCTATTAAATGAAAGAAATATCTAAAAAAATATTTCAAGATTTTTGTTGTTGTTTACTTCAAGATTTATTTCCTCGTTTATTTAAGCGACACTACAAAAGTTTCAGTTTTGGTCGATTTTTGCCGGCCAGTGTGCCAGTTTGCCTGAAGGAACACTGGATTTCCCATGAGGACCAGCGCATAGCGTCGTGAACTCCTGATCTCCTGGTTGCCTGCAGTTGGACTCAAGTACATTTCTGTTTCCAGTGTGGAAAGGATGAATAGTGATGAGGTGATGAATCTAATTGTGGTGAAACAATGTCATGATGATGATGTTGAAAATAAGAAACAGGTGAAGTGACATATGCCGTAAAGCAGTCAGGACATTTGTAGTTGTTTTGTGTGTCAGGGTTCCTGCCACCCTCCTCAATGTAGCCTAGTGGCAGTGAAGGAAATACGGACCCCCCCTCGAGCCGTCACAGCGGTGCCATGCAACGAGCTGTAAGTCAACGAATAATCACACAACTCATAAAAATATTACTTAGTGTTGCTTTAATGCTGTTTTATTTTTCAAAAGTTTAGATATTTCAGTTATTTCTAGCTTTTTTTATTACGTGTTCTCATATCCAAATGAGGTGGAGGAGATTTGGAAAACAGGGAAAATTTTTAAGTTGAAGAATATCCATGACCAAGTGTATCAATTTAAAAATAAGCAGTTTTAAAAAGCAGCTTATTCATGAGGGGGAGCCGTTGCTGTGGGCAAGAAGGCTCTCCAATTGCAGTCAGACTGGCAAAAAAAACCTGCAAGACTATTGCCATATAACAGTCTAATAGCATTCCACAGAAACATAAGACAATCTCTGGTTCACTGCATGATTCAAAAACCAATAGAGATGTTGGTGTAGGGGGAAACATAGCTGATTATTACTGATGGAAGCAAAAGCTTGAACTTCCTCTCCCTCTCAACGTTGGGTCGTGAATTGAATCCGTGAAATCTCTGGTTTTCTTCCTCAGGGATTTGAAGTTGCAGCAAAGTATAATCAGTCGATCCATGTGGTTAAAAAAACTCAAAATACGACTGAAATAACATGTATTCCTCCAACATTGGAGGTAAAAATCCTTGCAGCAGATCCTGCACAAACAACCAATGACTCAACCAAAAGAATAAAAAACTGACAGGAATCTCTGGCCTGCTGGATTTTTACATGTCTAGGCAGTTACATTAAAAAATCCATATCTCCACGGATTTCATCCTATTTTCACAATTTATTTCTGAATATGAACATTAATTTTATTCATTTCTCTTGAGCCGTGATATCACATTTATTGTGAACTGCTGTATAAATAAACTGGATTGAATGGAGCTCTTTGTTAGATCAATAACTTTTTTTTTTTTTAATAAAACTTCTCAGTTTAGATTGTCTATCACTCAACCAAGAAGACAAAGAAACGTCTGTATTCAGACTGGTTTTATAATTCTGGGCGGCTGATTAAATTTCAGCTTTCTGAAAAGAGGCTAACAACATGAAACCGACTAAAAACCATTTGGACCCTGTTCAAAATTACATCTCTCTCTGAGTGACTGCAGATTATGGTCCACAGAGGTGTCCTAAAGCTGGATTATCCACTTGTTAGGAATGCATTTGACCCGATGGATGAAGCCTGCCAGCCTCACACGCTCCTCCATCTGTGACCTTCTTTTGTTTTTTTCCCTCTCTCTCCTGTTTAGAGCAAAGGATTGGATAGGAGCTGAACTGACACCAATACCTCTCATCCTCAGATTACCATGGTAGTGATCCACATATGTGGAAAACACACTAAGTCTCAGTTAAAAGTGGTTTTTTGTTGTTGTTTTGTTTTTAAGGGAATGAACAAGCAGAAATAAATCAGATGCCTAATTTCAAATAGAAGCACATCACATGTAAATATGAAAGGCAAAAAAAAAACAAACAAGGAATTGAAAGAAGCTTTATTGTTTTTATTAGATTTTTTTTCCAACCAGCCATGGTCCTGGTCTATTTGGAAGAGGAGCTGCTCCCACCAGGCAGGAGTCCCGAGGTCGGCTGGTCCGCTCGTGGCTTCCTGCTGGGTCTGAAGTTTACGTCGTTTTGGCCACTTCGACCGAAACTTGCCGTTTTATACTTTTGATCTGATTCGGGGATCAATATATGATGAGGGTCAGAGAGTTAAATGTACGGTAATAGTAGCAACTTACTTCCTCACAGACCTCTTCTGTTTCCACTTGAAATCAAACAAAGTGAGTAATTTATTAATTGATTAATTTAATTGGAAATCTATTTTACTCAACCTCGCCATGTGTGAAAAGAGTAATTTCCCCCTTGGAAAATTATGAAATTGACACATATGAGTTGCGTCTGTTTTCTAATTATATTGGTTTCCACTATCTTGCCTCTTTCACCCTGATTATTGGTAGGAGAGCTTCACCTCCCCAAACGGCCTATCAGACAACACAGACACATAAGCACACAACAGCCACTCCAAACTTAAAACCCTGTAAAGTTTTTTTTTTTATTGACGAGACGAGAGTAAAACTTTGTGTTAGGCGTGGTTCCTGTTTTCTAAGGTGTAAAACTAACACAGCACTTGAGAAAAACAGTAAAGTATGTTGGTAGAATGTCCGGCTTTCTTCTGTCGTCTTTAAGCTCAAGCTAGCACAGCTACCTCTGATTGGCTTGGAAAAACTGAATAGCTGTTAGAGTGGCCTAGTCAAAGTCTGATCTTACATCTGATTCATGTGCAGGATCTTAAAGAGGCTGGTCATGTTTGCTAATGCTGAAAAACTTTCCAAAGGAGAGTGGGTGAGCTCTTGCAAACTGATTTAAATCTCAACCAATTATTGGTTTAGGAGAAAATCACTTTCTCACATAACGCCTAGTTGGTTTTGGTTTGCTTTACTTCTTTTGTTAAATGAAATAATAATTTAAATACTGTGTTTTATATTTACTCAGGTCCTGTTTTTTCGATATAATGGAGCAAACGTATATATAATCCGTGAGAAAGCAAATTATTTTTCACAAAACTCTAGCAGATAAAGAGAATCGTGCAGAAATTTATACCAGCCCTGATTTCCTTTTTATCTTCACTTCCCAGCTGACTTTCATATAATGTTGAAGTGTTCTTGATTAGCAACTATTTCAAAGTTTTTCTTTTGAGCTATTTCTGCACAGTCAATTTCAGAGCATATTGTGCGGGGGGGCTGAAATCCAGCGAAGACAGAAGATGATGAGCAGAAAAAAATGGGAGGAACAAAATCACCAGGAGAATTTGATCTAGAGCAATTAACGTCTCCAGAAAAAAAAAAAACGTTAATATTGAACAGAATAAACGGTTGCTAATAATAAATAAGTAATTGTTAAATCATCAGAAATTCTGCAGTAAACTACAAGCTGCACAGGCTAACATGAGGCAGATCACGTTCTCTAAATGAAACTGAAGATTCTCTGCGGCAGAACCTGAACACTCACGTCGGTGCGTGTAATGATTGTCGTCGGAGCTGCTTGCCGTGGCATCATGACCGAGCGCGACATCGCACGGACCAACATTTAAACCCGTTCCTTTTAGATTAGAGCTGTGAGGCCAAACAGGCAGCAGCAGTCCAGGTAGATGGATATCTGCAGCCGGCAGATGTGCTCCAAGGTGCTGGGAGCTTTGCTTTAAGACAAAAAATGAGCAAAATAAAGGTTTAGGAATGTGTTAGTTATTTTAAGTTGTGCAAAAAGAGCGCCGGCAGGTTCAGATTAATCTCTTTAACTGCATCCATGCGCTTTATTTTGCTTCCCATGTCCACTACAGTCCAAACAGCACCCACCCACTTGATGATTAGATTGCTTGTTGTTCCACATATATAAGCATCTTATAGGGAAACAGTAATTAGTGCTCATCAGTAACAACAGTGAGATTCAGCAGGTACGGTGGCTGCCATTGTCTCAGAGTGAAAAACTCAGAGGGTGTCCATTGATGAGCCGTGCAAAAGGGAGGTTCGGGCGTTTTACTGAGAAAACTCTGGATCTGCGATCTGTCATTTCCATACGGACGATTAACGAGCAGAGAGAATCGCTCTGACCCGGCTAATACCCGGATAAGTCCACTGGTGCATTATCGGCTGGGCACATTTCATCTACTTTGTTATCATTAGTTATTGTTTGAAAAGTAGTAAAGTTGAAAAATGTTGGACTTTTTAAGATTTCAAGCTTGCATTTCTTCTAATTTTGATGATTGTGGCTTTTACAGATGATTAAACTCCCAAATTCAGTGAATAAAAAAATAAGAAGGAAAGTTGAGTGGAAAGAAAAAGTCTGATCGGAAAAAGGTCCACCAGTGACTCG
This sequence comes from Orestias chungarensis, assembly GCA_032876305.1. NCBI lineage: Eukaryota > Metazoa > Chordata > Actinopteri > Cyprinodontiformes > Cyprinodontidae > Orestias > Orestias chungarensis. Next base: position 1,021,394 of record JAVLVB010000214.1, on the reverse strand, counting down.
CAACAAGAAATACTACAGTAACACGATACTTTCTTTTTGGGGGTCTATTTTTATATGTGAACAAATGTAAGTCTGTCTCTCTGACTTAATTGAACTTTATCTCTGTTTTTAAACTGTTCGTTCTTTATGCTATGAGGAACATTGTTCCAAACACTTGGTCCAAAAGGGTTTTGTTCATCATTTAAGGAATTTTTTAAAAACAGTGCTTACTGGTGTCAAAAAACAAACTTCAAACTGTGACTCATGCTTTTGTCTCATTCCGTTTAGGCCATTGTAACTTTATTTTAATGTGTTTTCGTCTGTCTTAGCCAATCAGCTCTGTATCATCTTTAAACTGAACAGCATGCAGCAGCAACACTTTTAAAAAGACAGAATAGAAGAAAACTCCTTTTCTGACCTCGACACTACAATGGGATACATTTCAGAATCAGAATCAGCAAAAGCTTTATTGCCAAATACATGTTTGGACTTGTAAGTAATTCACTCATATATTATAATATGGATATAAAAAATATAAGGAGCAAATATTAAGTTACCAGTAAATATAACTATAAATATATATACACACTAAGTTTTGGATTTTAAAAAAAGAGCAGTGCAGAAACGTGCTGTGGGATCTCAGTGTGCATGTGAGTCCAATGGAAAGTACACTGGATGTATCCAGCAGAAGCTCTTCTGCTGCTGTAGGACCAGAAGTTGCTGGTGTGACCACAAATTTGTTTTGGAAATCGTGGCGATCGGGGCTGAGGTGCCTGAAAAACCAACAGGCCTGTAACTACACTGCGACTTTTAATCTAATTTATATATGGGATTTTTAATGATTATGCACAAATGCAGTCCTGCTAAAAGTGATACATTTAATTAGTATGTTGTCATTGACTAAATGTATCTTTGGGAAAACTATAATATAGATTTGTTTTACCAGAAATTCTTTATTATTATTATTATTATTATTATTATTATTGTTTTTATTAATTTGTTGTTGATTTTTTGTTACAGTTAATTTGTTACTAATAGTTGTAGCAACTATGATATCAATCTGATTTAATTTTGTAATCTGAAATCTGATCTCTCTAAGATATATATATATATTTTTCGATTTTATCCCAATTATTTGAATCTTTAAATTTCTATTCAGGTTTTCAGGAAATGCTATTGCTTCCTAGGTTGTTTGTACACATACTTTCATTCAGTTCAGGGATGCATGATATTTTGGTATTGGTTTGTTTTGATGTTTGTGATTTATTATTATAATAGGTATTGACCAGATAAGTAAAACTGAGCCGTTTATTTGCGTTTGTTTTCTTCTCAATGTGTTTCAGGAGGAGGAAGGGATTCATTGTCTTTGGTCAAAACCAGTCAAAAGGGAAGGAAAATATATGTAACATGTGATATCAGTAAGTATCAGATATTAATACTAGTACAAAATGTAATATTGGTGCATCTATAATTTATTTGTCTATGGTATTTTTATATGCTTTATATCTGATTGAAACAGATTTGTCCCGAAACAGAGCAGCCACATACGTAAAGCAGATGGATATATGTATTTCTGAGCGGTGACTCTAAGTTTGATTTATACAGCTCTCACATATGGTTCCCCACTGAGGAGTTCGGCCCTCATTCGTTCCTCTAGAGACACGACGATTCCATCCAGGACCTGCAACTGCGACAGTCGCAGCACAACCGCTGCTCTGTGCTGGGAGTTTCTGGCCACCTGAGGACATCAGAAAGTAAAAACAACAACATTTTAACCAACACTAAAGTACTGGGTTCAAAGCAATCCGCTCCATTCTTGGCATGTGGCAACAACATGATGCGGACCGAGTCCCGGGGGCTCCTCCACGGAGCCATCTGACTACAGAACTGGCTGTGCCTGCAGAAGGACGCTGCTGCATCTGCAGGACATGCATCCGTCTCCAAGGCTGAGTCTGGCCTGTAGTGGCGGCACGTTCGAAGAGAAAGGGAAATGGGGTCGACGCTGCCACAGCTGAGCTTTACCAGATGGGGTTGATGGTGCCGTGCCATTTGGTCTCTGATGCCAGACAGTTTGAGGCGCAGCAGACGGCCCGCTCGTGTAATCGCTTAATTTGGAGTTCGAGATTGCGGCCGTGAGAAACTGAGCTTGTAAACCGTTGTTTGGATGATTTGTTTGTGAGTGAAAGACCTCAAAGTGATTCATGTCACTGAGAGCTTACCACAGTGGCCGGGGGGTGCAAAAAAAAAAAGCCTAATTGGGTTTAATTGGACGAACTAAAACCTTGTAATACTTACAGGATTTCCAGCCACAGACAGTTCTGTCAGGGAGGGAAGAACGTCTAGTTTGTCAAGCTCTGCAATGTCCTGTAAAATCAGAGGAACAACAATTATTCTATCTTATTGAATGTCGTATCTTTTCACCTTCTCTCCTCTTGCACGAGGGCAGAACCTGTCAGAGTTTAGGAGGATGGAGGACGGAAGAGATTACATGTGTGAGCCAGCGTTAATCTCATGGGAATTTGGGCACGCAACACGCCGCAGGAGGGGAGGAGGGGGTGGTCCGCTTTGACACGGCTGAGATTCGAAGACACCCCCCGACGGAGAGGGACGATGCTCTGGGATGATTGCTGTGTTTTATGTCTTAATTGAATGCAGGAAAACATTAAGGAAGCGAGGGAGTAGGGTGGGTGTGGGAGGAAGAGGCAACAAAAGTGCAAATCACTCCCCCTGGGTGAGGAGCTGCAGTCTGAGCAGCTGATTACACGTTGCCCTGATTGTTCCCCTCTTCCTTCATAGGCACGGCCCTGACCTTCAATCAAACTTGATTCTCCTTAATACTACCCCTTGCATACCACAGTGGGTGGTAATGGCTCATGATTACTATACTTTATGCCTACTTTGCAAACGCAGGAAAAAAGTAATGCTGAATAAAATGCATTCTAAAACATTTGACACATGTAAACCAATCAGGAAATAATATTTTAAAAAGTTGGTAAATCAAAAAACCGCACAAAAAGGTGACTGTGACGTTCCCCTCAGAAGCTCAGAGTCTCTGAGCCGTGGGCCGCTTCAGATTGAATATGCGGTTTTTCCTCGCGCAGACATTTGAAAGGCAAAATACCTGCAGCTTGTTGGTGTCGAGGAAGAGTTTGTGGAGCGCCATCAGCGGCTCGAGATGGTTGAGCTCCCGGATGCGGTTCTCCGCCAGGTGCAGCTCCACCAGGAACCTCTGGGACACGAAGGAGTTCTTGGTGAGAGCTTTGATCCGGTTTCTGTCCAACACGAGCTCCCTGAGCTGGCACAGTCCTTCCAAGCCCTCCACCTGGCTGATATCATTGCCTGAACAAATAAAATGACGAATAGGTTTAATCAAATGGGGTGAGAGGAGAAAACTTTAATAATACTTAAAAATTAGAGATGCACAGTATATCACCAATGGCATCGGTGTCGACCTTTGATATCGTACCGAAATGAGTTGGGATTTGTAAAAATGGTCCCAAATAAACAACAGATGTCTTTTGCCCCATTTTAGGAGGTGATGAACGAATTGGGAAAAATGTATTCTGTAATATATAATCTATTAATATCTGTTGACATCTCAAATTTTGACATCAATGCATCCCTCTACTTACAACAAATCTCTTCTCATTTGGATATTTTTTTCCTGTTGAGTCGAACATGTTTTAGATTAGTAAACTCATTCTAATATCAGAAAACATTAATCTAAACTGCAGTTTATGAATTATTTTATTTACTGAGCAATCATTTACAACCTTTTTTTTATAGTTTCACCAGTCAAACAGAGACCGGATATTTGCCAGATCTTTAGAATCAGAAAGAAAGAGTCTGACAAAAAGCAACACGCATTGTTTTCATTTAAAGGAAACAAAGATGAGGGAAGCATTTAAGAGCTGTTTTTGGGTTTCTTATAGAATCCAGTGAATTAAAGTGAGAACCAGCATTTATAGATGGAGTGCAGTAAATATTGAACGAGCGATTGTCTCCAGTAACCAAACATAAAATTATTTCCACTAACATCCTATCCTGATTCTAATACCGATTTGAAACTGTTATCTATGTACCGAAATTGTTTCCTTTTATGTGGATATATTTTTTTTCGATTTTCTTCCTGTAAAGCGTCCGAGTTTTCAGAAAACTGCTTTTCTTTTTTTTAGTTTCCTGTGAAGACAACGACAATGCAAGCCATTGTCTCTGTGTGCTGATTCCAGAGGAGTGAATGCTCCAAGTCAACGACTCGATGCAATCTGCTGGGTTTCCTTATCGGAACCTTCTTTAAATTGAGTTGTTTTTGATTTATTTATGACTTAAATTAAATGATTTTCTTATAAAGTGCCTTGAGACGACATGTGTTGTTAATTGGTGCTATAAAAATAAACTGAATCTTGATTCTACGTAAATAAATTATTTTTAATAGCTCTATGTTATATTTTTCCCAAATAAACCATTTGTCAGTGACAACACACTAATTCAATATATCACGTTTTTATAAATATATCACTGCAGTTGTAAGTGCACCCTTCTGTCATGTTATCTGTAGTGATAATGGTATGAGGTTTGGTCAGGAAACATGCAGGATATCGGTCAATTTAAAACTGTTTACCATGCTTCTACAACAAAGCATTCTTCATCATAGATGTATATCTTTAGTCACTTCAAAGTTGATAAAAAGAAGCAAATTATACATACAAATTTGTCCAGAAAAAAGTTAAGTGCGAAAAACATTTTTAACGCTAGCTAAAATGCAAAAGCGCCAAACGATAAAGTTAGCTCCAGTATTAGCATGTTAGTGGAATGGGGCCCGGAGTGGCCGGAAAAATCAAATTACTTAAAGATGACATAAAGAGCTCATCCATCCATCCATTAATAAATTTTTTATTTTTTTGCACACTTTTGTATCCTTTTTAGTCAAGTCAGGTTTAATTGTTCAGGACATTTCAGGAGCAAGGCATCTCACTGTGCTTTACACTATGAAAAAGTGATGCATGTGATTGAATAAATCGCCGTTCTAGACTGTTTTTAATCAAAGGCAAAAGTTAGCAAGTGGAATTTCGGGATCGCTGAGGGTCTGTTGTTTTTCTTCAGTGGTCATAATAGCTGGGAAACCTTTATTTTTCCATAATTTTATTGCACTATGGGAGGAAGTTAGAGTACCTGGTGAGAACTAAGAGAACAACATTTACAGTCTATGCAGAAAGATGCCTGGCTTGGTTTTAAACTCTTGTTTGCTGCAAGGTAACGGTGCTGAGGAGTAATGGAAGCTAAATAATCGAGGAGGTCAAACCAGAATATCATACGAAGCACAGTAGAAGAAGAACCTTGTGAAAGTCACATGGGTGTAAAACCACGACAGCGCTTCAGAAAAACATCATAACACAGTGAAGCATGGAGAGCGTGGTGTTATGGTCCAGGAGGCAGTAGGGCAATGTTCTGTCGATCTTTGAATTGTTGTAAAGAAACTGAAATGCTTCAATACGTTCCCATGGTACGCTCATGGCCCAAAAGAATCGGTTCTGACGAGCCGACCCAAATTCCTCCACATCTAAATGAGACATTTACTGCAAAAGTCTGACAGCTTCTGTTGCTCCCTATTTTTATTTTTATTTTTTCACAAATATCATGGTTTGGATTAAAATTTTTTCGCTATTATTAAATAACATCATCAGTTGAAAACTGATTTTGTGTTTACTCAGGCTGACATTAGTAGTATTATGCTGATCTGAAACAGTTAATAGTGAAAGTAGTGTTTTGTAGTGTTTTTTTTGTGTGAACTGCAGCTAAAGTAAACGGAAAAAAACAACCTAATTGAAATTACAGAAAAGCCTGAAAATGTTCCAAGGAAAACAAGAAAGCGGAGAAAACACACGGACAATCAAAAGCTTTCAAAAGCTGCAGAAAAAGAAAGTCAGTGGCTCTTTTCTTCATGACTCATCCTCCACCTGGCCTCAGGTCCGTGGGAGGTATCGCTCCTTTACCGCTCAGCCCATCCTAACCACTCTCCGAGTGGGAGGGGCACAGCCTGAACTATCCATACCTTGGAGGAAGAGTGCTTTAAGATTGGTGAGCCTGCTGAGCTGCAGATTGGCCATACTGAAGATGCCATTGTGACTCAAATGGAGCACCTCCAGACTCCCCATCAGCGGCTCCAAGCTGTTGCCAGGCCCAGAGTCCCTTAAAGACAGTAGCAGGAAAAAGCAGTTACCGGGCTTGGCCTCATTCTCCCTCCGGCTGCTGCTTTCACAGCGTTCCATGCACACACATTTATATTAAAGAAAGAAATCTCAATGATTTAACATAATTCTGCACGGAATACTACTGAAATTTACTTTATGCAAATATTTGTGTTTTGTATTCAAATTTATTCTAAACCTACCAGAGCTGTGACAAGGCAGCTGCTGCATTGTTTGGTCAGGGCTGCCCTCTAATGATGTGTAACTATCTTTTCCTCACCGTCTTGATATTAAATCAGACAAAATATATGTTGTTTTGAGATCCCTCATTTTTATCAAAATTATACACATTTACAAAAAGAGTTTTAGTTATATATACTGAGATGACTCACCTTTAGATAATTTGGGATATCAAAGATGATTTAGATAATAATGGGTTTTGTAAACTTCTGAATGGGAAATTTTAAAACATCTGACTAACCAGGAAGCACATATGTGCATGTATTTTAAGATAACACCTCAAACACATTGCTGCCTTATTAGACATCATGGAAATGTAATGTCCTAATCAGTAAATTAATTAAAAAAAGCTTTCCTGTGCCTCTAAACAATCTCTGAGCGCGGGTCATGATGTCACAATCACAATCATCACAATCATCAGAATCCTGACACCCTCCATAAAAACGGTAAAACACAAAAAGTAATTGTTACAGCGACACTAAGTAACTTTTCAACCTTCATAAAGTATTCTCATAACTTTTGTGATTATGTCGACTTACAGCTCCTTGAATGAATCAAGAATCAGTTTATTTAATTAGCGCCAATTTACAACAGATGTCGTCTCAAGGCACTTTACAAGAAAATCAATTAAAGTCATAGATACATCTTTACAAATCAGTTTGAAAAAGTTTCCAATCTAAGGAACCCCAACAGATTCATGGAGTCATTGACTTGCAGCATTCACTCCTCTGGAATCAGCAGACAGAAACAATGGCTTGTGTTGTCGTTGACTTTACAGCAATCCCTCATACTGAGCATGCATGTAGCGACAGTGGAGAGGAAAAACTACCCTTTAACAGGAAGAAACCTCGAGCAGAACCGGGCTCAGTACAAGCAGCCATCTGCCACGACCGACTGGAGGTTTGAAGAGACATAAAACTAAAATAGATGCAGATGATACTGAATAAAAAAGAGTTTATAGCAGCAGTTGTAGAGGGTCGATGGCAGCATCTCAGGCCATGACACCTCTGTCATGAACTAAGGGGGTCCGTATAGCTTTAACCGGCACTAAGCAACTTTGAGCAAAACAATTACAAATGTGCTGACTACATTACGGCATACGTCACTTCCCCTGTTTCTTATCTTCAACGTCATCATATGACACTTTTTCGGCACAATTAGATTCATCGCCTCGTCACTATACATCCTTCACACAGACACTGGAAACAGAAATGTACTTCAATCCAACTGCAGGCGAAATCAGGATTTTACGACGCTACGCGCTGTTGCTCATGGGAAATGCAGTCTTCCTTCTGGCACAACACTGCTGTCCAAACTGGCTGCCAAAATCAACCACAACTGAAACTTCCATATTGTTGCTTTAATGAAGCAGGAATCTGAAAGCGCTGTATTCAAGCATACTCATAAAAAGTTGAGTGGAGGGAAAAAGTGTAAAGGTGAGATTGGTGAGCTACTGTTTCTCGTTTTGGCTACTTGTCTGACCTTTCTGTGTGTGACTTACACACTTCAGCAAACCTAAAGACAAACTTTTAAGAATGTCCCTTTATTTAATTGAATTTGACATCTTTCTAAAATCTCACCTGCCAGGTTTGGATAGGCTCTGTTGGCCGTATCCACTGGAGTGCACTTTGCTGTGCAGAAGCTGTCTGTTCGACATATGAGTCTGAGTCTTCTGCCGCGGCAAAATGGACTCGATGTGGTTGTAGTTTAGACACAGAGCCTGTTGAGACAAAAAAAAAAAAAAGTTTAACCGAGTTTGTCATTTTAAAATAGAAATCTGAGGAGTCAGAATAATCTCGTACTTTGATGTTGGGAAGGTGAATGAGGCCCGAGAAGGAGGTGAGGTTGTTGTTGTCCAGGTTGACGCTTCGTAGGTTGGTAAATAAGTCTGGAGGACACAGATCGACCATCCTGAAAGAAAGCGCAGAAGCAGGTTTAAGTTTTTCATCCATCATTAAGGTAAACTAAATGTCACAGTCGATTGTTTCAGGTAGTTTTAACCAGGCTTGTACCTGATGGAGCAGGACTGCAGGGTAAGGAAGGTGATTTCTTTATAGTTTGAGTGGCCAAGACTCTCTGCTACGGTGTCTGCGGTCAGTCTTCCTCTGAACGTATTCTTGGCGTTGTCACTCTCACTTGCATCCTGCAGAAAAAGCGCATTCAAAACAGAATATATGCAACATTTTTGTAAGTGCTGTAGGAGAGATGAGAAGGTAGTAATAGGTTTACCACCGCTGCTCCATCCAGAGCTTTAAGAGACGGTAAATGGAAAACAACATATATTCGATAGTTTTCCAGTTTCTCCACAATGGGATTCCCATAAAGATCCAGAATTATGAGATTGTCTAATCCCTGATGGAAAAGGAAAAAAAAGTCAGCTCAGATCTTTCGAAAATAAAGATGTAAACATCTGAAGCCGTTATTCCTCACTCTAAGAAAGTAGATGTCTCTCGATGTAGAAATCTGGTTGCCTCCTACGTAGAGCTCAAGAAGAGAGTGAACGTTCCTGATGCCATTCAGGGACTTGATGCAGTTATTTTCAACAGACAGAAACAACAAAGCTGGCAGCTGGTCCAGAACCGAGCCATCCAGGCTGGAAAGCTGGTTTCCGTCTAGGCTCAGTTTTCTTAGCCACTGAAGTCCTTTTAGACCTGAATAAATATGATAGATACATAAAAGCATAAAGGCTATTGTGTCTTAACTGTTCAGAGGGCGTGAATCTGAGAGTGGCACTAACCACTGAGCGAGCTGACGCGATTGTTGTTCATGGAGAGCTCCTCCAGCTTGAGGCACGGGTCTAAACTGACCAGTTTGGAGATGTTGTTGTGGTTGAATGAGGCCCAGCGCAGGTTCACCAGCCTACTCAGATTAAAAAGTCTTGAAAGTCTCTGGTTGTCGAGGTTCAGGGCAGTGATCTGCTCAAAAAATTGATTCCCACAGTCAAATAAATAGAAATAATTAGTGTTGTTTTCATACAGCCAATAAAAACACATCAACCTTTTTTTCTCATTGTCAGTTCAGTTAAATTAAACCAAACAACTCTTTTTAAATCAGAGATTGATGTATTACTGTCTACAAAGGGATTACTGTCAATTTGACGTCTTTATAAAACTTCTAATAGGTAAACTGAGACATCTGAGGTGATTGAAGCACATCTGTAGATGTACTTTAAGGGCCACAGCTCAATTACAACCCTTTTTAGTTTGACACGATGGAATCGTCAGAGGAAAACAGGAGGGGATTTGTGGAGCTGTAAACGTCCGGTTCCTCCTTGGGAACAACTTACACATGCTTGAAAGCGCTGCGTTCATCTGTTCAAACACTTATGTGCAAGTTTATACTCAAGGTGAATGTCAAACCAAAAACTGGTTCTGGTTTCCCAGAATTAATGGGTTTAGTCCAAAATATGTGAACTGACCCCAGGACAAAAGCCAGAGATCTAGTGAAGATGCTGGCTGAACCTGGCAGGACAATGCAAACATCAGCAGTAAAATATGTCCAGTACTAACATGGGCTGAAAAGCCGCTCAGCAAGGAGGAAGCCATTACTTCCCCAAAACAATTGAAATAAATAAAAAAGCCTGATTGTGGTTTGCATAGCACACATTTCTGGAGACATGTGGTCGGATGAAGCTAAAGAAAACTGCTTGGTCAAAACCACTGTTACGATTGGAGGCAAAAGGAGGATGCTTGTTACCCCGGGAAACGCCATCACAACTGGAAAGTATGGCAGAATCGTGTTGTTTAGCCGTTTCAGGCATTTAACAAAATTTTGGTAATTCTCAATGACCTAAAAAAAAGAGATGTTTGGTCTTAACAAGCTTTTGTGTCTTTTTATTCAGTTTATTTAAACTTCTAGTTTCAACTGTTTGCATTCTAAAGTCAAAGATGAGGTACATGACGATCTATAAAACCTGAAAGACTACAGTCTCGCTGAAAAGGCACACACTGTTTATTGTTGTTGCATCAGTTTAATTTCTTCTGTACCTTTAACTTGAGAAATTAGCTTTCAAGCAGCATCAACTCCCATTAGATAATTGATGCTGTCATCTTTCTTTAAAAATGAACTTTATTTTTTTGAGTTGGGCTGAACAGTCAGAGAAAGGGGAAGGGAATTCAAAAGTATGTCGCTGCAAGTCCCTCCAGCTTTGCTTTGTTTTTGAAGCAGATAATAAAACCGTGTAAATATAAACATGGCCATCAATTTTTGCCGATTGAAGCAAATTGCGCCTGTTTCCTACGCCAGATTGCAGTAAATGCTGAAGTGTTGAAGAGCTCCATGAAAGCTCATGATTGTACGATGAAGCCCTTGGTATAATTTGATATGTGGTTCCTGTTCCTGTTCAATTCACTTACTAAAACAAATAGCACTCTTGGAGACAACATTGTATATTTTATAATCTCAGTAGGAGGCGCCGTTTGTCATTTTGTTGTTTGATAAGTTGTGCATTAAATATGACTCCAGATCAGACACAGCACCTCAACTATTAAACTATGAATAAATTGATCTGTTCATTTCCTTCAAGGACATTTTTGTTTGTTCTCTAAACTCTTTAAATTTGCTTTAATGTTTTGAAGAAACTTTCGAATACTAATATGGACGTTTTTTTTTTTGAACATTCAGTACTAACGAAATTTTGTGCCAGATAATGTCTTTGAAAAGTGAGCAGAAATTTTTTACTGTTACTTCCATAAAGTTAAAATAAATCCTGGTGATCTTCGTTTTGAACACATTTCCCTTTAATTGTGACAGAAAATTGAAGTTCATGAAACTGAACTTGCTCAAACACTCACTGCTAGAATTAGAATGTATTCATACATGGATTAAAATTAGTTATCTGGTAAAATGACATGTTGTAAATTGGTAAAATATAAATAAACTGAAATAAATTAAGTAGCTACCCAAAAGTTTAACCCTTTACAGATGAGTATCATGGAATAACTTTCTAAAAAATAAGTCCACAGAAGTACACTACCTTTTCGGTCCAGTCTGGCTCCAGCTCTCTGCCGGGACCCCAGGGAGACGGACCCAGGCGGGTAAGGAGCTGTGCAGTCGACAGCAAGCTGAGACTTCGAGGACGTTCGCTGCCGGTACGAGAGTTGGCCAGGAGGGTGCCCTAGAAGCATTGCCAGCAAATCTAAAAACCTCTTCAAGTTTGCTCAAATAACACGGAAACTTTACTGAAACTGGAACAGAGAATGTAAAGCATGTTGTCTCTGCAGAATAATGACATTTGCTAACTGTACACGGAGAAATATAGAGCACAAAGACAAAAACAGCTCTGAATATACAGTCTGGGTGAGCGGCACTTTATTCCAGCCCAGATAGATTTTTACCTTGCAGGAACACAAAATGCTAAAATGTATTTTTATCCAGTTTCTACTGCAAATACCTAACTACCCTTAAAATAAAACCAAACCAACCTACAAGTAACTATTCAGCCCGTTAACTGAATAAAGTATTTGTTTGTTTGCAAATGTTATAATTTGTTTTTCAATTATAATCAATTTCCAGAGTAACTAATACATTTTTGCAATAGTTAAGTACACCTGACCTAAAAAAATGTTTTTAACCTTTCTGAAATGTTACTTGTAAGAAGATTTTGTCTTGTTTTAAGTTTGCCACAAAAACAGTATGTTTTTATGTACAACCTGAGTAATTCAACAAAGCATTCTATATTGATATTTATGATAAATTTGTTAAAAAAACAAAAATAAAGTTATAAATTAGACTACAACTGAAAAGAATAATTTAGTGAAAACTTTCAAAACTAACAGTAATAAGGTGTGTTATTTCTCCTTGCTGCTGAGAAAGAAGTGACGACATAAAAAAAATCTATATTTTATGCAATATAATTAAAATAATGCAAAAAAAAGATGACAACAAAACGCCTACCTGGTTGATTTTGAAGACGGCAGCCACCTGAAGAGCTTCCTGTGCCTCCTCCTCGGTTACAATCTCCCCATCCAGGTGTGTGAGGGTTGCAACACACCCTAGTATCGTCATTCTGACCTCCTCTGGCTGAAGAGAACAAACACCCACGCATGCTTTAACTCCACACACCCTGCACGGGGCACCAGGTTTTCCACTCCAGTCGGCACCTTTTTCCATGGGTTATATCTGCTGTCCAGATTCAGCAGAGTGGGAACCTGCTTCCTCAACACGGCGCCGTCTCCCTTGGCATTGGTCAACTTGTTCCAGCTGACGTCGAGCTGTCTGAGCTGCCCTAAACTTCGCAGCCCCTCCAGAGTCACCAGCTCGTTAAAGCTGGCATCCAAAAACTGCAGGCTGGGCTGCAGAAGCAGAGAGGTTTTTTAAGCTTCTTACTGAACTGCTGAAATATTGTTATGTTTACCATGTGAGAGAGGTCGTCCAGGCGAGTGAACTTATTGAAGCTGATGGTGAGACGTCTCAGAGCCGAGAGGCTGGAAACCTCTTTGATTTTACTCAGACTGTTACCGTGAAGGTTCAGCTCCTGCGGATCCAACGCAACATCAGTGACAGATCATTGAAAAGAGTCTCCAAACAAGGCAAACTTACGGTGATGTGACTTAGGACGTTCGCTCTGGCCACACTCAGCAGCGTCTTCTCATCGAGGCCCAACAGTTTCGGCTTCGGCTTCAGGGTGGGCTCCATGCCGAGGGCGGCGCCGTCCGCGGCGGCGTCTTCAGGGAGAGGACCGTCGCTGTGTTCACAGCAGCTTGGGTCTTCTCTGTTCTAATGTAACAAAACTGGTATTTAAAGCTTTGATTTTTAAATACGTTTTAGTCTTAAGCCTTCTTGACATCAGGTTTGTGCCGAATTTAGCGATTTAACACTATTTTGATTTGACTCTTTAATCCAAGGGCTTTAATCAAATCCTTTTACAACGTGCAACAATAGAGTTGCTAGAAAAACAACAAGGAGTTGAATATTTTGAGGATTCAAAATATCAAAACACAATGGTAACAACACACCTTGAGTGATAACACACCTTGACCAAATACATACCCACAGTTTTATTTCGTTAAAGGCAAGTTTGGCAAGTTGCATCTCGACCACAAGCTTTTTCAATACAGGTCAGTCTATAAACATTCACCCGGGTTTAGGTTAAACGTTTGGACAGGACATTCATGTAGGTTTCCTTCTGTCGGACATGTGTTCAAGTTTTAACCCTCCAGCTTTGGGGTCTCCAATTAAAGTCCTTGAAGCAACTTTGAGATGTCTCTTGACTTTACCTTCAATTGTATCCTGAATAGAAGATTTAGACTTTTGATTACGGTGGGTTGTCGGAGTCTTAGAACCCTGATGAAGCTCTTACTTTGAGGTAAAGGTAAATAATTAGTAAATTTGGGGTGATGATCTTTTCATAATCCCATTCACTTTCTGAAACGTAGCATCACCACTTGCATTAATACAGCCTCAAAGCATGATGCCGCCACCGCCGTGCCTGACAGTCTGTACGTGTGGTCTCACCAGAAGTGTCAAGTAACAAAGTACAAAAACTTTATTACCTTACTTAAGTAGAAATTTTGAGTATCTAAATTCTACTGGTGTAGAGTTTAGATACTCAGCCGCCTTTTTAGTTCTACTCCTTAAATGTTCATGCAATTATCCGTACTTTCTTCTTCCTAAATTTTAAAAATAGCTTTGTTACTGTCCTGCTTTATTTTGGCTTGTTTTTATTACACTTATTATCATTAAAACAAAAAAAACCTATCCAGATAAATTGTGCCATCCAAATAGAGCGAATTCGAGTGAGGTTGGATGAGAAGTATAAACATTTAACATTCAGACATCCTATTTGTTTGTGAGCTAATCATCGTATCTGCGCTGTGCGCACACGCAAAACATGTCCGCACCAGCGAGGAGGTTTGAATTTTTCAGCAATAAGATTTTAATATAACATAACTCATTATGGCATTTTGATATATTTTGATTTTGGGGGTGACGGGTAGTGTACTATAGGCCCCTATGGCCTGTTCTAAGTTTTTGCTGTTAATGGCAACTACAAATTTGCTGACTGCTTTAAGGCGTACGTCACTTCCCCTGTTTCTTCTTTTCAACATCATCATATGACATTGTTTCACCACAATTAGATTCATTACCTAATCATTATTCATCCTTCACACACTGGAAACAGAAATTTACTTCAATCCAACTGAAGGCAAGATCAGGATTTTACCACGCTATGCGCTGGTGCTCATGGGAAATGCAATCTTCCTTCAGGCAAAACTCTACCGCTTTTGTCCACACTGGCCGCCATAATCCACCAAAGCTGAACATTCTTTAGTGTTGATTTAAGTAGTTTTGAAACCAGTACTTTTACACTTTTACTTAAGTAAAAAGATTGAGTTGATACTTCAACTTCTACAGAAGTATTTTTAAACTCTAATATCTATACTTCTACTTGAGTAATTCATGTGAACACTTTTGACACTCCTGGGTCTCACCACCAAACCTTTCTGCCTTGTTGAGAAATGTTAGTTCAGCATAAAGTTGCTCTTTCTTTCTCCCCTCTTGGGTATTAGTGAGGTTAAACTCAATACAGACCTACTTGTATTTCAGCATTTTACGGTTAATCACTGAGCTGAGTTGGTTGACACCTGCGTTCAAACAGGACAACAATCCTAAACACAGATTCAAGCTGGTTTTGGAATCTATAACTCCACAACCACTCAGTTTTAAAGAGTTCATTTAGTTCCTGCGCTAAAAGTGGTTTTCGTGGCTATAAACAGTGTGTGATTAATGCGCAACTTGACAAAATACGTATAACCTGATGTTTGTTGTGGTGACATCTCAGCTGCGGGACAAGATGGAAGATGAATCAGAACACAAAATCGTGATTTACCGTTGAGATGTACTCAAAATGTACGATGTATTCTGGCAGGACGAGCTCATGGTCAAAAACAAACCACTGCCTTCGGCGGGGAGTTCTACCCTCGGTGCCTGGAGGTGTTTTATCGAAGCTGGGTCTCTCTGGGGAGTGAAAAAAAATATCCACAGAAACTGACTGGCTACAAACTTAAAGGTAATTCTCACGGTCGGGTTTTTACCATCACTTCTCTTGGCCTCCAAGTTACGGTAAACAGAGGAGACTTTAGCGTAGCTGCTTACGTGTCCAAGTTCCTCGTCACGGATGGGCAAGCTGTTACCGACAAACGCTTTGCAGACAATAACATGACCTGCAGGGGTAACGTATTTTGAACATGGGGAGAGGATGGAAATGGCCGTTTCCTCAAAGAAAACTTTCTGACCGTGCTTGAAAGGGATTTCGTGGGATGTTTGCTTGGAGTCTCGCCGGCTGGCCTGTTGCAGCGTAAACTCGATTCTGGGTTGTTCAACTGTGGCTAAACAATTGGATAACGGGACAGCAGCCTTTGTTTCTAAAACCTGAGAAGAAGAGCCAAAATTATACAAGTTAAACATTATATTGTAAGATTTAATAGCACATTAACGTCTCTTTGCATACACAGCCAAAACATTAGACTAAACTATCTAGATTTTATGTCATGGATCAATATAAAGTAATTGATTAATTAATTTACTTTTTTAATCTATGTAAAAATAAAAACCTGGAAAGTTTATCATGTAACTATCGTCCTGTGGCCAAAATCATCTAAACTATTTAACCAAGATCTGGACGGCCCCAAATATAAAACACACTGGTGGCAGGATCATGCCGTGGAAAGGCTTCCCTTCTGCAGGTACAGTTCAACTGGGAACAGTTTAAAATGAATGGAGGTTTAGTTTCGTGTTAAAGACACAACATGTGGAAGAACACTAGAACTTAGCATTGCCCGGTAAAACATGGTGGAGGCAACCTCATGCTGTGGTTTTCACTTTCTACACATTTTATACAAAATAAGAATCTGATAATAGTGTGGATCATTTAATTTAAGCACACCTTTGCCAATACTTGGTTGAACCAGGCTTTACTTCGGTCCGGTGCATGAAGGTCTGAACTTTGACTAGGTCATTTTGACATGATATTTATGATTTGATCTAAACCATTATGTTGTAGCGGGATATTAAGAGTTGCTGTCGTGGTAGAAACTGAATGCTTCACCCATCAAGCATGTAAAGCTTTCCCCACAACATGATGCTACCATGGTGGCTAAATAAACAGCGCAGGGAAGCTGCCATTAAACTATGTTGCGTCCTGTCCTGGTTTTACGTCACTGACGTAAAACGCGCCATTATTCTGCAGCAGCAGAAGCCATACTTGGTCAATCTGTACGTTAAAAAATGTCTGACGCAAGCAGTGCCGAGTTTAGCTTTCTTTCCTTATCTTGTTTTGGTCTTGTGAGGATACGCTCCGCCCTCGATTCTCAACAACTTTAAAATCATCCACAGACGATGGCGTCCATTGTTACTGACAAAAACATCGCTCTTTGCTTCAAGGCCATAAACAGTTTGCAAAGAAATCTGATGATTGACACTTTTCTTTTTTTTTGTCTTACTACAGACTTTTTAATAATTGAGCTAAATTAATTAACAAGTTTTTCCATGTGAAAGGTGTTATTAGGATGATGTGGAGTTTAAATTTTGATTCAAGCACATATAAAAGCAACTTTGTCATTTTTTAGATAAAAAAAAAAAGTTAAATATCCTGCATCATTTTACTTCCACTTCATAATTATACACTACTTTAGTTCATATCAAATCCCATATAGTCAAAAATATATACAGTTTCAATGCATTTTTATTGTAATACATCAGTCGGCTGTTTCTAGTAGCTCACCTTCCATTTCTGATGGGTTTTGAAACCTTCCTCTAAGATGCACAAAGTTTCTTCTAGTTCACATTTTTCCGGCTCGTTTATGTAGAACAAGTACTCCAGCCGACGTCTGTAGGTCCTGCTCCAAACAGTTGCTGTTATTCCACAGCGTTTCTTTAAAAGGCTTTCCTTTCCTTTACTTACTGTGACGCAGCAGCGGATTCATCGCTGGTAAGAAGGCTGTGAAGTTTGTCTTCAAAGCAAAGCCTCAAAGCGCTGTTGTGGACGCGGAAAACTCTGTTGATCTTCAAATCGCCGATCCCGAAACTGTTGTGATCTGGCGGAGAGAAGCGAGAGAGCAGGAGGTTGCAGCAGGAAGCGTACCTGTTGAATTAAAACAAATGTTGAGAAAAGCAATATTGCTATTTTTGTTCATGCTGCTGTGACTTAAGAGATTGTTGTTGGTTTTACCAGGGCTCTGACGAGCAGCCTTCCTCCACTCGAATGTTTCCAACGCTTTCCAGCTCCATCAACAAAAAACGCTCCAAGTAGTCGGTCTGCTTCTTGGCTTGCACCAGTTCCTGTTGATACCAGGCCTGAATCCTGGACAGAAAACGGCAATCATCGCTTGTTTACGCTTAAAAAAAGCCAGGATGTTGTAAAACGCTCCTGTCCGACACAGAAAGCAGCGATAAGGAGGTTTTACTCATTCATCCTCCTGGCCCATCGCTGCAGTCGTTCGCTCAGTGCTTCAATCTTCAAAACGACCTTTTGCTCCCCAGCTGGAGCGTTCCCCTCCGCTCTTTCTTCGAGAGCATCCTCGTTCTCATCTGATTCACTCTCTCTTTCACAGCCAGAGCTCTTAGGACCATAAGGAAGCAGGCAGAGTTCCTGTTTGAGCTTCAAATGACACACAGTGCAGTGAGATTACAGATACAGACATCACCTGGTTTTGCCTTGTCTTAAAGCCTAAAATGAGGTAAAAAACAAAACAAAAAAACACGCTTACACTTTTGAGTGTGTGACTGAAAGTCCTGATGCATTTCTCAGGCAGCTGCATCAAACGTTTCTTCCTTTCTCTGAGCGCCGCCTGGGTCTCTGTCAGGTTCCTTCGAGCACAGCGAACGCGCATGTTGTAGTAAATCAGCTTTTTCATGACTGCAGACTTCAGAGAAAAAGAACATGTTAGAACAGTCAAGCGTGCATCCCTTAACAAAAAGAATTAACCCATTATTTTCTTATTCTTCTTTCTAAGAAAATTATTATATAAATTTAAATAACTCGACATTATATCCCCACATGTCCATAAGAAATTCCAGATTCTGCACTTGTTAATATGCCAGGTTATTGTTATGTATCCATTTAACAATAACACATAACTCCAGAGATGGCATTGTGAAAAATGGCCTTTAAGAATAAACCTGAAACTGATCAATTTTATTGTTTATTGTAAGCTTGTTAGATAAGTATCCACAAACAAACGCCTTAACAAAAATTGCATTTTTTTGTTTGTTAATTTGAAGCATTTGCAGACATACTAACTCTCCCTCAGTCTAAAGGTTATGACTGCAAAACCTAAAATAACACGTTATTATTCACACAATGGTTAATTTTGATCACAAACTTTTATTTTGCATCCGTTCAGCCAACGTTTATGACATAACGTCATAAACGTTGATAAGAGTTTGACACAAAGGAAATCTTATACTTGTTTTTTCTGTAACGCAAAACCCTGAATGGCCTCCCAGATGGCAGAAGTTCAGATTGGCCATTCAACACAAGAGCTGAGTCCAAAGAGATTTTATCTACAAGCTTTTTCAAATGTTGCTGGGATAAATTATAAAGATTTTTAAATATTAGCTACTTTTAACCCAAACCTTTCAGCTGTACAATAAGTCAAACCATATAACTAAAGAGTTTTAACACTGGAAAACTGAATCCCTCAAAAACTGAACTGCCTGTTTTTCCAGCCAAACCAACCGTACCCTAAAATATTCACATTCAGACTGGATCCCTGTTTCTGACTCCATCAAAGGCAGCAAGAAACTTGGGTGTTATGCTTGATGACCAGCTGATTTTTAATGATCATGTTGCCTCTGTTTCTCGATCTTGTCGCTTCATATTACTAAACATAAGAAAAAGAAACTCTTGAAGACTCCAGTCCAAACTCTTTTCTATAGATAGTTTATGGTCAGATTGATAATAAGTGTGATATTGTGTCTACTTGGCAAGTCCAAAAATAAAAAAGTATAAAGTTTAGATATGGCCTAGCAAGGTTTCAGAGCTTCATCTGACAGAGATCTGTAGGCTCATTCTGATTAGGGCTGCAGACATTACAACGCACAGCTTTCAGATGTAAGAGTCAGATAATCCAGTGCTGAATTCTGGATTCGCAGATTTCTTTTAGTATTAAAATGCTAAATACTTTGTTTTTATGTGCAGCATGCATGGAACCCTGAAAGTAGAGAAAAATAACATAAAAATTATGTATCTTGCTCCCGGATTTTATTTGTCTCAACAACTTAACACTTTAATGGAGATTTTCCACTTTGTCAATCAGATTATTTACAGTAGATATTTCCAAGGGTCATACATCTTAGTGTAACATATGCTCAATCATTTTCTAGCAAACTTTCACCAACTATTATAAAGTATATTATATTTTGAGGTGCATGACCTGTAGCCTAACCTCAGCCTTGTTCAGCCCTGTTCTCAACCATTTCAAGATTGCTTTTCTGTTCATAAACGTTTTCCAAACATGTATTTTTACTTTATCTGCGGTCTCCGTACCTCAGCTGCATCCTTGACCTGCTTGCCGGAGACGTCCCAGTCGTCCAGTCGCTGCAGGCCCGGCAGGTGATAGAGGATGTGTGTTGCGTAGTTGCACAGCTGACACACCGGGTTCGGGGTCGACGTGGGATCGTTCAGAGCCAGCTCCCTCAGATGGTGCAGACAGGTGAGCTGGGTCAGCTCCTTTTGCAGAACAACACAAGCGGCAGTTAAAGGATGAGGCATCTGTTCACATCTAGGTTGATTTATTTATAATTCAGTGGAAACGGAGCTGCGTCAATAAAAATGACTAGCAGAGATATTTAATGGTGACCCTAAAATAACTAAAGATATTGTTACAGCTAACAAAAAAAGCTTCTGTTATAGATGGTTAAAAAATAGCTAATAGATATGTCATTAATTAATCTGTAAGCTCTTAAAATGTATTTATTGGTGCCTATTATTCTTTAAATAAGATACAACCGGATGGGTTTCTTACCAAATCTGTCGACTTTTAAATATAGCTGTTAAATTTTTATTTTGTACAATTATTTATAATTCATTGAAAAAATAAAATATTACAGATCAGTTATTAACACATTAAGAAACTATTTAGCAGCCATCTGTGAGGGGAGCTAAAGTCAATCGTAAAGTAGTAGGGTTAGGTTATAAACAGTATTTCTATAGTTATACTGACCCTTTCTAACCCTGGTACTTTCTTCCTTTGTCCAATCTGCCGTAGTTGCCGTTATTTCAACCTTGTTAACCTTTTGTTTTCTCTTAAGAGTTCTCCTGCTTCTCTACATAGTAGCTACAGCTGGTCTGGCGTTCTTCTAGCTGAGACGGATTCTTGGAGGAGAACATCGGATGAGATGCTGCCAGTGGCGTACTACAACTCTCTTTTTTTCAGTTTCATCTGCATCGATTTTAGTTTTCTGTCTCTTCAAACCCCCAGTCAGTCGTGGCAGATGGCTGCTTGTACTGAGCCAGGTTGTGATGGAGGTTTCTTCCTGTTAAAGGGGAGTTTTTCCTCTCCACTGTCGCCACATGCATGCTCAGTATGAGGGATTGCTTTAAAGTCAACGACAACACAAGTTATTGTTTCAGTGTTCTGATCCAGGAGGAGTGAATGCTGCAAGTCAATGACTCGATGCAATTTTTAAATTTGTTTATGATGTATCAATGATTTAAACAACATTATTTTCTTGTAAAGCGCCTTGAGACGACATGTGTTGGTGCTTTATAAATTAACAGATTCTTGATTCTAAATTGATGAATTTGGTCATACAAGCAACATGAATTTCTAGTTTTCTCCAGTGTTCGAGGTTACCCCTTTGCTTTTCTACAATAACTTTGATGATCATTATGGCTTGACTGCAGGACGTCTCTCCAATAATTAATTATAGTGGATTTGCATTCTTGTTTAGGAATTTCTATGTTGGTTTTAGGGTAATTGCTTCTTGCAAGCTTATTCTGCTTTCATCGCATACCTGTAGACTCTCACTTCTGAAGCAATTTTCTAGTTTCTGACAGATTTGAAGCTACGTTGGTGCATTTAATTCTTCAAGGCTTAAATTTGTCTCCAAGGATGAAGCAGAACTCACTTTTTCCTCTTGGATGAGATTTTCTGTTACCGCAGGTATTTTATCCCTGACTTAATGAGATTTCCATGTTTACAGAACAGATCCGTAACGATTTTAATCATGCATTAAAAAATAAGGAGTTTTTATTTGAATAGTTCAGGTCTTCTTAAAGGGGTTCGCATTCAGAGCCTCGTCGTTCAAGGATACCCAGCTGTTGTTTCTAACACAGCAAGGTCGCTTTGACAGCACCCCGACTTTAGTCGATCTCGTTTCGATCGGCTCGGCTCCACAGGTCTTTTCTGGCGGCTCACCTTTTCTTCTCCTCGGGCTTCGCTTTGAGGAATGTAATTATTGTCTCTGACTGCACGGCGACGAGCTTAATAACCACAGAGTCACAGAAAAAAAGGTATGTCTTGGTTCCTTTGTCTCTTTTCACTGCAGACTCCAATATTTCGTTTTCCATCCAGCAGTATTTCTCTGTTATAGACTTGGCTGTCAGTGTGAGGCCAACAAAACAGAGGTTATAGACTGGTTCTCACATTGATTCAGTGGGTTTAGTTGTAAACTATTTAAAAACACATCTGTGATAATATCATCATGCATGTCATTCTACGAGCATCTAACTGTGACTAAAATGACTAAACTTTGCTAAATGTACAAACACACCGACACAAAGCTACAGTTTTTGCTAAAGTTTGAATTCTTGATTCTACAAAACAGCAAGCTTTGTTGTTTTTATTATATTTTCATCTGAGTATTAAATAAATACCACAGATTCTCACTTGACAATACAGTACCACACCACTTTACTCTTCTGCTAACATTTGCTGTATATATTTTTAATTGTATTAATTAGTATTATTTTTTTAGTCTTTATAGTTTTTGAAACATCTTCCTTAAACTGATTCCTAAATATGTTTCCTAATCCAGAGCGATGCATGTAGGCAAGAATCAAGAATCAATTTATTCATATAGCGCCAATTTACAACACATGTCGACTCAAGGCGCTTTACAAGAAAACCAATTCAAATCATAGAAACATCATCACAAATCAGTTTGAAGGTTTCAAATCTAAGAAACCAAGCAGATTGCATCGAGTCATTGACTTGCAACATTCACCGAAACAATGGCTTGTGTTGTCGTTGACTTTACACCAAACCCTCATACTGACCATGCATGTAGCGACAGTGGAGAGGAAAAACTCCCCTTTAACAGGAAGAAACCTCCAGCAGTACCAGGCTCAGTACAAGCAGCCGACTGCCACGACCGACTGGGGGTTTGAAGAGACAGAATGGAGATAAAACCTCTCTTTTTAAGTTTCATCAGAACTTTTTCTGGAGCGTTTTTTATTAACTGAAGATTTTTAACAGCTTTCTGCAAACTTCCTGCTAACGAATCCAAAAACATAAAAAACAAAACACTTTGTAATTTAGAAAATTATTCAAAATTGCATCAATCCTAACTGTTTTGTTTGATTTCAGGTCACACAGTATATTGTCTAAATCACATTTCTTACTTTAAATGTAAATCAAATCTACATCCAGCATCAAAAACCTGCATCTTTCCAGGTGACTGGGATGGCGAAACTTCCATAAAACGTCTGAAGAAATCATTTCAAACAACTGAGCTGACCGAGACCTCAGGCTGAAATTTAGAGATCCCGTTTTGTCAAAGCAAGGATTTTAATCAAATTTGAGAAAAAAACAAGCACGCACACTTTTAGGAGAAAGAATCCGAAGGATATCACCTTAAAGGAGCTGATCTTGTTCCCGGACAGATTGAGAATCTCAAGGTTGACATTGGGATCAAGGCTGTGCCCTAAAAGAGAGAGAAATAAAGCAATTGATTATGTTTTTTAGTGAAAGCTCGCTGAATCTCCATCAGACGCAACAAAGGGGAGCGATTTAGTCCCACCGATACTTTCAATAGAATTGTCAGAAAGATTCAGTTCCTTCAGATTGTCCATCATCTTCAGGCCCTTTGTAGAAATATGAAGAAAAAAAACGTAGGTAAGTTTATGTGTAGGTGGGAAAATGAAATGTAATTTTAAAGCTCCAACCTGAATTTTGGCGATTCGGTTATTATTGAGCCACAAAACCGTCAGGTTGAGTTGCGTCTCTAAGTTTTTGATTTCTCGGATCTGATTATCGTACAGGTACAGTTTTTCCAGCTGGTTACAGTTCTGCAGTCCGGAGATCTCCTGTGGTGTAGACAAGTTTACACAGCTATCCGTATGGAAACACAGTTAAAGTGTAAGTGATTCACTGATATGTCTATTTATGAACAACTCACAGTGAGACGACACTGAACGATCCACAGCTCCTGCAGCATCGGACAGCAATTGAGTCCGTGGATTTGCTTTATGTTCTGGTCCACAATGGTGAGCTGGCAGAGGTTCTGGAAGCAGAGCAGTCCGACCATCCGGGGAAAGCCAGAGAAGAAGATCTCCAGTGACCTGACGCCGCTCCCCTCTGTTGAGATTTTTTCATAGGACAGACCATTCGATAAGCACTGTAGAAAAAAAGAGGAAGAAACAAACACATTCAATGCAATTATTCAATTATCTCTAGAAATTGTTTTTTGAAAAACTACAACTAGGTACAGCAATTTAATAAAAAGGCTACGCCACCAGCTAAAAGCTAGACAAGTCAACATTTGACCAGAGTTCATGTTAGTTTCCTGACTTTCATTTAAAAAGATTTTCACAGTAGTAGACAAGGAAATTACAGATGTTAATTATACACTTAATCCAGTTCCAATGATTTAAGATAATTCCCTTTTATGCAGACGGACATATAAACTGGTCGCACAGCATGATGCTGCCACTTAAGCGCATTTGGTCTTCCGTCTTCAATGTGCTGAGGTACGTCACACAAACTGGATGTGAAACAAGGATTTTTCAGCCTCAACAAAGGATAGACTTAGTGTAAAAGATGTCCCTCTACTAACCTGTAATTATAATTATGAGCCTGTCATGCTATCATCTCAGACTTTAAACCCCTTACGAATTTCCATTAGGACCAGAGTTTTAGTTTTGCAACATATCTCAAACAGGTTGGTTTTCTTTTTGCTCACCAACTTTTTAACCACCTCCTCCTCCTCCTCGTCCTCGAATTTGCAATCTTGCTTGTCGTTTATCGCCATCGCTCTAGAAAAAAAAGCACAGACCAAACCCTCGATGAGGGGTAAAGAAAGGATCCACCAGACAGATGGATGTCAACAAACATCCAACAAACACAGGCTATACCTACAAGAAAAGGTTGTTGCAGCTCTAAATCATCCTCCTCATTGAACCGACAGAGAGAATTGTGTCAATAATAAACACATTTTTGGGTTTATTGAGTAAAATGCGCCCTGCTTGTCCCAAGGAGGGACGACAATGCGTCTCCAGTGGCAACGCGTTCGGTTGCCACGGGAGACGGCTGCACCTCCAGGGAGCTGCCAGGCGAGGGCGCCACGCTGCAGGTTATTCCTCCGGTTACAATGATAAAGTGATGCTGTTTGAATGTTTGAGGTTTGACGCTGAGATTTGACTAGGACAAGAACTTTGGGTCGGTTGTGCTTAACAGGTAGGTAGCCCAATAAACATACGATTCCAGCTGTAGCAGCAGAGGCATGAAAACTAAATATACATCAACCGCGACACACATTTTTTTGTAAGAATTCAAACTCTAGCCGCTGTTTCTAATGGTGCTTTCATTTGGTTTAAAAACACCATTTGATGAAGGAGGGAAAAACATTGAAACATCTTTTTAGAAACCAAATCTAGTAATTGATTAATAATAGAAAGCATCTCTCTGGTTTATTGCTCATTTAGAAACTGCAGCATTACCAATCAACTGAGGTGTAAGGCCATATATTGTGGACTAGACATGGGTTCCTCACTTCCTTTTAACTAATAATACATGTTAAGGAGGTTTAGAAACATTTCTGGGATGATAATATAGGTTAAGTTTGTGTAAACACTTGTGCCTCCGCCCAGGACACAATGGCGCCCTGGGTGAAGAACCACATCAGAAAGCAGCTCCCAAGATTGTGCAATAAATCAACTTGGAATACAAAATCTGCCTAAACAGCTGTGCTTTGTTAACTTTCTTTAACATCTTTATTAGTATAGGTTTTTATTTGATATATTAGACTACAAATGTATTTATTATATTTGAATTCCAGCTGGCTTTTATTTGTCTAATAGATGATTTCACGTTTCAGTCATGCTGTGTTGTTTGTAGGACCAAAATACAGACAACAGTGGCAGCAAAGTGATGATGAGGGATTCAATGAAAATAATCTAAATTGAAAACATTAAAATTACAACAAAGAATGCCTAACATAAACAAATAGACAAATTAGGAATGTGAAACAAATTCACATTTAATATTCAAGACAATTGAATTGTTTTAAGTAAAGATTAAAGACAAGACGATTAAAGAACAATATAGTTAAATTCAGAACAGAGATCAAGATATTATCCTCTCAGCTGTTTTGATGAAACCACAGATCAGAACATATTCAAACATCAACATTTACTGATTATTGTTATTGATAATAACCAGTTTTATCCCACATGGAGGCAGACGCTGAGCATGACGTCATCGTCGGATCAGTGAAGTAAAAAAATAAAAAAATCATCCTCGGTGTTCATCTCATCATCCAGCAGCAGACCTCGGACTGGACGGACGCAGACCCGGGCTCAGCAGGCGAGTTGTTGTGGTGGCCAACCCCCCACCCTCCCCTCCGTCCATCCATCCATCCATCCGTCCGTCCATCCTACATCAAGATCATCACGTGTTTTCCTGACCGACCAAAAGGGAGCCAGCATGTCCGCTCAGCCCGGCTCGCAGGGGAGCTGGTTCGGGGAGGACCGTGATCGCAGCGGCCCGTTCGGAGCAACCGAGCCCAAGTTCGGGGAGGATTTCAGGCCGAGAGGCGGCGAGGCGACGGCCGACCCGGATCGGCCACAATTTCGTCCCCCCCAGGAGGAAAGGCCTCTCGTTACCATGGGAACTGCATCCACAGGTAAAAACTTGTTGTTTGTGTCGTTGGCTGCCCAAGAAATATACACCTATAAATAAAAAGCAACATACAAACGGAGCAGAAAAACGCGTCGCTGATCCAGACAGTTTTACTCTGAAGGTGGGATTAAAACTTCAAAGAGACGCAAAATAAAAAGAACTAAGGGACTTTTAAAGAATGAAAACATCTAAACTAAATCCAGTAAACAGGAAGCAGCTCAACACTTTAAGCCAACAGATTAGCATGTCTTTGTTTACCCACATTAATAACAATAATAATCATAATTTAGGTTATGCTGCTTTATGCAATTCAACAAGGTTTGGATCCGTTCATTGTATGAACAGAAACCCTTTGTAATCTGAGTCTGAGGCCCGCACCATGATACCTCCTAAATTTGTTTACTGCAGATTTGTTTTTGTTTAGCATCAAGAACCCTTTTTTCTCTCCCCCTCTGCTCTGTGGGAGTTGCTATTTTTAATCCTCTGGTCCGATGGCTCCCTAATTTGCTTGGTGAGCAGAAGAGCCCTGCACTCTTGTTCAAGAATCTGCTGAAAAATTCATGATTATGCTTTAAAAAGAAGAAGAAGAAAATAACTTCTTTCCTCTTGTGACCTCTCAGGCCATTTCTCTTGCTTTCAGCTTTTTCTTAAAAAACAGGGTTTGCTTGAATGTTTACCCACAAAAAAAGAAAAAAGAAAATCTAGTCCAAATCTATCAGAAAGTCAAACGTAAATTATTATATTTTTAAGTGAGAATGTGTATTTATGTTTTTAATTGGAATGAAATCGTTGTTTGGGAATGAGGCCTGGTTTACGGCGATGTATCCACTCAGCTTCAGTCTCCTGGAAAGTAAACAACGCAGACTAACAACTGTTTGTTGTGGCTGCTAAAAACAAAGGGAAATGCTGCTGTTCTGGTATATTGTAATACTCCGGCCCACGTCTTTGTTCTCGGCGGGAATGTTGCATCAGTTCCTGCAGAGCAGAGGGGACACGTCCCTCCTTACCCAGATCTGGTTTCCTCTAATCTTCCCTTAAAGACACCAGATAGTTCCTTCAGAC
The DNA here is from genome assembly GCA_032876305.1 of Orestias chungarensis. NCBI lineage: Eukaryota > Metazoa > Chordata > Actinopteri > Cyprinodontiformes > Cyprinodontidae > Orestias > Orestias chungarensis. The sequence goes on along the minus strand of JAVLVB010000214.1, from coordinate 993,862 downwards.
TCGCCTCTCTGCATCATTAAAGCCGTATTTTAAAGCCTGGACAGTCTTTCAGCATCTCTGGATAATCGATCCGTTGCCGTCCTTAATCCTCTTCCCAGCAGTGATCCACCCCTGATAGTGCTGACTTCATATGCACTAAATTACTCCAGGGTAGCATCTGACCCCCAGAGTTTGGACAGAACCAGACAGCTCGGTCTTCTTTATGTTCAAGTTCTGTCTCAGGAAGAGGAAGTTACCTGTTCTGGGTTTAATTGTTACCTGGAGTCTAGGTAACAAGTCGGACATTCTGTAAAACATCCCTATAGAAATTAGTTTCAAATTGAGTCCGTCAAAGGAAAAGTAGGCACTGGACTTGTTTCCCTTATGCGTGTTTTAATATTTAAATATCTCCACAAAATGTAATATTTGTTTTCTAAAATCCACCTATAATCAATTGTGATAAATACATTTTGAGAATGACTTTTTTTTTGTCTTCTTTTAAGCACAACAGTTTATCAATTAGTTTGTGTATGAAATCACTACGTAGGAACTGATTTAGGACATAAATAAGGGAGGTTTGCATTCGTCTGTCTCTGATATTCTAAAGATCACCATTGTCAGGATTTTGGTTAAGGGGACCCCAAAGCAGACTCATGAGCCAAAAATGCTAGTTAGAAAAGCATGTTTGGGTTTAATGGACCAGGATCTGGAGATGGAGAATACTTTGGTTGTAAGTGAAATTCTCAAATAAATAAATAAAAAACATAGGAAACTATGAAGCCATCATGTTGTGTTTCCGGGCCAGAGTCGATGTTAAACCAGACTATTTTTGGGTTGGATGAAGATCCTAACTGGCCCAGACATGGAGTCCAATCGGCTGGACTCCCTCTTTATGGAAGATCGGACCTTTAAACCTCTCGGTTTGCTTACACTGTAAAGTTTAAGCAAAAGTTTTTCAGCTGGTTGCTGTTCAAACATCAGATTAATGACAATAAAACAACACAAAAAAGCTGGAGCTTTAAAGATCAGCCGATGAAAAACCAGGTCCCTCAAGAGGAGGCGGCAATCTCCTTCCATGTCACCAACATACACTCAAATATTCTGAGCCATGCCTTAATGTCCTATACAAACCTTTACTTCTCTGTTAAATTGAACATGTGCTCATGATTTATTCATGGTCTGTTTAAAAAGCCTACAACAGCTGCAGCCTGGCAGAGTCAGATTACTCCCTTTCATGCTGATTATTTGACATGTATCGACATACAACCGTATAAATATTTCAGTGGCATCTTTAGGGCTGTAAAAGTTTGCATTTGCACAATCCCATCTGTGGGTTTATTCCAGCTGGTTTCTGCAGACGCACCGCATGTTTACGTTCAGCCAAAGCGTGACACTCGGCTCGGGCAGACGCCATTAGTCGCGAGAAAGCTCGTGTAATCCAGCACCTGATCGGTGGATTAAGTCTCGGTATCAGGCAGCTCATCGTCTTTGGCAAGGACGAAGCTGCACCGTGCGCCTCCGACTGGCTGGCAGGGTCCTCGCTCGTATCTTTTAGATGGAAGGAGGCACTTAGGAGGACTCTGCATGAGACAGGACTGTGCGTTTGTTGAGAGCTGCTCTTCCCCCAGGCTCTTTTTCAGACACAGATGTAAAATAACACAAGGCGGCGGGGAGAAAGGGAGCTTAGTGACGCGAGGATGAAACAGCTGAGAGTTCTGATGCCGGGAAGGACAAAATAACATTGCAAGTTAAAATTATTTTTGTTGTTTTTGCGTGAATCGGACTTTCACAATGCCGCACAGAGCAGAACAGCATCTAGATATGAGTCATAATTTCAAATATGTTTGATCCCATCCAGGTATTCTAACTCCTCCTCTTTAAAATCCTCCATCTGAAACATCGAGGCCATGTTTACGTCCGTCTCCTCGGAGCTCTGCGTGGTAATCCCTGAGCAGGCTACTGCCAAACTCCTTGTGGGATTACAGCTACGATCAGCGGCAGAGATATCAGGACGTTAGCAGGTTTCTGCATGAGCTGAAACTCCACCAGCCTGCGTCCATTCCTTCTTCTACTCCGACTAATCTCTGCTGAATTACCAGTTTAAAGTCCCATTTACTTTGACCCAGAAAAACACATCTGCAGACACTCTAGTCTTGATCCTCCCCACTTTTCTCTGTTCATTCATAAAGCAGGAAAAACACACAATCAATACAGAATAAAGGACGTAGATTCAGCTTTAGATTGGCTCTGATTTATCCGCCTGTCCTGCGTGGCTGTCAGTAATTTCTGGGGGGGGGAGAACAGTGAATACGCCATTGTTTGTTTCTAGAGTAATTACATGTCCCTGCTTGGTCGAATCGATGCAACGGAGCACCTGAACCGTTCAGCTTTGTTATCGACCTCTGCTTGAAGTTTTGTGCGGCCATTAAAAAATTGGCCTTTTGTGTTGCTCAAAGTCCTCAAAAGCGAACCTGCTTTAAAGTGGAGCGACGACAGAAATACTTTTAAGTTGTTTTTTTATTGGCTCTTTATTGAACTTAAATTAAAGCGTCAGCCATAAATCAACCACCAAACACATACCTGTTTCTCAAATAAAATAAACATTTACAGGGTTTTTCTTTGGTCTCCTGATGTTCTGGATGTTTGTGAAGTTTGCTGTGCTTCCATCGTCTGCAGAAAACCGTGTTTCTCCTAAAATGTCTGCAGTGAACTCATCAGCACCTCGATATTTTCAATCATGAAGGCCAAAAGGTTCTGTCACCAGCATAGGGTCCATGGTTCAAATTACATGCGAGAAGCTTTTGATATGGGCGACTAGTAGCACATATTAAGGGGATGGTATTATGCAAAATCAGCTCTTTTAAGGCGGCTTTTTGGAAAAAGAGTTAACACAAAGACTCATGGATAACGCCAACATCTGATAAAATTACTTTCCAGGAGATGGAAGCACGCCTTATCCATTTTTCCCCCCAATTTTGTAACATTTTAAAAGTTAATCCGAAATACATTGTAGTCAAGCAATTGAACAATCTATTTAAGATCATATCTCAATAGGATTAATGACGGGGCCACTAACACGATGTAACGTCTTTGTTTTTATTACCTTGAAAATTTTTATTATCTTGATAATCGTTCCGGTATACGACTCGAGCACTTTAAGCTAAAAACAAAACATCGGATATTCTTCATCGGGATTGTTCCTTGGAGAATAAATCACTTTAAAACAAGTCCTGACGATCACACGTTTTTGTTTTAGCAAAGAGCCTTTGTATTCTTTTTTGGCCTTGAAATCCTTTTTAAACTCAGTCTCTCGTTTTTGTTCCTAAGGCAAGTGAAGCTCTTCAGAGGTTGTGTCCCTTTGTGACCTTCTAAATGACTTCGACTCAGTTTTTGAGAAAGTTTGGTCTCCAATGTCATTAGTCCACGTTTTCTCCGTTCGTTATAGAATGATAACGGCCAAAATCTTACAAAATTTGTTTGTAAAGCTTTCCAGACCATTGTGTGAAACTTTTTCATATTTTGTTGGATTTCTTTAGCTCAAGTTGTTTTTTTGATCTACTTACTGTCGTCAGATTGTTTGTTTATATACCAATAATTATAAATCACCCCTTTTCTTGAGTTACTTTTCTTTAAAATTGGAAATATTCTAATACCATACCATTATATTTATAAAGCACTTTAAATACTAAATAACAGCTGACCAAAGTGCAGAACCGGATGGTCTGAAACCATCCTGGTGTTCTAGTTAGATGAAAATGGTAATTGGAAAACAGTAAGTAAGCGAGACAGCAGCCCTGATCCCGGAAATATTTGCTTCCTCAACACATATCGTTGCCATTCTGGGAAAAGGAAAAACAAACAAAAATGTGATGATTTACAAGTCAAAAAGCAGAGAGGGCTGTGAAAGAGCCCAGCGAGTGTCTACGGGGACTGTTTTCCACAAGGTCAAACTGTGAAAAAGACTCCTGAAAGATAATACCACAGCTGATCTAATGGGGTCCTTAGAGACGAGGAGTCGCGTATGCTTCTGGGGAAAGCTAAGACATGGCTGAAAGTTTTATTATTATTAACAGTCTGGGATGTCCTCTCTTTGAGTCTTCCCAGATGTACATCAGGATCTTTGCCGTTTTGTAGAACCAGCTCCTCATACATCCTCTGGCTCCCTTGTTGTTCTGTCAGTTGGCTGATAATTGGGAGCCTACGCTTCGGCCTGGCACAGACTGTCAGTCTGGATTACTCTCAGAGGTGCACTGCACCCAGAGGACGACAAAAGGACTTCCCCCCTCCACGGCACATCCACCAGGACACGTTCATCTAGCTGCCCCGTCCCTCGGCAGCCGCGGCATCACAACAATCCCTCTTTTTGTCAAGCCCGATTGCATCCGACCGCACCGAAGCGTTCCTTTCAGCCTTTTTTTTCCACTGTCTGCGTTCTGTGTCGACTCAGCAGAACCTTGATCTGTAACAAGTCTGTCCAACTGAAGCTCTCGTTAACAACATATCTGCTGGCAATAAGCTGCTGGAGCAGCTTTCTGCCTCTGCTAAAATCAGTGTTGGAAAGGTTTGCTGAGAAGTGGGTGGAGGGGTGTTGTCTGCGGTCAATCGGATTATGAGCAGCTCCAAGAGGTCATCTTTCTTTCTTTTTGCAAGCGGGTGGTGGCTCTGAGTGCTTCCTGCTGCACGGCACTTAGATATTCAGATAATCAATGCTCCTGATGGCGTTGCCCGGGCGATGACTGACGAGACCAACGCCTTGTCCGCATATATGTGGTCGGGCATTCATCCATGCAACATCGTAGACGAGTCGTTTTAAACGCAGAGAGCCACAGATGAGTTGGTAACAACGTAAAATTCAGCAACTACATTATAGTTTCATTGTTTTCCACTCCAAAACGATGCCGGTTGCATTTGTGACGTCAACATTATTGGTCACAGACGTCTTTATGTAAATGCAAACACCGACGGCTGGTGAATCTCCACTTTGTTTTGTTTCTTAAATAATTTTGTTAGTGATGTGAAACTGAGTTTGTTTTGCTGAAACAAAAAAAAAGAGAATCGGCTACACATGGACAAGGCCTAGGAGGATTACATACTAGTCAACTGTAGCCTGCAGTCCGGAGCAAACATGTCCCAGGTTGCAGATGCAGCAGAGATTCTTGCATCGAAGCGCCCGTGCCGTGTTCGTCCCTCAGTTCTGATGTGTTGTTAATGACGGAGGAAGCAGCAGAAGGGAAGGGTGGCGGGACTCTTTAGAAAAGGAAGCGCAAGGAGGGACAGGACGTCCTGACCCGTTTGGTCTCCTGTCCATCAGTCTGCATCCTCCAGAGTCCTAGTTTTAACTCTCAGCCCCCAGATCCGGCCCAGCAGGAGAACTCGGCCTATTTATAGCAACAACCCTGGCCTGGAGAGGCAGAGAGCAGGAGGAGCTGGTTTTTGTGGATGCTGAAACTTGTAAACTGCACACTGGAATCCACCAATATTAATGTTTATGATGGCTTGATTTATTTTCCCGGTTGGAGACACAGAGTCTGATGTTTGTTTTGACCTTCAGCTCAAACAACATTAACTCTGGAACATGTGGATTTTTATTTATTTATGCTGCAGCATAAAAAGATTGAGATTTCGCAGACAATTATAGACACTTAATACAGATTTTTATTATTAGGAATGGGATCCAACTAAAGTTGAAACAGGTGCAGGAGGTGGTGAAAGTGCCCGTCTATTAGAGAACACCTGCTTGTGTCAGTGAAGGTGAGGTGGTGCTTGTTTAGGAAAATAGATTACCTGAGAACTGGTGTCTGCTGTGCTTTAGTTATTTCTCTGGGTTTATTTATTATTTTAGGTAATAATTGAGCTGTAATGTCTGTAATGTTTTTAATTGTATGAAGAATCTGTCTTTGCCGTACATATGCGGAGGGTCAACATTATGCGACTTGTTAGCTAGAAATCCTTCTTCCTCAATGCAGTTGAGGTTTAATTTCTGGTGTTAATCAGCAGTTCGCAATTGTAAACCGTCGTAATTTTATGCATCACGATAAACGAATAATAACATTAGAGAAGCAGCAGAGCTGCGGTGCATTAGAGCAAATGATCATGTAAACACGGGTGTGCAAGGAAAATATCACGCCTGAGCCACTTTTTAAAGGTTTATTCCTGCGTCAGCAACTTTGCATGAAGACCCAGCAAGCTGGCCCAGTAACTCAGAACACTGTGGTTACAGACCTGTTAAAATGTTCGGCCCTGAAGATCAAATTTGCCTGAACCTGAAAAAGAGAAACCAAATAATTAACAGTTCATTAATCAAGGCGACAATCAGATTCAACAAATACAGTCACTGTGTGAAGTTTGCGTCCAGATTTTCCAGGTCTGGCTTCTTCTGCTGCAGAATTAGGACGCATGTCTCATGTTAATGGTTTTAAAAAGTCAGTCAGACATTTTGAAAACATAATTGAATTAATAGCACATGTGGAAGTGGCACAATTCTGACTGTTTTGGCAGGAAAAATCTGATTTAAGTTGCATTTGCCTGTGTGACCTCAGCCATGAGGCAGTGCTGCTGGTTTCTGTGTGAAGCTGCAGGATTAGAGATCTCAGAGCCCAGATTAGGCTACAGTCTGTTCTGTACTGCCAGGTTTTGGGACACAATGCAGTCACATTCAGAAGTGGCTTTTTAGGGTGGGGGGTCCAAACAATCCTGGTTTTGTGCGTTACAGGGCACAAGCAGCCTCTGTGTGAGCATGCTCACTGTTGTGACCGTATCCCCGGCCTGTCTGTCAGGCTGCAGCAGCAGCTGAAGGGCGGCTTTGTTTAACTGGACACTTGCATTAATCCCACTCTGCTCGCTTTGACTTCAGGAGCAAGGAGAGTTTTTCTTACTCCCCATTGTCTGTTTCTAGATGACCCCATGTCCGGCCTGTTTAGGAAGCCCATGAACGACGACGGTGACATCTACACCTCCCTCCTGTCCAACCAGAGCTTCACGGGCGGCCGCGAGTCCTCTTACCTGTCCGACGACCTGAAGCCCTCCAACCACTCCGCTGGTTCGTCCGCCCTGGACGACTTCACCGGCTTCACCTCCAAAACCAAGACGGCTTCCAACTTCTGCGACGGCGTCCTGAAAACAGAGTCCTACAACTACATGGACATCAGCCACGGCGAGGAGCATCACGGGAGCAGGGGCTCAACTGACCACGACCTCCTGGGGAGCTACATGGACAACAGCCCCGGTAGAGACAACGAAGACGACGATGAGGAGGAAAACCTCGGCCCGGCGCTCGGCTCCCACTCCTTCCCCTACGTGGAGGACCCGTCTGACGAGGAGCTGAACGACTACCGCTCCTACCGGAACCTGGGAGGCACCCCGCAATTGGCCAGCCCGGTGAAGATCACCCTGACCGGGTCCCAGCCGGCCATAGCCGAACCGCAGCCGCTTCCTGTTCCGGTCGGCGTGTCGGAGCGAGAAAACGTCCTGAGCGTGGGTCTGCAGGGGGTTCCTACGGTGACCCTCTCTGAGCCAGAGGACGAGAGCCCCGCCTCCTCTCCCAACGCGTCGCCGACAAGTAAGTGCAAAACTCAGAGAGGCGGAGTTATACGTGTACGGGCAAAACCGATGGAAAACGATTTAATCACTTTGACCCCAAACGCAAATCTAAATTTCATAACTCACATTATGAAGGTTTCATCAAACTATTCGTTGTAGATGTTGAGGGTGGAATTTCTGTAGCAGTCTGTGTTACTGCAGATAAGACGACGCCTCTGTCCTCAGGGTTCAGCAAACATTTTCCCGACTGCACAGCGACCAAAACTACGGAGTACATTTGTCCGAAAAAGTGACATATCTGATAGAAACAGAGGAATAAAGACTTTGAGGTAAAAAACAAAAAGAAATTAACAAGAGAGCTGCTGCAACATGCCGTCACCTTGAGCCGCCCAACCCCACAATAATCTAAGAAATAAATCTGTTATTAAGGATTAAATTTTTGCAAGAAAGAGCGATCTAGTACAAATTCAAAAGAAAGATTGACTGTGGATTGTTATAGCTATAATTTAAACAATGTATTAAAATGTATTAAAATACATAAAAACTCAAACTATTTCTACAGACTAGTCGGAAACCAAGAAGGACCTTTGGGAATAAGAACTATAATGTGTAAACAAAATGTCTGAGCAGAATGACGTGTTAAACTTTCATCTGGTGAGCATTTATGTCAGTAGTTTTACACAATTACTGCAAAACGTGAAAAGATGTTCAACAGCATTTCAGTTGTAGAATTACTTATTGAATTATCGTTAAACAATTTAACAGTTAAAACTGTGTGCAGAGTATCAGCATTTAAATCGCCACATCCATATTATTTCTTAAATTATCTCTTTGGGTCTACTGAAATCATATATATATATATATATATATATATATATATATATGATTTCAGTTTTTATCTAATTTTATTTAAAAAATTCTTATAATAAAGTGTCAAACAGATCCAACTTTTATGTTTTATATAACTCACTTTTAAGACGATTAATCCATTTTATTGATTAATCAAATTTTCTGTCCATCTTTAATTTCAGATCAACTCCCAGCAGGGACAATGGACATAAAAGTAATTTTGTCTTATTTGTAATATTTAAAAATTAAATTAAATTAAAGCCAGAATAAGAATCACTTAAAATCTGATTCGATATGATAAATCTGATATCTGATATTTTACTAACTTGGTTACATTTACCAGGCAGAATTTGGAAAGGCTGAAATGAAAATTTGCAGTTAAATGTTTTTTTCTTGAATACATGTTGCAGAAAGTAAATAATCTTTTTATTATTAAAACAAAACGTAAAAAATTAATGTGATTACAAATCAAATACCTTTAAATATGAAATGTGTGCATAGCCCTACTGATGATTATGCACAGCGGATGCCACATATTTAATCTGAATTATAGCGGAGAAAAAGTGAAGACATACACCTTAATTAGAACAGGAACAAATGGCCAATGAAGAACCAAAAACTAGAAACCAGGAGGAAGAAAACCGAGGTCAGGCGTGGGAATTAATATTACCTGCCATAATGTCAGGTGAAAGCAAAACTGGAGAACTAGAACAAATATTAGAAAACAAAACTAAAGCAAAAACTAAAACGTTCAGTGAGGTCCTGCTAGTTTTTCTTAATCACTCCACAAACAGAGCCATGTTGCTCTAAATCTGTACCTTAAACAGAACTATTTTCTGCCTTATCCTTGAAACAGGAAAACACTTTTCCTCGGAGGACATGTTCAAGGTCGAGTCCGGAAAGCCTGCAGCTTCCAGAGGCAACCCCGGCCAGAGACCCGGGAGCAGGGATCACGACAGCAGCAGCGCCGAGTCCGGAGACTCCGAGATCGAGCTGGTCTCTGAAGAGCCTCCCAAGGTCATCAGTAACCCGTTTGCTGAGCCGATGAAGAACAAAGCCCCCCCCAGCCAATCCAGGAACCCCTTCGAAATCCCCCCGGTCCCCAAGTCTGGGTTCAGCATCGCCAGCGGGCCGGCTCTGCCAGCAGCCTACAGCATCCTGAGGGAGGAGAGGGAGGCAGAGCTCGACAGTGATCTCATCATCGAGTCTGCCTCTGAGGAGAGCCCCAAGAGAGAGCAGGGAGCTGGGGGCCCCAAACAGGGAGCCGCCCCTCCGTCCCCCCTGGCCAGCGTCCCTCAGCCCGTGCCCGTCCAGCCACTGATCCCAGAAAAAGCCAAGAACCCCGTGAAAGCAGAGGAGGATCGTTTCAGTAAGCCGAAGCCTCCGACTGCTGCTGTGCCCCCGGAGGTGAGATCAGAGAAGCCCCAGCAGGAAGACATGCCCCCCGCCCCCCAGCCGGGCAATCGGGAGCCGGGGAAACCAGATGTAGCCGTATTGTTGGAGGGCTTCAACAAACAGAGAGGTTAGTGCTGAAATCTGTTCCCAATTTAAAAGGTTTGGAAATGTCTCGACGACGAAAACAAAACAGCTTTTATAGAAATAAAGTGGGACGTCTGTGAGACGCTCTCCTCATAAATGCTGCCCCCTGGTGGGGGCAAAAAAAAAAGGGTGAAACCATCCAGAAAGATTTTAAGAAGCTCACATGTTGGGATAAAGCCTTTATTTGCATGTTTTTTTAGCTCTATTATAAACACTCTGGCTGCAACGCTGCGTCTAAAGACCATCTGTGTTTCTGACTCCTGGTTGGCCTTGAATCGCTCCACAAGAAACAGCAAACTTACATAATAATCCTCTGAAGCCAAAACTGGGTCAGATTTCCAATACCTCTGTGTGAATCTGACATATTATTGTGATTTTTAATCTTTTTTCAATCTCCAATCAAACCTAACGTTGGTTATCTCGCATGGAGTCTTTGTTTTGGTTTCAAACTAGATTAATCGCATGAATGAAAGACCTTGTTTGGTTTGATCAGAACTAAAGAAGGTTCTGGAAACAAGAACGCGAAGTATGCTCTCCACCACTAGAGGGAGCGGGTCAGCTTTGGGGTAGATCATCAGATATTTATGTCACGGGTGGGAGCGCTTCCACACCAGCTGCTAGAACAGTGAAATTTGGGGAGCATGCTCAGTGCGAGTCGCTCTCCTCGCCCCTGGCTGCTGTTGGCATGGAGGCAAAAGAGGCTGCAGAAAGAAGAAGGCGTGAGGCGTGGCAGTCTGCGGAGAGGACGCCATCGACTGCTAATCCGTTAAATCTGTCCCAGATTGGGATGCTGAGATCATTTTAGCGGCATTCTGCATCCTTTGACTCCAAGGAGGGAGAATGCAAAAACAAAAAACACCTTGAAGGCCCCACGCAGGAACCGTGTGCTGAAGTCTTTAACATGAATTATTAAACGCTTTGCAACTCCCATTACAGACATGTAATGAATAAAAAGAGGGGAGGAATTTATAGCAACCATTATCTTTAAATAAATAACAGACCTGGATGTTTGCCACGTTGTTACCAGGCAACCATATCCGGCCTTTATTTAACCACATAAGCAAAAAAAAAAACATTGACATCAAGTTCTGCTTCATACGTACATATATTTATAGTTATTTCTTTATAAATTATTACTTGGTCCTCATATTTTAGATATTTGTAAAGCCAAAAAAATTAAAAATCCTCCTATTAGCAATAAAGCCTTTTCTGATTCTAATCCTAATAGGGCCAAGAAAGTCTGCAGGAAATGAACATAGTGGACGAGACAGTATACCACCTAAAATGATGATAGTTTATGACATTAACAATTGAAAATGTAAAAAGAAATTCTCATGTTATGTATAAATGAAACCACGGAGTCATCGCGTCCTTGGAGCAACTAGACTTCAGACTCCAAGTGTTTCAGCAACAAAGAGGCTGGAAGATGTAGAGGATGCTGAGGATGCTGAAGATGTAGAGGATGCTGAGGATGCTGAAGATGTAGAGGATGCTGAAGATGTAGAGGATGCTGAGGATGCTGAAGATGCTGAAGATGCTGAAGATGCTGAGGATGCTGAAGATGTAGAGGATGCTGAAGATGCTGAAGATGTAGAGGATGCTGAGGATGCTGAAGATGCTGAGGATGTAGAGGATGCTGAAGATGTAGAGGATGCTGAAGATGTAGAGGATGCTGAAGATGTAGAGGATGCTGAAGATGTAGAGGATGCTGAAGATGTAGAGGATGCTGAAGATGCTGAGGATGCTGAAGATGTAGAGGATGCTGAGGATGCTGAAGATGCTGAGGATGCTGAAGATGCTGAGGATGCTGAAGATGCTGAGGATGCTGAAGATGTAGAGGATGCTGAAGATGTAGAGGATGCTGAAGATGCTGAGGATGCTGAAGATGTAGAGGATGCTGAAGATGCTGAGGATGCTGAGGATGACTCGGACAAAAGAACAGCCACCTCAGTCTCACTCTCACAGCTTTACATCATCGCTGCTGCAGAAGCAAGTCGGGTGTTTACGACGTGCCCCCCTCCCCCCTCCACACTCCGCCCTCTCCTCCCCCAGCACACCGACACACGTACGCACTCTCGCCGCTGCTTCCCTTGCAGCCACCATCCAGTCTTTGTGCTCCGAAGAGCCGGGCAGCACCTTGGAAACCTTTTCCTCTTCCTCCTCCTCCTCCCCCCCCGTCCTCCCCATCGTCTCAGCCTCTCTCCCGCATCCTTCCCACGGTTCATGCCTCTTCCGTGGGATGCCTGAGTGAGTCGTCGCTGTCGAAGAGGAGAACAAAAACGGGAGAAGAGAAAGAGACGGCGGGACCGAGGCGACCGGCAGCATGCAGGCCACAGCGGAGAAGAAGGAGTCGACGTCCTGGAGCGGCTGGAAGGGACAGGGTACCCACACGTTTCTCGGGGTTTTGTCGCGGGTGCATGCGGGGGGGGGGGGTGCTTCTGTGATCACGCGTAGATTCAATCATCTAGCGGCTGAGTTTTCTCTTAGCATCCAGTAAAAGAGAAAAATAAGAAGGATCTCCTGCTGAGCTCCAATCCAGCCATTGTTGACGCCCCCCCCCTCCCCACTGTGCAGGGGGGGCTGTTTTCTTTTGTGGTCCAATTTCTGGTCGACAGGAGACTGTCGTACAGTCTCCACGGCGACCAGGCCACACCCAGCCCCAGGTTACATCGGCCCCGTTTCCTAGGCAACCACGCTGGCTCCAGAGAAAATGGCGGCGCTGTAACCTTTAACGTTCAAGCTCCTCCGTGCAGAAGCGACGAATAACGCGACGAGCTGCGCTAATGCGAGCATCTGACAACGAGACATTCAGTAATCCTGATCTCCCTGCTAAGAGCTCGCCTACGGAAGCCGAGACAGTTCTCCCGCTTGAATCGCGCACTTTTGTTCAGTCATCCTCGTGCTGAGCAGGACTGACTCAGCATCAATGAACAGACTCTCCTCTGTATGGGCTCAAAGAGCAGGAAACATGATCCTTTAAGGCAGAAGCATGTAAAGACCAGGAGAATCAAGCATTCAAGACATGAATACAAACTGCAGCCAGATGCTGAAGATGTTCCTTTAGTGATGTTAGTGACACGTGGGGATGTTTACACACAAATACAGCAAAAACAGAACTTCCCCTTGTTTAAAGTCAGCTGACGGGCAGTGTGTAGCAAAAGGTGTAGTTGGGGGGTCAGAGATTACTGAGCTGCACTTTATCCAGATAAACTTAGATGTTTTTTTCAAGAAACGTATTTTAAACGCTTATAAATCGAAATAAACAGCATAAAATCTGCTTTAAATTTTAAATTGAGACTAACCCTACCCTTTTTTTAGCTGGGTGTTTGATAACATCTGTTTTATCTTATAAAACAAACAAAATATATATATATATAAATTCAAATATGAATATGAATTCAGTCTGCTTAGATTACGCGGTCCCAGTTTTCCTCGTCTAGGCCACAGAAATGTCTTTTTTTTGTGGTTAAATGAGGTCAGGCCAAACTAGTCTGACTACTCAACCCTGTTAACCGTCTGATCCAGTTTCCCGTCTGGAGAGAGAGCTGAATTGAATATTTGAGTTGTAGACATTTGAAACTGATTCGCTGGCTAAGAAGGGGGGGGGGGGGAGGAAAAAGCTTTTAGGGAATTATTTCAAGCTTCATTGCAAACCTTTTTGAGTTGACGAATGTCGGAGTTGGTCTTATTCTTGGGTCACTAGAACCTCCTCAGCTTGAAGCTTCTCCGTCCCTCCATTCTTAAAAAAGGGAGTGTCTGTGTTTCCGTGGTCGCCGGAGAGGGGAGGGGGGGGGCAATCTCTCCATCCCTTCGGTGAGAAAATGGAGCACGGTTGCCATGGTAACTGCATCAGCTCGTTTTAAAGGCGCAGCAGGCCGAGCTGCTCTCACGTTGATGCCCGACTGAGACCTCGGAGTCAGAATACGATTGTATGTTTGCAGTGACTCGACCCCCCCCCCCCCCACACACACACACACACACACACACGCACACACACCGGCCCCTCTGATCAGCCGAATGCTGATTTGCTAGCAGAACCGGGGCCCCTCCCCTGCCCTGTAAGGGGGGGCTCCGCTCCGCTGCTCTCCTTTTGTCCGTGAATAAAGCAGCTGCCTCTTTTCCTTGTTCAGCCATGGGAGCCGCAGGTCAGTACTCACTTCTGATACAGACAAAAAAGCTTTTTCACTCCCATCACTGAGTGTCTCCCAGCAGGGCTGCGTCTGTGGCGTCCGTGGGTTTGTGTGTGTACGACTGTCACGGGGCATCTCCACTCAAACCTCCGGCTTCGTTTCAGTTCGTCAGAGCCGCTTGTGTGGAGGCAGCTGCTTTAAGCTTTTCTCGCTTACAGGATTTATTAAAAGGTCTTGTGTGAGATGAATCTGAAAACCCTGCGGCTCCAGCCAGCCTTCCTGGCTCCCACAGACGCCTTTTTAGCAGTGAGTAAAGATGGCCGTCATCGCTATGCTGCTCACAGCTCTCCTGCTAAAATTAGAGCGGACATGCAGTCGGGCAGGGAGACAACCCAGGAGGCCGAAACAGCAAACCTGTTTCATCTCCTATAAAAAACCTCACAGGACCTTTTTGTTTGGATGTGGAAGGTTGTGAACCCTGGCTGAGGGAGGCCGCCTGCTCAGGCCCGCATTCGCAGCAGACGAGCGTGTCGGCTGCTGAGGCTGTAACGGTACACCGAGCTAATCCCCAGTTGTCACTTCTTCATCTCTGGGAGCAGATTTGAGTTACAGGCTCCAGCAGCCTAAGATGGTTGAGAGCAGGAGGAACCAGCGCCCGTTCTCGCTCTAAAGCCGAGCGGCGGCGTGCGTCAAAGTGGACGCCTCGTCATCCTTCGTTCTCGTACCGGCCGGGTCGCCGTTATTGGCGTTCTGCTGACTGTGCTGCTTTTTCTGCAGCTGCTCCTCAGGCGTGCAGGTCAATGATTAACAGAGCAGCAGTGTAATCATTGCATGTGTGCGGGACCAGACCTGGTGATCCTTCATGGGAAACCTGAATGAGGGGTCGGCATCATCTTAATGGAGGTGAACAAGCAGGCTGGGTTAATCTGGATCCTGTGGGAGCTCCCCGAGGATGCTGGGTTATCAAGAGCTCCCAGCGGTTTGACCCAGATACGAGTGACTGTGTTTGTAGATCCTTAACGTCCCTGTTCTGCGCTTCCTCCTCAGCGATCGACCTCCTCTACTGGAGGAACATGAAGCAGTCCGGCGCCGTGTTCAGCAGCGTCCTCCTGCTCCTGTTCTCCCTCACCCAGTTCAGCGTGGTCAGCGTCGGAGCCTACCTGGCTCTGGCGGCGCTCTCCGCCACCATCAGCTTCAGGATCTACAAGTCCGTGCTCCAGGCCGTGCAGAAGACCGACGAGGGACATCCTTTCAAGTGAGCGAAACGGGCCGACAGGCGGCCTGGGTGGCGTCCAGACGGGACTCTAAGGTGTTTTATGGTCTTGTTCGCAGGGCTTACCTGGAGATGGAGATGGCCCTGTCTCAGGAGCAGATCAGCAAGTACGCAGATAAAATCCTGCTGTACGGCAACACCTGCATGAAGGAGCTCCGCAGGCTGTTCCTCGTGCAAGACCTGGTGGACTCCCTGAAGGTTTGAACTCCAGCGCCGCTTCTTCTTCTCCTTCTTCCTGCCGCTGAGGTGTTCGCTTAAAGCCGTCTGTGCTTCAGTTTGCAGTTCTGATGTGGCTGCTGACCTACGTGGGCGCGCTCTTCAACGGCCTGACGCTGCTCATCCTAGGTGAGATCATCTCTGCTCTTCATCATCGCTCTGCCTCCGGTGACTCGCAAGACGAGGACGTTTGACCGACCATTTAGTTTGTTTAAGCTACTAGTCAATTATTCAACATAAAATTAGATTAGATTTCTTATTTTTACTCTCTTCATGTGTTTTTAAAACACATCCCTTATATAAAGGTGTTATGTCAGTTAAACCTTAGAACATTTAAAATGATTATTTTCAGGTCTGGAAAAAGAATGTAGAATAGAAAATGTTTAGATTTAGACTTTAGTCCCATTATCTGCTGGAGTCTTTCCTTGCTTCAGTTACTTCCTTGTTTAACCCCCATCTCCTTTTCTTAAGTCCTTTGCTGTCTTTCACTCCCTCGTCTTCCTTCTTCTTTCTCTCTTTCCTTATGTCCTTTTTCCTTCATTTGTCCCGCCTTCATTCCTTCCTTCACAGCATCCTTGCATCACTCCTTTCTTCATGTTTCTTATTGCCCATAAACTCAAAATGAAAATGCGCTATAAAAAAAAATAATAATAATTTCTAGAAAGTCAAAACTGAAAAAAATATTTTGATGCCGAAAAATAAAATATAAAATAAAAAATCATACAAAAATCAATTTCGTGCTGCTTGCGACGTCATCGGTTTGAACTAAAGCAATGCACAATTTGCAGGATATTTTTCTCAGGGTGATTTAAAAGCATGTTTTGGGGAATTCCTACTTTATTATCTAGTTGGTTTATATCCTCAGTGGTTGGGATCTTTAGTGATCTTCCTTCTTTCTGACGTTTCCTTTGTTCCTCCACAGCTGTGGTGTCCATGTTCACTTTGCCCGTGGTTTACGAAAAACATCAGGTAGGGGCAGAAATATTTCTTTCTCCGTCCGGGTTCGGACCATCTTGTGCGGCTTTTCCAACCGATCAGTTTTCTGTTCATAGGCGCAGATCGATCAGTATGTGGGACTAATACGGACCCAAGTCAACTCCGTGGTGGGGAAGTGAGTTCGATTCATCCCTATGTTACCTTTGGTTGGGTTTAAGCTCGATTTATCAGAGACTTGAGAGGAAGTTTTAACTCAGAGTAGGACGAGGTAAATCTGAAGTTATCATTTGCAATTGCTCCTGGAAAAAAAAGCTTCAGATTAAGAGATATTTCACTACTTTTTTTCCTACTACCCCCATATTTATGCAACATTTTAAGAGTTAGCTGTAAAATTGACATGACCATTTAGGAATATGGTTACTGAGGGTTAAGACCCAGCACTGACATAAACAGCGGCCGTTAAGCGAGCCATGGTATTCCCAGTCACTACAAGGACGTGTCTGATCTGGTTTTACACTGGAACCAGGGCGACTGTGGCGTAGACGTATATTGAGCCGTGCCTTTTCTGTAAATATCAAATTCAAATCCATCAGTTACCATTCAACCTGGAGAGGTCAGCACTAAGATTGTTATTGCAAAATTAAACACATTTACACAAATAT
Source organism: Orestias chungarensis (assembly GCA_032876305.1). Classification (NCBI taxonomy): domain Eukaryota; kingdom Metazoa; phylum Chordata; class Actinopteri; order Cyprinodontiformes; family Cyprinodontidae; genus Orestias; species Orestias chungarensis. The sequence continues at coordinate 976,739 of JAVLVB010000214.1, read as the reverse complement.
GCCCCAATTTTCACAGTAACATGTCGTCAACCTCCTTACGACCAATTTATATAGTTAATTGTGCAAAAAGAACATTATTTATACGGTTAATTTTGCACAATGAAGTCTTTAAAAATATAATAAGCTCAAACACATGTTTAGTGGGACCAAGTCATCAAAATTAAGGATTGGCGACATTTTTACCCCCACAACCAAACACCAGTTAGTATTTTTCAACGCAACCCTGCTTAATTCTGCAGATATTAAAAAATTAAAGCTAAAAATAAACTGTACAAATGCCATTTAGCTTTTAAAATGAAAAAAAAAACAACTTCTTGAGAACAATGCTTTTCCTCCGTTTCCGCCCAGAATCCAGGCGAAGATTCCCGGAGCCAAGAGGAAGGAGGAGTAATCCCAACCGAGTCACCTTGAAGCTGACGGTCCGGTCCAGCTCCGAGTCGGGCTCCCGGCTGAAGGCAGCCGTCATCATCTGTGGGGCGTAGTGCTTTGTCATCTCGGTGTTCTTTAAACGCATCCACTGGAGAAGCCTTCACCGTGTCCATAGCAGCGTAACACTAACACAGTCACAATGCGTGTATTAAAAATGAAAAAAACTGCTTATAGGTAGACAAACACACAACTCAAAGACAAAAAAAAAGAACCTGTTTGTGTTGCTTATTATGAAGTGCATGAAGTCGAGCCTTGGCTAAATAATATTTGATATCTTCTGTGCAGTTTAGAAAATCACGCTCCATTTTTTGCTTCGCCACACGTCGTTCGCTCGGCCCAAAGAGGCTGAAAGCCCACAGACTTCCTCCTCCGCCGCTATTTACAGCTTCATGTCTCTGAGTTAGCAGTCGGCGGGTTTTTCTCACTTCGCCAACATAATATATAAATAATTTCCTTTCGGTGTTTCCAAGCACAAGGTAATTTAAGACATGCGTGTTAGATGTGGTATCTTTAGAGGTTTTGCTCTTCGTAATGATCAAAAGGAACAACACACATGCGCCAGCGCGCTCTCACGCTAGGTACTGTTGTACAAGTATGAAGACAAGGTGATATGAAGCTTGTTTGAATGACTGTCCAACTTTGTATTTTGTTCAGCTATACTCTGTAGTTCTTTAGACCCTGGACTCCAAATATTTGCACTTCCAGTATGTATTTAATTACAGGACTAAAAAAAACATAAATAAATGTACCTTGATGTAACACCTCCTCACACACCTCACTGATTCTTCTTACCCACTGAAGCTGCTACTGGCTTCGATCACACTGCTGGTTTTGGTTTAATAATCAATTCAGATATTCTTAAAGCTATTTTCTTCCCAATCCAAGATCAGATATAAACAAAAACAAAAAACTCGGATTATATTGGCCTGCATCTAAAATCTCCAATATACATTAGCAGTTTGTTTTAGCATTTAATCCCTCCCATCATTTCTATTTAGCGGCTTTTATCCAGCATGCAGAGCCGTAATCATAAGTTAGCTAAAAAAGCAGGAATCAGTATGAGCGACGTCGACACTTGAGTATAACTTTTCTACGGTCGCAGAGAACTGAGGACGTTTAACACAAGCAGTTCGTCATCTAAATGTCCCAGTAAGTCAAACAATCATTGTTCACATTAACATCATTATCAGGATATGGGATAAAAATAAAAAAAAAGAGCTTAACTAATGAGAATGTAATTAAACAAACTCAGCTGTACTTAAACTGCATAATAATGTTAGTCAATCTAAACTTCTGGCATTTAGACACAACTCTAAACAGACACAATACAAATAAACATCAGGTATCAACTTCCGCACTAAGGAGAAAAACAACATGACTGCTGTAAAATATCAGTGCTGCGTTTAAGGGTACGCAATAAAACTAAGAGGTTTTCAGTAACACGATATTTCAAACTTAAATTTTAAATACCACTGTGTACAAGTACAGATCTTATTCTGTCACCAAGGGATAAATATCTAGAATTTAAGATTTTATGGTGTTGTATTTAAGCAAAAGATAAAACAAGTAAAAATGATTGGAGTTTCATCTCAGAGCGCACAGCCTAAAGTGACGGCATGCCCACTACAGCTCTCCGCTTTGGAGAAAATAAATCCTTACTTGGGTCTGAAAAGTCGGAAACGCTGGACAGCAGAACTGCGCTAAGGGAACATGCAATTTGATTGGTTGCTAGCGTCAAGTGGGGCGCTGCGCCAGCTAGAAGCTCAATGTCTCCCATTAAAGGCAGCTAAAAACAGACGTACATGCGTTAAATGTTTAACCCGTTTGGGTTCACCCTCAAGACACAGAGAGGCAGTGAGAGGGAAAATAAATTACCAGGACAACTCAAGCTTTTCCAGGACATTTTACTTGTTCTTCTCATTTTCCATGACTGGAAAAATGTCCCGACTGCTTTGCGGCATACGTCACTTCCCCCGTTTCTTATTATCATCATCGTCATATGACAGTTTCACCACAATTACATCACCTGGGAGATCAGGAGTTTATGACGCTATGCGCTGGTGCTCATGGGAAATGCCGTCTTCCTTCGGGCAAAACACTACAAGCTTTTGTCCACACTGGCCGCCAAAATTGACCAAGACTGAAACTTCATTAGTGTTAATTTGATCGATCGTCTTTAACATTTTACACAACAGAAGCGATTGAAGTTTGTGTGATTAATGCAACACTGAAAACTGTAATATATCATAACAGAATTGAAAAAGATGCATCAGGAGGACACGCCTGGCTGTATGGGACCGCTATCATATCGCTACGTTATAAAACCCTAAAGCGTCCTACATGCGCAGACAAAGAACGTGGAGGTCACACAGCTGCCCAATGTTTACGAACATAAGAACGGACGCCTGTGGATGGAAGAGAAAAGTTTCAAGATCACAAGATGAAGGAAACCGAGAAAAAGGAAAGCTCAACTCGGCACCGCTTGTTTCAGACTTGGTATACATCCAGATTTACGTCTTGCTTCTTCTGCTGCACACGTATGACTCATGTCCCGATGACGTAAAGGTCAGATAAAATGCGACATTATGCTTTAAAATCTATCAGAAATGTATTGGATTTAGTACAAATCTGGATTTTAACTGGGCCCAAGTAGCCTCTATCCTGGTGAAGTGCCTGTGATGAGTCTTGGTTTGGTGAGCTATAAATATCAAGCTCTGGATTGTGGCCGACACAGCAGAGTGCTCTGCTGTATTTAACTTGTGTCAGGGGTCACAAGGACTCTATCCAAGAAAACAAACAAACGAAAAAACAAGACGGACAGCAGGACAAATCTGTTTCAAACACCTATTTTTAATGGGCTGCAACGCTCCATGAACTTAATACAGAACAGGAACCTCCTGCAGTGCAAACTAAAAGTCTTCTCCAAAACATAAAACAATTAAAAGTTAGAACCAAAAAAACCCAATTTGTGTTCGTATCCGTTCCGTACAGATTTGCTCCTTTAACCGTTAAGCACGACGGGAGAGTGAAGCTGAAAGAGAATGCCTCGAGCGTTTCCGCCTCCTCGTTCTGCGATGTCCATTTTGAGAGACGGGTCAACCTGCAGATCAAGAGCGCTCTTTAGAAACGGACCATGTGAAAGGACGAGCCAGAAACGACCAGAGAGCGCCGCTAATCTGTGCCGTACCTGGTTCCACTTCCCTTGTTTCTCATGGTTCATCGGAGTAACGGATTCTCTAGGAGGTGACCTAATGAACAGTCTACAAAAAAAACAAAAAACGTGTCGTGTGTCTGGTTCTGTTGACCTGCTCGGGGGTTTCTGTGTTTTTGTGTGACCTGGTCAGGGCGTCCCGGCAGTCCTCCTGCAGCTGGCTGATCCGGTCAGGGCTCAGATGCAGAGTGCTGCTGGGCGCGTTGCAAAGCAGGCTGTTGATGGCCACCCGTAGAGCATTTATCTGGAAAACAAAACAAAACAACAACAACAACAAAAACGATCCGCTAAACAAAAACCGAAGGCAGGAAAAAACCAATAAAAAAGGCTTCTGGGATAATCTCAAAATAATCTCAGTTTTAATATTATGACCATGAAATGTCTGCGGCATATAAACTGCAGCTCTACTTTCTGACACCTTTCCATCAGAACCAGTTAAATCATCTACAGCTCTTGGTTAATTTAATCTGAACAACTAATTTTGTATTTAATAACAGTTATTCATAGCCAGACCACTGTTCAGAAAGTAATCTCACATCTACATCAAAAGCATTTCTTACATTTTAAACCCCACAATCAATAAAGAAATACATTTAAAGAATCCATAAGGGATGCAAATCTTTCATCGTCTCACAATTCGATTTGATTCAGATTTTTGAGGCCACGGTTCGACTGACAATCGATTTTCGATCCCATTAAGGATTTCTACTTCAACCTGGAGGTGGGAGGAGCTTATTTAAACCAAAAATCGTCTTCACATTAAGTTAAATATTGCTTCAGATTAATTGACTTTAACTTTTCTGTTCAGAGTAAATCATTTTTAAAGCTGGACAGATGAACCAGGCTGAACATTGCATCATTTCTCATTCCTTCAGGCTTTCGTTTCAACACTTTTTGACAGCCAGCGGACATATTTTATTTTTTTTTAAACAATAATGGGACATTTTAAATCAATCCTGGAGGAAATGAAAATCGAGCTTCAGGCAAGGCTTCTTATTAACCGATGCAGCTACAATACGCAAGGAGAAACCTCAAGGTCCTCGAATAAATCCAGACATTTCATTTTATCTTAAAGAAAAATACCCAAAAGTGTCAAGTAGCTGATATTAAAGCCTAAAATGGATAAAGGTCTGACTCACATAAACTCAGATATTAAGTTTCGTCTTATAAAAATTAAGGGCTGGCCAAAATATAATGAAAGCATTTCTGAGTAGCCAATTAGATGCAACACGTGAAAACAATCTACTGGTATTTTGCCTTTTTAAAATGTACCAAGGTTGGAGGTAGTGGATTAAATTTAAAGATGTGCAACAATTTTCCACCCATATACTTAATTGGAACATAAAAATGACATGACAATTTAGGAATATGGTTACTGAGGGTTAAGACCCAGCACTGACATATATTTATGTAAATTCAGGTGCGAAAGAACAACAAAACCAAAACACCGAGCAGGGCTGCAGCATTTGCTGCCGCAAAGACCAAAAAATGCTAATGCAGTGACATAATTCACAGGCAAATCACACAAATATGGGCTGTCAATTAGGGCTGCACGATATTGCCAATACATCATCATCACAATATGCAACATTCACTTCGAGGCCTGAGATGATAATCAATAAGTCAATTAATCGGATGATAAATAAACATGAAGTCAATAGTTTTTCGGGTCACGATAAACCCCCATGTGGATGTAATGTGTACATTTGTTTTCCTCATCTCCTGCCTTCAAACACGCTGTATGACAAGAGGGCTAACTCTGTGCATCCATCTCAGCACCTGGGCGCAATTATGGCCTTAGAATCAAATGAAAGGAGTGAACCATCCGGTCAGTCATTCAGCAACTTTGTACCTCATTTTCCAATTTGGCCGCCACCTGTTGATGTAACAATAATCTAAATACATGAAAAATCGACTTCTATACCAAATTTAGGTTCATACCGAAAATATTTCCCATTGATGGTATAACTTTATCTCAAACCACTTTAAAGTTATAGCCTTTTGAAATCTTGATATCAAAATTGAACATTTTCCAATATGGCCGCCACCTTGCTACATTATAATATGCAATTTAGATTAATAATTTCACTCCAATCACAGACTTTGAGTCACACCGAACAATTTTCCCATTGACAGTATACCTTTATCTCAAACCACGTTAAAGTTATAGCCTTTTGAAATGTTGATATCAAATTTCTATATTCTCTTGAAAAAACTCCGGCACCTAAAGGGTTAACTTCGCTACAGACCGTTTGAATATTTGTTGGGTATATTTGTTGGTGTTAAGAACCCTCATTTTTTGTGTAAATGTGATATTTAGCCAGTTGGACAGAGATAAACACCAGCAGATTTTGCTCAAGATGTAAAAGTTAAAAGAGCGATGGAAGCACAGATTACAGAAAAAGGAAATAAGAATGATCAATTTTATCTCCAGCACAAGCTTTTCTCATACTTGGCAGACAATAACTAAAATAAAGTCAAAAATACACCTAAAATTTGTTATTTAACATAAACAAAAAGGAGGCATAATCAGTGCAGGCTGTCAAAAAGAGTGGAGCTTACTCTAAAGTGCTAAACATGTCAGTGTTTTCCCACATAGAGCAGCTCCACAGAAAAATCGCTCGTTCTACCCTTCCAAGATGGGTATACTACAGCAGGCCGATTATTTTATTACATATAAAACCTGATCGTACAGCCTTGAACTCAACACCTCTGCCTTGGAAAGGCTTTTTAGGAACCTTGCAGAAACCCATAAGTGATTTTAAAAGTGGTTTAAGCATCGTTACCTCCATGATGTCCATAACGTCAAACTTGACGTCGAAGGCCATTTCGATGTCGTTCTCCGGCAGGACGGCGTCCTGGGTCAGGCTGTTGAAGCCCAGGCCGCAGAGGGCGCCGGTGTAGTAGCTGCGCTCCTCGTTCGTGCTGCAAAACGTCAAAAAAGGTTAAGACAGCCATCCAAAGAAAGGCTCACAACACACATCTAACTGTAGCAGACCGTAGCTCCATGACGGGAGTGAAGAGCATCGTCACCAGATCAGGAAGTCCCGGGATGTCGGGCAGGACGGACGTCTCGTTCAGCAGAATGTTTGTCCCTTTAAAAATCAACAGCATAGATTTACGATATTAAAGCTCTCAGCCGACATATTCAGTGTTTGATTATTGAGAATTAAGGTTCAACATTCCGTTCTTTAATACTGAACCTGCAGCGTTAATGGCCACCGCCCCCGCCACCAGCATCCTCTGATGTTTGAAATGAGGGTTTTCATTCAGGGTGAAGGAGTTGATGCTGCTTCTCTCGATGGACACGGTCCTGCAGGGCGACGCGAGTCTCATCAGCAAACATGACAGGATGCAATTCTTACGCCCGCGGTGCCGGAGGCTCACCTGTAGGAGGTTTTCCTGCTCAAGCTGTAGAAGTTTGTCTGATAGGGACTGGAAGGTCCGTTCAGGTTAACCTAAGTGAATCAGAAAGAGGACGGTCGAGCTGTTACACAGCTCCCAGATCACCATGAGTGAGATCAGTGAGACCAGCACCGTTCTAGTCATACGACCAAATGCAAGAACCTCAATGAAGACAGCATGACAACCTGAGCTGGTGAAATAGCACCACCTGGTGGACAACTACAACACCTAAGTTAAATAAGACACTCCAACATTTAATTTCCCTTTGGGATAAATAAAGTATTTTTGATTTGATTGATTGATTTGACAAAGGCTAGATTCAAAATGAAGCCGTCAACGATGATTTCCATTGCAACCTAGTTTTTTTTTTTTTAGATCGAAATGTCTAGATTATTTAAAGCTATTAAAGTATCAGTGTGTTTGATTGATCATGAACCAACATAATAATGGAGTTTGTCAATGCAGACGGGTAAAGCTCTGTTCGAATTTAGATGAACTTAATTAAGAAATACCTGGTCCAATATATCTGGGCTAAATAAATCTACCAGAGAGTAAAACTGTGTTTTTAGAAAAGGTTTTGTTTTACTGAGGAGGGTTATCTGGTAGGAACTTATTAAAACTGGAAAACCTAAAAGTCTACAAGAGTTTTTTCATATTTACTTCAATATTAGTTCAAGATAAACACATTTTAACTCTGTTGTTTAAAGTGAGATGTCTTGCCGTCAGTTCAAAGCAGTTTAGAGCCATTTTATTTGTGAACTACGGCATGTAAAATGATGCTTTGCTATGTTTCGTCTACGGGGTTTGTCTGTTTGCTTTTGTCATGTCATGCTTTTGTGTTGTTTGGTATTTGGTAAAATGTAAAATGACTCTTTGCTCCACACTGTTAAAAACTTGAGCCTGACATAAAGCACAGTTTAATTTCATTTCATTGATTTGGGGGATTTTAGAATGAATCTGAATCACGATAACAGAAACAATTGTATTGTTAACTGATTTTTGGCCAAAGCCAAATAACCCCATTCGCCAAAAAGGGTTTCATTTAAGAAAATTAAAAGCTAAAACATGAAAACAATAATGGTATGTTGGCGTTTAATGGTCCAGATTCCATAATAGGTGCCGTTTTAGCGATCCTTTTAAAAGTTTCTGCAAATCTGAGCTCCTTCAGAGCCATGAGGCTCATTTGTGGAACAGGGAGTGATTGCACTGATTAAAATATTGATATCATCAGTTTTCCTGTCCTACTGCTTCTTTATAATAGCAGTCTGGTGATTAACATACTGACTATTTGATCGTTTAACTCTGACACCTTTGCACCTGTCTTTTTTGAAACCTTTGGACTTCAGGGACCATAATCAACAGCTTATGACTCTCTTTTGTCGATTTGTATCAAATTTGGACCCGTTTGTTAATGAATTATTTCGGCCACTAACTTTGTGGATGTTAGCGGACAGTAGTCATGCAGTGACAAACAAATATATAAAGCTGAATGTGGTGCTGCAATTTACAAATTACTCTTCTAATTATTCTATTGATCACTTGAGTAATTGTGATTATTATTTCTAGCCCTAAACCGAACTTTTCAAGGTTTTGGGTTACATTTTTGGGGTGGTAATCCCAATATTTCCTTGTTCCACCATTATTACATTTGTTTCAGTAATGCATGCTTTGCTTGTTTGTTTTATTTCTGCCTAAAAATCTGAAGGAAGAAACCCCAGCTCCATGTTAACCGCTTCACTGCTCTCTGCGCTCGCCAGTGTTTAATATATTGCCCTCTGCTGTGTGGTTGGTGAACTACATTTGCAATAGTAGTGAACTGAGATCGAAATACTGAGTTTTCAACCTCAATTCACATAATCAAAGCTCTGTAGTTGTGCATCATCTTTGCAGTATCTTCAGTATAAAACCTAGTGGAGATGAAGTGTGAACTTATGGTTGAAGGTTTTTACTGACTTAGCTCTAAGATCAGAACCAGTTTTAAACTACAGCTTGTTGGATAGCTAACGGAAGGCTTTGCTACAAAGTTACAAACTATGCAACTTTTCTTTTCCCAAAAAATTTGATGGTTTATATTTAAGGAAATAAATAAAAATGGGTCGGTCTAAAGCTACAAGATATCAAGCTTAACTGGAATATCAAACTAACAGGGAGTTAAAACCTGAAATTTAGTCTTTAAGTTAACCGAAGAGCTCCAAGTCCAACAAGTTTAAAGGTTTAAAGTTGTGTTTACAGCATCGCGCCTTACGTTCGTCTTGGAGCTCGACCTGGGAGGGCTGGAGAACTGAGTCAGTAGGAAGTTGATTGTCTCCTCGTCCTCTTTCTTGCGATTTCTCCATGAGCTGCTGACCGAACTGGGAACGTACGTTCCTTTCTCCATTTCATCGTACATCGACAACAGGTCTTCATGGCTTTGCTGAGACAAAAAAAAAAGCCTAGTTTTATGATTTTTTTCTCCCAAATAAATCTAACAATCTGTAAACATTTGGTTGATTCGCACAGATAGTTTTTAATCTGTTACCTGAGACTCAAAGTTCTCCTCCGCCTTCACAGCGTGGCCCTCATCCACTAGTATGTCAACCATGCTGGTGCTTTTTGACTCTTTGTTTATGAGCAGCTCCACACGCATGACGCCGTAGAGAATGGAGTAGAGGGACACGATGATGGACTGATCCTTCACCATGGTGATGAAGCAGTCTTGAGCGCGGTTGCTCCACTGGTTTCCCAGTATGACGGACTGGGCCGAGGGTCGCATTCCCGCAACTTGGAACTCCTGGGCCTGAAAGATGAGCGGTAAAAACATCATCTTGAACCTTTCAGAAGGTCCAACATTTCCAGTCCAGGAGCTGAAGTCCACACCTGAAAAGGCTGAGCCAGCAGATCGGAGGGAAGTTCTCTGAGGCTGCTGCTGGAAACGACCGCCGTGTTGCCGAAGTCCAAGAAGAAAACCTGCAAAAAGAATGAAGAAGCGGTCACCATCGGGCACCGAACTGAGATGCTAACCACACAGCATTCATAGATATTTAGTATTAGCAGAGTGTACACTTGGTTCTATGATAAAGAACAACGGTCTAATTTGGGCTGGAGGTCTAAGATAGACTTCTATGGAGTAACCCACAAGTCCACCATGGCTGCATCGCTTTACATTTAAGTTCCAGGGCCAAAAAACATCTCTATAAAAGCAAATTTAAAGAACGTTTTCACACTTGCATTGATTTCGTTACTTATCGGTGAGTCACTCGATTGTAGTGGTGCCTCATGCGCGGCGCTCGCACCGCTAATGCCATCATGCTCACAGTTTGTGCTGCGAGTTCAGAACTTTATAAAACTAAAGCTACTTAGGCAACCAACTCATTGCTTGATGGTGAGTCTTAATAATGTTTAAATATAATCTGAAGCGTTATTTCCTCCATCTGATCCTGGTTAGCATTAGCCGTTAACTCAGCTAGCGGCTGCTACAGGTCATTCTAACTTGTATACTAAATTGACTGCTTGCGACAGCAACCTAACTTAATAAATAAGCTGAATTAACGGCAACATATTTCACATTTAATGGGGGTTTTTTAAATTAGATTTGACAGCATTAAAGAAGATTCAGTTTTGGTTGATTTTGGCGCCACTGTGGACAAAAACCTGTAGTGTTTTGCCCGAAGGAAGACTGCAATTCCCATGAGCACAAGCGCATAGTGTTGTAAAATCCTGATCTCCTGTTGCCTGCAGCTGGATTGAAGTACATTTCAGTTTCCAGTGTCTGTGTGAAGGATGAATAGCGATGAGGTGATGAATCTAATGGTGGTGAGACAATGTCAGATGATGATGTTGAAAATAAGAAACGGGGGAAGTGACGTATGCCGTGAAGCAGTCAGCACATTTGTAGCTGTTTTGTTTGGCACGGTTCCTGCCACCCTCCTTAAAGTTCCTTAGTGCCGATTAAAGCGATACGGACCCCCTCTGGCCATGGCAGAGCGTCACTAAACGAGCTGTAAGTCGACGTATAATCACAAAAGTTATAAAAATATTTTAAGGTAGAAAAGTTACTTAGTGTTGCTTTAAACAAAGTTTGCTACTGAAGATGATTGAATATGTTTTAATGCTGCAAGAATTAGCAGACATTGTCAATTCCACCCTTAAAAAAACGTCAACACGTCTTTTTCCTCATCTACGAATGGTCTTTATGTGCTTTTTATTCAAACATTGTCACAAAATAATTTTTTTGTGCCTAGCAAAGCGTTTTGCTGCAGCGCTATTTGCAAGAGGAAGCGTAGCCTCTTCTCTCAGGTAAAACAATGGCGAAACGGCAACAACAACGAGCTGATGTTGAGGAGCTGGAGAAGTTTAGAGCGACATAGAAACACAGCAAAGCATGTAAGCGTTTTATAGAAACCAAGCCGACAAGTCACTTCTTAACCCGTAGGTCAATTCAATTTATCTGTATGGTGCCAGTTAAAACTATTTTTTGTAAACCATTTCATTCCAATCATACATACATTCAAACTGCTCCTAGGTGCTTTAACAATATTATGCTTTGTGCATAATGAAAGAAATTAAGTTAATAACTGAAATATACCGCCAAAAAATGTAATTAACTTTAAACTGGACTTAAAAGGTCAGCTCTAATGGGATTCATTTTGATTAAAATAGAAGACCTGTTTAGACTACAAATAGAAACAATATTTGCTAACTAAACAACTAAAAAAAAAATCTGTAGTTGCTGCCCTGATTTGTTTGTAGCCACAAGAAACAGCCTTGTGTCTTTAGGTTCTAAATGGTACTAAAATATCGTTGATTTTTTTGTTTTATTACATTGTTTTATTTAGTTGTCATGTAATAATATTTATATAATTAAATAAGAAATAATAAGAAAAAAAGAATAACCGCGGCTGGCTGTAACGCATCTCAGTGAGCAGTTTTTACCTCCACTGCGTTGCCGCGCATGTGTAGGATCTTGGATCGGTAGTACAGGCTATCCTCGTTGGTCTCAGAGTACGGGGCCAGACACAGCAGGTTGGGGTACAGAGACAGGGTCAAGGGAGACAAAGCAAGCTTGTTGATCTCCGTCGTGAGACGCCACTGCTTCTCCAAGCTGGCTTGGTCGGCTGGGAATCCCCAGAAATGTCCTACGTCCATCACCTGCGGCAAGGAAAAGTTCTGCTGCGCTCCGGGACAAGCGGCATCTAAATTACGACGGGCATTGCCGCTTTTGTTGAGGTGTTAAGGAGGACTGACCTCTGTGATGTTAACGACGAACAGGCGACTGGCAGGCAGCTTGTCAGGGTTGAGCTTGGTGCAGACTGCATCCACCAGGGACAGAGACTGGCTCTGGATGTCAGCCGTCAACCTGTCCACCAAACACGAACAAAACTGAGCAGCTTTAAGTATTTCAAGCATTAAAGCAGAATCTAACAGTAAAACCACCCTTAAGCTTTTACATATCAACACGACGACATGCTACTCCTGGAGTTTAATTTAGATAATGAAAAATCATAATTATAATAATGTGCAATTTAGTATTAATATATTTAGATAAAAATAATAAATAATTGTAAAAAAAAAGGCCAACTTGAATAAAAATTCAACATGCAAAAACCTCGATCACAGTATTGTGAATGGATTCAGCTCGATCAAATGAAATTGTAATCCAAATGAGAGAGGTTGTTTACTTGGATCGCTATTCTAACACTGGGATAATGTTATTGTTGTGGCGAACTGAGCGACAAAACTAACATGATCAAGCCAGGTTTCTGAATCTAGTGGCTACAAGCTTAATCATGGGTGACTAAATGGTCTGTAGCCAAATTAAACCTGTGACTTGTTTATAAAAACCAACATTGCTTCAAAAAACACACTCAGAACTAGGACTGCAACTAATGATTAATTTCCTAACTATTCATTTTTAGGCATACAAAAAACAGCAGTTCCTACTTTTAGTAAAAATAATTCCAAACCAAGTCAGGCTTCTGCTGAACTTTCAGAATAAAGATAAAATATTTAGTAATAATAGTATTTTATAGCTTATATGGGAAAGTAAACGCTAAATAAAATTAATAGAAAGTGATTAATTGTAAAAATCAACAGAATAATCGATTATTAGTTGCAGCCCTAAAGTAAACATAGTGACTGAGCGCTACCTGGCAGTAGCATCTGCACCAAATATCAAACAAGAGGTTAATCTGCACATGCTTAGCTCTAAAAGCGACACATTTACCGCTGAGTTGTACCGTGAAAATCTCAGGTGAGATAGGGATCGTCCCTCAGTGCCGAACTCGATCTGCTCGGATGGATAGACTGACAGCTGCATCTTAAAGCTCCTCTGAGCCATCAGGAGGGAGAGCGGCACCTCCGGCAACACGCCTGAATCCTTGGAGCTCCGGTGAAACTCCACATAAGCTCTGAGGACACACACATACAAATGACATTACTATACACAAAAAAATTGCTTTGCAACAAAAAACAACAACAAACAAACAAGAGAAATACGATTTGCGCTCCGATACCTGGAAGAATCAAAGGTGACAGTTTTCACCTGACCGCACAGGCGGAACAAAGACTGCAGCTGCTTGTAATAAAGAAAGCAGTAAGGAGGAAGATTCCTCACCTAAACAGAAACAATAAACCGAATATTTAACAATAGGCAACACCAGTTGCATAAACACACTAAAGTTGAGGCATTAAAATATGTTTCATGTCTTAAATCCAACTCAAACATCAATACCATGACTGTCGTTCGAGGGTTGAGGCCGCTCAGCTCTTTGCCGGCCTGCCGTTCGTCCGTCTCCTGCTGGAGGAAGTAGTTTGGGTAGAAGGCGCCAGCAATCACTACCTATAACGCAACGACCAATCAGGGATGACGCCACCATATGGCGACGTGTGGAAAGCTCGTCTAACATGGCGTACGCAGACGGACCTGAAGAATGAAGTTTTGTCTGTGCTTGGTTGTGCTGTCAGAGGACGGAGAGTCTTCTGCAACGTGCATGTTAAACTGCGACACGCGCTTTTTCAGGTCGTCGTACAACTCGGCCACCTGGAGAGGACGAAGACGAGTGGATTTAGATTGGATAGATGGAGCGTCTCGTTAAGACGGTTACGGCATGGATCATTATATTTGATCTGCACAACAACCGATTTAACCTTAATTGATGCTGTGAGGAGCTTCTCATTTCCGTGGTCATGCAAAAGATGTCAATGTGTTTCAGGAAAACCTTATTATCGGCATGCAATAGTTTCAGATTGCTTCAACTACCTATATTTGCAACCCCACGGACCTGAGCAACACCATCATTACTTTCCTGGACGACACCATGGTAGTGGTGACTCATCTCAGCAGGGGATGAGTCGGCTTACAGGGTGGAGGTGGAGCGTCTATCTTTGTTTCTTCTATACTTCTGACTTTAAAAAAAATCTAATAATAACCTCTTGTATGAATGAGCTCAAATCCCCATCTTACATTTCTTTCTTTTCTTTATTTCGCCCTCATTTCTACAAGATCTTTTCAGCAACACAGGAGACCTCAGCCTCCAAGCTGCTGGAAAGCTAACAGGCTGCATGAAGAGGAACAAGACAGCATTCAGAAGCATTTTAATAATCCATCCTATTTTAAAGTCTAGTTATCAGATAAATAATTGTTTCACAGACGTAAACTTTAAGAAGTGATACAGTAAAGCAGGTTTTTGTTCTGAACTCTGCATCCCCATCTAACATCTATATTCTGCCATACCAAAAATAATCATCATCAATTAACGTTCCCTGTATTTTCTCTTCTCAAATAAGAGAATTGTGTTTATACTGCATCACATTTTTGCCAAAAAAATCCGTGGAGCACATTTATTAAACAAGAGAACGTGAAGCAGATAATGACATTACATTTATTCACAGGTCCCTGAACGCAACACGGAAGCGGTGAAACACGCCTCCTGCACCTGGACTCATTTTCAGCTCTGTTTTGTCAAAGCTGGCGTTAGACTTGTCTAATATGTGCAGAAGATTAAGAAACTTATTTTTATTACGTTCTTCTCTTTTTCTGCATTTTAAATCCATGTCACATCTCCCTCTCTTCTTCTTCTTTAGAGCAATCAGGAAATGACAAATTTGCCCACTAAGTACAGCGCATGTGACGCTATACTTTTATGATTTATAATGCTTTCAAGCACTAAAGGTTAGATTAAGGAAGGGTGTGTGTTTAAAATTCATTCATTTTTGAGTGAATGTGAGTTTAGTGGTCATATGCTTTTTGTATTGAAATGCACAACGCCTATAAATAAATAAAACTTAGACAGGAGCATAGTACTGCATCGCGTCTGCACCTCTTTGATCCTCTTGATCTGAATGAAGTTCTCTCTTCCCCAGCTCAGCTCATCCTGCGGAGAAAGACGAAAACATTCGCGTTCGCCGTTAAGAGATGAATGCTTTTAATTTTCTGCCATTACTGGTGTAGATAAACCAACATTCACACTTAAATGGTCTTACTGAGTAGGAAAAAAGCATATTTAAGAACATTTACCTTCGGATGTCTAAGCTGTCCTTTCTTTCTGGCAGAATACCATGCCTTAAGTGAAAAAAATAAGTTTTTTAACCAACCATGCATCTAATAAAATCATTGGATATCAAATGAAACGTGATGTAAAATCACCCGGAAGACGTTGAGGAAAGCTATCGAGTCACTTGGGGTACCGGCGGCAAAAGCCAGCTTGCTCCTAAAATGGAAGGACGAATAAAATTACTTACGGCAAAAGAGTGTGTACAACAGGATCAGATTTGCTAATTTCAGGCAATCTGAAAGAGCAAAGTGGAAATAACTAGGGAATAAAGTATATTTTCCACTAAGACAAAAACAACCAAGAAAGAAAAGGAGGAGCACAAAAAAATGGCAATGGGTGCAACTCACCTGTGGCCAGCAAACTGCTGCATGGCGGGAATGGAAAAGAAGCTCTTCAGAGAGTGAGATGCCGCTAAAAATATAAAAAAGCCATAGTGATTACACTTAAATCTCACTGTGACAGCTCACAAACCAATATAGTCCCTATGAAAAGTATTGACTCTTTATGCTGCGTTCACAGCAAACGCATCTAGGAGCGTCAAAATGTTTTTGACACGCTAGACACGTTCGGTGTGAATGCAGCGTTACTTTCTACCTTTTTTATTTCTTTACGAAGCAGTAATGACTTAATTCAGACCATTTCAGATAATATTATTAATATTATTAAATTAGTTTTACTCCACTGTAGAAACTTCATTATAAATTGATCAGTTTTTCTAATAACTAATAGTAATAAAAGTCTGTATGATTCATGCTAATATCGTATCGGGTCACTATTGAAGACTGAAATATCAGTATCGTATCAGAAGTGAGGAAAGTCAGCACCTCCCTAGTTCACATTAATACACCATCAGAAGAAGAAATAAGTATAGAAAAAGTTTTAAAAAGTGTAATTCAAGTTATTGGATTGTATCAAGTTATTTTAGAGATCCTGTCGTGGGAATATCAATTCATCAAATGAAATAAACAGATTAAATCAGCTATTTTTTTGCCATATTTCAAACCTTAGGCAAAGTTATTAGGAGCCGAAACATCCATAGGTTTCAGACCTCCGTCCTAAAACAAAGTGAAACGAGGTGCTCACATTTCTTAAGATGTGTTTAAAGACCAGTAAAATGCGAGACAAAGATCACCGTCGTAGCTGACTGACCTATAATGAGGCATTCATCCAGGCAGTCAAAGACATGACCCAGCACAATCATCTTCCCCAGGTAAAGGTCCACAGGAAGGTGAGCCAGAACTCGTCCGAGAAACGTCAGCTCTCCGTCTTCGCTATGGTTTTTGCCGTCGGTTTTGGTAGACAGCGCACCAATCTAAGTAAAGAAACACCCTAACACCTTAAAACATCAATTCTACATCTGAAAAACATTTCATTTTTGCTTAAGCTCAGCTTTACTCGCCTCAATTAGTTGAAGGACCGTTCTAACAATGTCCGAGATGTTGGGAGGGGAGAGCGCTGTGGAGAGCAGCGAGCGAGGATCTCCCATGTCCAGCAGCTTGACCTTCAACAGGATAGTTGACAGAGGAGCGAGCTGAGGGAAGCCACAACATGCAGGTTAAAGCAGGGTTTCAAAAGCATTTAAGGTAAAACCTGCAGCTTCACTGTCCCTGGGCTAACCTGCATCTCAGGAATCATGTATTCGGGGATTTCGTTGATCCAGAAAGCTTTGGTCACAAGACGGTAGCAGTAGCCTTTCGACACACGGCCCGCCCTCCCTGCCAGGAACAAATTAAACGTAAGGAAACAATGGCGAGAGAAATATTTAGACCACAATATATATAAATATTCTTACATATTGATTCTAATGATATTCAAGCAACACAATTTTACCTTTTATGGTTAATTTAAATTGAGTGTGGGTTCCTAAAACAAACTAATTCATGAATTGCTTTGCAAATTACTCCTATTAGTGAAAACACACCAAAGAATTTACAATATTTGTCGGACAATAAGGCAAAAATCAGCTGCTGTTGTGCGACTTTGGTAAGCACTTCGTTTGATTGACCGTTGGATCACTTCTACGGCGTGGTTTATGTGTCACCGGGTTGAGAACGCCGTGATCAGTCATTTGAGAGCTCAGATCTGCGTCAGCGCACAAATCTCAAACATGCTCGCTGACTCAGATATCTGACTCGCTGTTCCAATTCACAGAAAACGAGGACTATGATGGATAAGATTGATTAAAATATAATGTGAATGTATTGTTAAATGGAATAAATTTCCACTAAACACAATGTTTTGCTTCCATTACATTTTTCTTTTGTAGACCTTATGTTTTAGCAGGCGTCTTGTGACGCCTTATGTATGGGTTGAGTACAGAAATACACCTCATAATTGAGACTGTGCCGAAAATGCAGTAAATTTTGTTTAGTCTGGAATTATTTGATTACAGGGTATATAGAGATCCTTAAGTTGTATTTACTACCTTTTACTACATTTTTTACTACCAGGACAAAGCAACAACTATACCGGCGTAGTGACAGACAGATATTAAGAAGAGAAAGACAGAGTGACAGAGTGTCTGATAGAGGCTCTGTAGAAGTATATGAGAGTAGAGCAAGCAAATGAGCTGCAATTAAGTGGGAACATAAATGTTCATGTTTGATCTGGGATACATAACATCAAATCAGCAACAGACAAAAAATATTTAACAACACAATCACTTAATAGAATAACGCCAGATTGCAAAGAAAGCAATTATTACAGTTGAGAGCCATTTATGTCTATGTTTTTATAACTTACTTCGAATCTTTATTTTAATGGCAACAAGGGGGGGCTCAATAAATAAATCTGTTACTTTTCTGCGTTTTGCCGCGTCCTCCTACAGTGCCTTTCTCTTTTTGTCTCCCTCTCCTTCCTTTTACCCTGTTGGGAGACCCGAGTCGCTTCTCCTAACTTCTTGCACCGCTTGCCTGTTGCACGAGCTGCCGTCAACGGACACATGCCACGCCCCTTCCTCCACACCTGTGTGGTTGATACGGACGTTTGGGGCGGGTCTTAATCGAAATAAGCCAATCATCTTTCCCTCCTCACATGCTGCTGGCCTGACTGTCTGTCTATCTGATGTTCGCACTGCCGGCAGCCTTTTTTCTTTTTCACAGAGACGCAGGCCAATATTAGGCGGGCGCTTTGGGAATACTCCCGGTTCTCCCTATGGCCAGTCCGGGCCTGATTTCTACTCTCAAACTCAAAATGTAAACCGCCCAATCTGGCAACACTTGCTGTACCCAGATTGATTAAGAGCGCGCGAGGTAGTCTAAGGGTGATGTCATCCCTATCACTCCGGTCCTACTTGCACAATAAAAATAAATAAATCTGTGCAAATAATTTAAGGAGATATGCCTGCATGTAACAGAGTTCACACTGAAATGAAAACTCATAGTTGGGCTAAAAAATGTACTACCTCAGATGAGGTTTACTACTTTTTACAGGCTTGAATTTGGCCTATTTTTTTTAATCATATTTTACTACCTTTTACAAAACCGCAGACACCCTGGATTAGGAGCTTCAAGAAAGCTTTTTTTTTTCAGCATCTTGAGGAATGCCGACAACATCCAAGCATCAGTAGTTTAACACCTAAAAACACATAGACTAAGGCAGGTCCATACATTAATGTGTGCAAAATTCAAGTCACAAAAGAATCTTTAGGTCCGTTTTAATGGACGTTTCATACAAATGTAATATTTAGCCAGTTATGACCGCAGATTATCTCACTGGACACGAATGACTGAGGTTCACAGAGTGACGGAAGCAGAGGGGAAACGTGAAAAAACTATTTTCTTGATTAGAAGCCGCTACATTTATCCCAGGCTCTTCAGAAACCACGGTAATCCCATCAGTTATGTTCAGCAATGTTCACACAGAAGGCGCATGGAGCGTCAGGTTTACACGCAAAGTTGAGGTAGACGCGCGTCTAGGAGCATTGGATAGTCTCATTGCAAAAAATCTGCGTGACGCGAATCCATAGGAACGTGTTTGAAAAGCAATTTCAGCGCCACACATGTCTGGAGTGTCAGACACGAGGCAGCCGACAATTACATCCTCTTGTTTTTTATAAATCCAATAAAGCCAAGTCGCTCTCAGTATCATCCTGACGCGCGTTTGAAGCACCCGAGTCTAAAAGTGCACAAAATTCACACTTGAAGCATTGTACGTTTGTGATGCTCCAGTGGCGTTCGGTTAACCTGCGGTAATCACTTCAGTGAGTGCGGTTTATATTGAGGTATGCTCTATTTCGGAAATTACGGTAGGCAGACATGGCAACTAACACCATCATGGAAACATTTATCAGCAGTTCGAGCACAACTTCAAAAACTACAGCCTTGATTTGTTAAACCAGAACTCTGAAAAGGTGCAATTTCGTGCCGTGTGTTGGCTTCGGTTTCTTATTCTTATACAACGTTCTCACTGATCCACCATTATTAATCGTTTCCCTTCGAGCTAAATGAATTTCCGCAGCTGCCAGTTCTGCTCTGCCGTTGCTTCACCTTTGCGCTGGTTGCAGTTGGTTTTGGACGCCCAGGTCAAACGCAGAGACTGGTAATTGGTGTCTTCGTCACACACCAGGCGACGGGCCAGGCAGAAGTCAATGACTGAAAGGAGAAAGGGCAACAATGTGTTACATTTATTATAATGCATGCTAAACAAAATTGTGATTGGAAATAGTTTAAAAAAGCACCGTATTTCACGTCTGGAACGGTGACTGAACTCTCAGCGATGTTGGTAGAGAGGATCACCTGAGGATTCATCGCATCGTTTATTGTTAAAAAAATTTTTTAACGCTAACAATTCTTATTTATCATCACAATGAATTAAGATTCAGGATGTCTGAAGACTCTTGTTTTCTTGTTATTCCTCTATTTTCAACTTATTCGTTACGATTAGACCATTAAGAGATGCAGAGATCACTACAGGCAAGGATAATATTAGTAACTTCCGCAATTCTGTCAACAAATGAGCTGAAAATAATCTATTAACCATTGAATTTCATAGGAAATTATAATTTATCTGAAAAAGCAATATGAACATAAACAATCCAAGTGGTTTTGATTTTTTTTATTTATTCAATAAACGGGGAAAAAACAGATAAATGACAAATAAAACAATTCTTGTAGACAAAAATAAGAAATTAAAAGTCTAAGAAGTTGGGTGGAAACATAAAAATGTTAATATTAATATATGACACTTTGATTTACGAGAGTCCTAATCTGAAATTGGTCAGAAATAAGACAAAATATGAGAATCCGATTAAACCTAAAATCTCTTAATCTTGTAATGGACTCGAGCCAATTTGATCAGGAATGCAGAGACTTTATTACAACAGGAGCATCTGCTGAAAAAACAGCAATAAGGAGCAATGCCCTCGGTGTTGGAAAACTTTTGGTTCAAGTCTGAGTGAAAAACCTGTTATGCTCAAGTTTCCCTGGTGTCAAATAACCAGGATAGTCTAAGTTTAGCCCAAGTACTTTAAATGATCGCGGAACATCAGGCTAATAATTAACATAAATAAGGATACGGAAATACACACAGCAGCAATGACAAAACAAAAGTCAGTATATAATACATTAAAATACTTACAGGTATTTCAAATATGTAATAAATAAATTAAAACCTGTCTTATGGTATTTACATAAAACTATAAACAGAGGTGAACAAAAAAAAAAGGTAGAAAAAAAGCATGTGGTGCATTTGTGGGACATAACATACAAGCCATAAACTTTCTAACATGTACAACATTCTTATGATGAAGTTTAAAACGTATGGTTAACCATAAATTAATCACTCGTTTCTCATATATGTTGTTTTCGATTTCAGAAAAAACGCCTAATAAACTCTTTCCTTATATGCGACACTAATAAATAAATCTATGATTCCAGTTTATATGACAACAATACTGAAGACTACAACATACTTATCGTATTAAGACGCTCCTGGATTCCTTATATGGTCATGATTAAAACAACTGCTTTTACCTTCCTGTATCCAGGAACCGGGGAAAGAAACACACCATTCTGCTCTTCCAGAGTCACGGTCGAATGTAGAGGATAAACCTGCAATCTGAGGCACAGCCACAGATTTAAAAAGAGTGAGGTTGTATTTGAAAAAAAAAAAAAAGAAGAGAAATCTCGACAGGTAAATTCACTCACGCACCTTTGGTGAACCAGCTTGGCTAACGACTCCTGCAAGGAGCGTATCTCATAAATACCAGGAAGGAAAACCAGAACGCTGCCACGCTCTGATAAAGTCGCTTTGCCATCTTTACTGTGTAATTAATCAGTTAAGAATTCATTTCTTAATTTCTCATTCAACAATTAAAAGTGTCCTCATAGTTTAGCCTTACCTTAAGTCTTTGCCCTCCATCTCATCAAAGCTCTGGATTAGACTGATCGCAAGATCGTACATCCTCTGCGAGATTATCAGGTCGTCAGACTGAGGCGGGACAATCTGATTTGGACCCAAAAACTTCAGATTAACATGGTTTAAGTAAATAAATAAATAAGAACAATTTTCTAATCTGTTCACCTTGTAAGGAAACAGTTTCTGGAGGTCATCAAGGTAGAACTCCTCGGTGGCGAACGGCGCTCCCTCCACTTCAAACACGTAAGCGGGCCTCATTTTGCCACATACAGGCATGGAGAAGTACTCCGCAAACTCTCTGCAGTTGATGGTGGCCGACATGAGGATTATCTGCACAAAACATTATTGTACAGAGATAAAAAAAAGACGCGGGAAGACCAACTAGATTTCTCTGGGATGCACTCATTACCTTGACGTGACGGGAATTTGAATGAATGAGTTTTCTCAACACCAACAACAGAAAGTCCATCTCGTCGCTGCGCTCATGGACCTTAAATAAAGCCAGACAATAAAAGGTTTTCACTGCATATTTCATATGATTTCTGTTTTATTTTTTGTTTTAAATCCTAAGTTTCACTCATTTAAATTAGACAGTAAGTCTTCTGTGAAAACAAAAGCCAACATAATATGCGATTAAACTGATATAGGATTCATTTAATTTCTCAAAAACAACAACAAAGTGATAGAATATTGAGCTGAAACAACTATCAACCTAATTTATCAAAATCAACCTATTTAGTCAATTTGTTGCTTTAGAATCTCGTCATATTGTAAGCGGCCTATATTTAACACAGTCTGTTATATCTGCGGTCAATGTGTGGCACTAATGAGCTACCAATGCTGTGATCTACTGGTGGAGGAATAGAAGAAATCTGTCTATCGTTCGCCTTGTTTAACCCTCTGGAGTCCAGGGCAAAATTGGCCGTTTTTGACTAATTTTGATTTTACCTTTATATTTCACTTTAAAAAAATATTAACCCTGCATTGCTTGGTATCTTTTTGTTCAGCACAACCTTCCCTTTGAGGATCTAAAATCACCCAAAAAAACGTATAATCAGAGTAGACAAAAGTCATATTTTTTACTGTGAAAACCACAAATATGTTTAACGAACCATTTTCACAACTTAGAATACAAATATAAATTGTAAATTTCAAAACCAACATACAATATTTCACAAAACATAGTAATTTATTACTTTTTTTGCATAAAATACAGGCATAGTCTCAGGCGTTTTTTGTACAGCTACTTTACAAAACAATGTTATTTCTCACAAATGTGTTCAAAAAAAATCTATTTTAAACTTAGAATGCAAGTAGAAATTGTTAATTTCAAAACCTATGTACACTCTTATCACACAACAAAGTAATTTAACACTATCTACATAAAATGCAGGCAGTGCCTCAGTTTTTATGCTTGGTTCTGCTGCCTGAGCCAGAGGAGTTTGCGACCTGGTGGGCGTGCCCCGCCGTCACCGTCCCGTCCTCTGGGCGGATCTACCAACTCGTCTGAGGCTCCTCCTCTCTCTCTCTTCCTCCAATAAAAACCACGGATCATCACTTTAGTTGTCAAAGTTACCGCTTTCTGGCTCCGACTTGTGCTCCGCCCCGTTTTCCTCAGCTTCCTCCAGCTTGATGAAGAGCTCTACTGCCCGCGCCACATTCATCAATCGCCTCATAATTTTATCTTACAAAACCAACCAAACTCTAACCCACGTCACTAAACTAGACCACTACACACCAACTAAACACGCTAAATATCACAGATCACTGAAATCTCAAAACGTGCGATCGCTGTCTGTCTCTGTGTCACCGCCGTCCCGTAAATGCCACAAATTTCCCTCGTCCCGTAGCGACCGAATGCCGCGGTTCGCGGTTATGATTTTTGATTGATTAACGTGATGCATCTTTCCACCAATAGGACAGGGGTTTGTTGTATTTTTTTTCATTTATTGTTTTTTCCATCGACAAAAAAGCTAATTTTTCCGGTATTTATGAGGCGCGCGAACACACCATACACACACCAAACATGAGGAAAATATTCAGAAAAAAGTATGGTTTAAATACTTTATCAAAACTCTGGTTTTACATGGCCTATCAACAATTTAAAAACTGGTATATAGTTTGAGGTCCCCACTTTCTTTACAAGTTGAAACAGCAACTCATCGACGCTGCATTTTGCTGCAACGCTATATTTAGTCGGCGACTTAATTTTGACGCGCCGGCGCGTCAATGGACTCAAGAGGGTTAACCTGCTCATGGCTCAACTGAACGCTTCAAGACTTCTCTAAGTGAACATCTGAGACAAAAGCATGTGGGAGTTGAAGCGGGAGAGGAAGAGCCAGTGCACTAAAATAACAGCTTATTTAGAAAATAAACTAAATACTGTTAAGGAAGTCGGTTAATATTAATTTAGAGAAGCAGGTGTGTGCGCAGCTTCGTTACTTTGGGTCTGTACTTATTTTGTCATTTTGTTTCCGTATTTTTTGCAAAAATAAACGCAAATATGTGGAACAAGAAGCTCATTTTAATCATTAATACGAACTGAACGCTTCAAATTACCGAGAGCACTGCCTCACCGCGAGCGGAGTCATTGGATTAGAACGGGAGAATATGAAAAAGTATTATGAAGAAATATACAAAGTACAGTAGGACAAACAGTGACTCGTGTATTTAACTGCACCGCTGCATCCTGACTCCATGTTTATTTCTTCTAAAGCCCGCGGTGCAGGTGTGTTTTTTCGAGAGAAGAACATAGTTAATGGTAGTTTTTGTTGCTCTTTTTTCTTCTGGGCGAAAAGATATAAACATACATGCCACCAATTTGCAAACTTACATTTGGCAAGCTGTTTTACATACATGTACATGTTAAACCGCAACGTTATTGACACACAGGTAGAGAAGAAGCGGAGAGACTGCTTAGCCAATCAGAATGCAGTACACAATGCACGATGCGAATCGGTGAAGCAGCGAGGCCGTGAAAGGTGAACCGCGTTATGGCGAGGGTTCACTGTACAGACAAACTAAAATGTGAATTTAAATACCTACTTTACAGCCTGAGCTGCGACGGGTTAAGCATCGAGTGTCTGCTGCATGTCTAAATCTCACTGTATTGTGTCAGCTAAACCAGCTTTTCATCAATTTGTCCTTCCGAACAAACTCTTCCCATTTGAGAACCGTAATAGGTATCGATAAAATTCCAGCGTTTGTGGTCTCTCGTGTACAGCTGTGCCACAGCTGAGATCTGTACCTACTTCTGAGCCTGAGCTGTGACGAGTTGAGATTCGAGTGCGTCAAAAAAAATCCAAGATGGAAATCAATGCAACTCCATAGGAAATCTGGCCATTTTTGCGTCGCCTTTTTTTTGGGGGGGGGGGGGGTTTCTAAAGAACCGTCTGGTCTAAAAAAATTCTGAAGACATTCTACTGTAGTCAACCCGCGGTTACATAAAATACCTGAAAATCAGGCTAGTACTACAAAAAATGTAGTCATGAGGGCGAGTTAAACACAAAGCAAGTGTCTTTAAAAAAAGGATCTTCCACACTCTAGCTGATGATGTCATCACTCTAGATTTAGTGAAATTATGTGATTTTTGCGAAACTTTGTGTCGCTTAGAGGCACGTTGCGAAAAAACCGTGATAGATATCGACATACCGTCTTCACTTCCTAACAGAACACGGACAAACACATAAACTGTGTTTCTAGCAGAAATTATGCTGAAATGGTAAGAGCTGAAAAAAGTTGAAGTTTTGAAAGGATTTTAAAAATCCTCCATGCATTTTCAATGAGAAAAAAATGTCACAAAAAGTTGAATAAGTTAAAAAGTTGAAAAGATATTAACACCAAAAAGTCCTAGCTGGAATGTCCAAAACAAGCTGAACGATTTGATATCTTAATTGTTGATATCGGTTGAAGACTGTTGAACGAGTGCTGCAAAACGGCGGAATAATAATAATAAAGAGAAACAGGAAAACAATAGTTGAGGATGCCATAATGCTTTCTCAACAATAATCGGTAATTGCAGCCCCAGACAGAAGGAAATGCTTTAATTTCAGGAGGGGAGGAAGACGGATGAAAACATTTCCTCTGTTCACGTACCTCGTCTACAAAAATGTGAGAGAACTCCGTGAGACACTTGGCCAACACCAGCTTTTGCAGAAGAACCCCTGTGGTCATGTAAATTAGGCGAGTGTGCTCAGTGGCCATTTTCTCCAGTGCAACCTACAAAAAGGAACAAAAAAACATTTGCTTTCATGACGCAGCATGATTTGCTGACTTTGTGGCCAATATTGATTTCAGGTTCATAATACTGCGAATGGTGTTTAACTCACGCTGACTGAAATTGTGCTTTATAGATGACTGTAAAAAAGATAATGTAGATATGTATGTTTTTTATAGTAGATTAAATGTTAAATATAAATATTTCAATATTTCTCATTACAGTAACAATGTTATACTCATTAGTAGCTCATAAATACACATAAAACGATTTTATATTAATCATCACTTAGTTACCTGTGTCGTTTTTGGTTTGCATTTGTTTCCCAAATATATTAATGTGAATGGCTAAATAAGACGCATCAACTCATTAACTCGATTCTTTCTTTGGAAGTATTTATTGGCGGTCACATGTAAAGTTTGGCAGCTGAACTCGGAGGAACAGAGCTATGCAGGAAATTCGTTATACACGGAAATATTTCATATTTGTCTTCTTCCCATGGTTCTCACACGGGTTGTACCTACACGCGACAGAGTAATTGGCCAGTTATAAATTGCATGAACCGGTCAACCACCGTCGTGTGTTGTGTGGATGATATAAACGATGTGTGTGTAGATGTTTTGACAATAGAGAAGCTTCATCTGACCCAGTTATTTAGTCCCGTTATGCTAACAAAAGCCCCTTTTCCACCAAACTGGTTCCAGTGCTGGTTCGGTGGTAGAGCCAGAGCTAGCACCTGTTCTTTGTGTTTCCACTGACCAAACTGGTGCTTAGCTGGCCCCAACTCTTTCTGGGGTCAGAGGAAAAAACCGGTTCGACGTGATGACGTCAGCAACTGGGGGCGGGGCTATGTAACAACTATTAGACGGTAAACAGGTAAAAGGCGGCAGTTTTTAAACAACACTGGAGTTGGTTGTGCGACAAAAGAACCAAAATGGACCTGAAGTGAAAGCAGCAGTGGTCAGCGGAGGAGACAAACTTCCTGCTGGCAGTGTGGTCCTCCACCGAAGTGGAAAAACAACTTCAAGGACCAAACCGGTGTTCCAATACATCCAGCAAGAGATGGCTGTGGGAGGGTGCAAATTATTAACAAGCTTAAAAAGTGTTCTGGCCTTGTGGTTGGATTTGGCGCTAAATCTACTGGGTAATGGTGACGTACGCATACGCATGGAGCGACGTAATGATGTAGCTTTCCGGCCAGCACCAGTGTGTGGAAAAACAAACGGTTCTTTGCAGGTTTGAACTTGGAACCAGCCGTGAACCGACTCTAGCACCAGCACAGAACCAGCCCTTGGTGGAAAAGGGGTAATAGGTCTTGGACCATTTAAGGTCATTTATAACGTAATATGAGCAGATTGGAAAAGTACAAAATATGAATATTGCTTAGTTATAAAATACAGAATATGTATTAGAACAAATTCAATTATATCTAACTTAAAGCGCCCAGTAGTAAAGCTCGGTATGAAGTTCAGTCCATTTGCTTTTATTAGATTACAAGGCAGATCTGCCACATCAAACATGGCTTGACGCAGTTGCAGACCAACCCGCTCAATGAGGCTTCAAAGTATATAGATATATGGGTAGAACTACATCCTGCAGAGTTGGACATTTTAAGCCTCTTTAAATATGTGTAACTATATTACATAACAGTCAAAGGATAACCGACTTGTTTTTATGGACCTCTGAAAACACAAAGGTTAACTGAAATTGCTCAAACGCAACTGAACTGAACAATGAACCTGCAAGAAAGACGTTACGTTTCAGTTTTTCACTTCCTTTAAAAAACATGCATGTAAAGAAATCATATATTAATAATAAAGCTGATCTCATTCACCCAAAAGCAGAAGGTTTTTTTTATTTTATAAACTTTAACTTAATGAGATCGCTAGTTTAACATATATTTTTTTTAAAATTTCCAGGTTATATATTAGTAAACAGAAGAACTAAACAAATTCACTTTCTGTTTTAATGGCGCACCAACCTGATATCCCACCAGACTACCCAGGGTGCACTTCCTCTGAGCGGCAACCCATCGAGCGATACTGGTGGCTCCGATCTTGCGAGGCTGCGTGACCACGATGTTGCACGAGACGGTCTTCTCATTGTAGTGGTCTAAAGTGAACTGCGGCAACTGAGTCGTCTTCCCGCTGCCCGTGGTTCCTCGAATGACCACGACAGAGTTGCTTTCTATGAAGGAGACCAGCTGGGAGCAGAGCGGCCAGTTTAAACAAAACAAATCAAATATGAACAAACCCTTTCGCTGCAAACAGAGATAATAATTAAAATAAGTAATGAAACGAATTGGGATGGTGGATATATCGGCCAATGTTAGTCAGTTTTGATTAATTGGTTAGTTTAATTAAAAGAAAAGAAAGAAAGGTTCAATACTAATTACCAATGTTTACCAATGAGCACCGATATGAAAATCTTGGCCGATATCAATATTCGATAATACTGCCATAAAAGCCTATAATTAAGAAAATGGCACACAAAAGCGATGCAGAAATATGAAAAAATTGTTGATGCCCACACATCATGCATATCCACTGTACTGTGCTTATAATAAATGTCATATTGGTGAATATTAGGATATTAGGATTTACACATATGTAAATTTATGCCGATACAGATATTAACATTACAGATTTGGCCGACTGCTGATATCTCAGTTCTTTACCCTTAAAGCATCTTGAAGAAACACCACTAAAATCAATCTCTGCTTTAGTTAAACATGCCAAAATGTTGGCATCCATACCATCGCTATCACATGACCAGGTTAAGGCCGCATGACCAATTTGTTTGACCACAGAAATGCAGCCATAAACAGGAAAATGACACAAATAAATAGTTCATACTATCAGCGCAGTTTTACCCATCAGGCCGAAACCTATTTGTGGTAAAGATATAAAGAATTAACTGACAAACACCACAGGTAACGTTGATATTTTAAACACATATTTATATATATCAGTAAATAATATCACCCCAGTTTAACTTCGGACCGACATGTTAAAAAGCCGCCAACATCAGCCGATATTAGAGGTGTGCATTGCTATTGTGATAAAATGATCATTGCAAACAAAAGCCCATGTTATAAGTGGTATGTTTTTAGAAAGCAGAATTTTTTTTATATTGTTACTTTATTTTTACCGCCATAGCACAAGATATCATGAGACAATTTTTATTTATAACGCCACTAGCCGATGTTAATGTTTGTATCGTGCAGCCCTGGTAAATATAGTCGGTCCCAAGAATGAAGTCAATGTTGACCCAAATTTTCCTATCTGTATCTTTACAACCACTTGGAAGTAATTTTTTATCTGGATTAGGAAAATGAATCCATTCCACGCTTGAATAGCAGCGTTAGATCGAGATAGAATCACAAACAACAGTAACAACATTCTGTCTGGGCTCCTGTTGTACTCGCATATAAAAGAAAATAATAACTGCACTTCCTTTAAGCAAACATTAAGACTTAGTGCACTTGTATCCTGAGGATAAAATGTCAATTAAAGTCAAAGCTATACAAGCTGGATGAAAATGCTTTGGCCATACCTCCTTCTTGTGTTTGGTTATGGGCAAGTTCGGGTATTCAAAACTCTGGCCGGGAGAACCGGGAGTACCTAAACGTTGAGATTTTCAAAAACAGCGAAGGAAGTTGTTACATTTACAACCGTACATGAATAAGATCTAATATTTAAAAACATGTATCTGAATCCGTTACTCACTCCCTGAAGGTTCTGCCTTTTGGATGCTCCCAAAACCAGCAATCCGTCTGGAACCATCTGGTTTTGGTGGGCTGGGAAAAGTAAATAAAGCATTCATAGATGCAAGGTATCAATTTACTAAATCCTGTGGTATTCACTATCTGCACAGATCTAGAAATGAAGATTCATCAATCCCTCTTAAAATTTCAACAACCCTCAAGACTTACATCCAGGTAAGGGAACTGATCTGGTTTGTTTGTTTTAACTTGTTACCAGATCATCAGAAACCAGAGGGGCTGTTTTTACACTAAAACCAACGTTTTTTTTTATTTTACTGTACTTTAAAATTATTTCTAAATCCTTACATTTAAAACAGATTAAAAACAGAATTACTGTAAAATTTGATGAGTTTTAAATAATACTATTGCCCCAAACAACTATAAAGGAAATCCTGATACTGACCAGCCTGTATGTTTTAAGCAATCAAGCGTGTAATAATATTTTTTGTGCTTTTTACATTCATTATAACAAAGCCTTGTTAAACTAATAATAGAGTTATAGATTATTAGGGAATCATTTTCCTTTTACGTTATATATAAATATATTCATATTTTGTAGTTGTATTAAACTGGTTTTAGAGAGTTAAGCTCTGTAAAGTACGGTAATGAAATAATTGGCTAAAATAATGATGACAAATGTATATTTCGTGCAACCCAACAACTAGACATGAAACAATATGAAAATTGCTAAATAAAAAATGTTAATATTAAACTACCGCATTGTCGGCACTATAAGGCGCACCTAAAAACCTTCAATTTTCTCAAAAGCCTACTGTACGCCTTATAATCCGTTGCACCTTGTATATGGACCAATATTGAGCCACAACAGGTCTCGCAACTACGGTAAGCAGCCGCCAACTTCATTTTTCCCATAGAAAAAGAAGCGTGCGGTGCATGCTGGGATATATGACTGCGCGAAGACACCGTTTCATTTCCATTTGTATGTTTGTGTAAAGACCACAAAATGGCTCCTATTAAGAGACACACTTGCTATTGCGTCCCAGCACTCAAGCCCCCTGGTGCGGTCGAACGGTGGGAAGAGAGACCGAGTCGCCCCGCCTGTCCCAGTGGTCCTCCGCAGCATGCACTCCTCACCCCGTGCGTGGCGGTTCCTCCGGAAGGCACGCCAGTTTCTCAAACCCTCAGAGCCTTCCAGCTTCCAGCCGGGGACGGGCCCACGCCGCTCCCGTACTCCGGTCTCTGTCCCGCCGAAGCGGACCCGCGGCAAGAAAGGAAGGGGGGCTACCTGGTTGATCCTGCCAGTAGCATATGCTTGTCTCAAAGATTAAGCCATGCAAGTCTAAGTACAACTGGATAACTGTGTCAATTCTAGAGCTAATACATGCAAATGAGCGCAGAGAGCGCTTGCTATTGTTAAAAGATAAACTGTCACGAAAATACCACGTCACTGACTTTACCTCGGGGAAAATAATAAAACAGCTGTTTATTTATTTTGGGAGTGAAGAGTTGTCAGAACGCTGGTTTTTAAATTTGACTCACCTATCTGACTGTTTTGTTGACATCCCCTTTAGCGCAGCTCCATCTAATGGATGCATAACGTAACCCTAGTATGGTGTGATTTTTGTGCCACCAGGTTTGCGGGCATGGACCTATCTGAAGGAGCAATAATTGTAAACGTGTGCGTATGAATCTCAGGTGAACGCGCTCGCTCAAAGGTGCTCGGACACGTGCTCAACTCTGACAAACTGCTTGCTCGCGCTCTCAGCTCACTCTGCTAGCACTTGGCTGTGACTCTGTGCTCGCAACTCTACATTATATGTAAATGAGCCGCGCTCCCAGCTAATCAAAGACTGGCCTTTTTCATCCAATTAAATTATTCCTTCCAAAGACACAAAGTTGATTCATACTCTCAGACTCACTAACATTTCAGCAGAGTTGCGAGCGCAGAAACAGAGCCGAGCATGAGCAGAGTGAGCCGAGTTAGCGAGCAGTTTGTCAGAGTTGAGCGCGTGTCCGAGCACCTATGAGCGAGCGCGCCTGAGGTTCATACTCACACGCTCAATTATTGCTCCTTCATATAGCTCTGTGCACGCAAACATGGTGGCACGAAAATCACGGCAAACTACTGTAGCGTCTATTTTATGCGACATATATGAATAGTTTCAAAATAGGTCGTTCATTGAACTTGCGCCTTATAATGTGGTGCGCCTTATAGTGCGTTAAATAGGGTAAATGCCCAAAACAATTTTTTTGTATCACGTTGGCTTTAATTATGAAACCAAAACCACATGACAAACGTGCTCTCCTCCCGAAACACCTACAAGAACTGCAACGAGATCAAAAATAAACCGTCGCCCCAGTCTGAGGTAAAGAGCGCTCTGGAGCAGGTTTTCATCCAGGATGACTCTGTACTTTGCTGCATTCATCTTTCCCTCTATCCTGACTAGTCTGTCAGTTCCTGCTGCTAAAAAACATCCCCATAGAATGATGCTGCCACCACCATGCTTAATTGTAGGAATGGTATTAGCATAGTCATGGTTTCCTCCAAATACGACGCCTGGCATTTAACAGCAAACAGTTCGATCTTCGTCTCATCAGACCAGAGAATTTTGTTTCTCATGGTCTGGGAGTCCTTCAGGTCCCTTTGGGCATATTCCAGATGGGCTGCCATGTGCCTTTTACTAAGGAGTGTCTTTTTCTAGCCACTCTACCATACAGGCCAGATTGTTGAATTGCTGAAGGACAACCATCTCGGTTGTCTTTCTGGAAGGTTCTCCTCTCTCTACGAAGAAACGCTGGAGCTCTGACAGTGACCATCGGGTTCTTGGTCATCTCCCCCGATCGCTTAATTTAGAGGACTGGCCATTTCTCTGAAGAATCCTGCTGGTTCCAAACTTCTTCCATTTACGAATGATGGAGGCCACTTTGCTCATTGGGACCTTCAAGAATGCAGAACAATTTCTGCATTCTTCCCCATATCTGTGCCTCAAGAATATTTTGTCTGGGCGGTCTACAGACGATTCCTTTGACTTCATGCTTGGGTGTTTGCGTTCTGACATGCAGTTAACTGTGTGACCTTATTTAGACAGGTGTGTGCCTTTCGAAATCATGTCCTGTCAAATGGATTTACCACAGGTGGACTCCATTTAAGCTGTAGAAAACATCTCAAGGATGATCAGTGAAAACACGATGCACCCGAGCTCAATTTTGAGCCTCATGGCGAAGACTGTGACTACTTACACAAATGTGATTTCTTAGTTTTTTTAGTTTTTAATACATTTTCAAAACTCAAGAAAACTTTTCACATGGTCATAATGGTCTATTTTGTGTAGAATTTTGAGGAAAGATTCATTTATAAAAATCTGAAATAAGGCTATAACGGAACAAAATGTAGAAAAGGTAAAGCTCTGTGAATACTTTCCAGATTCACTGTATCTGTCTTTTATATTGAGAACTGCAACTTCTAGCATGGCATTTATTGTGATGCAGACATAAAACAATATCTTTTTAACTATAAATACCAATGCACATGTTAAGCCTCACAAAATATTTAAGAAATTAGCTTTTCAAAATAGACATGCACTTTATTAGTACAGAAGTCACAAGATCAATATTTCTTTAGCTACTTTGCTAAATATCTCTGCTTTCGGCAACCTTTTCTGTTTCCCACTGTTGAGCTCAACCAGGCCTTTCGGCGCAGAGCAACATGTCTACTTGTGTGTGTTGCAGTCTGAGCAAGCAGAAGAATTTAATGCAAAAACAGACAGCGCATTTTTTGCAGCTCTGCAAGGGCTCCTAACAAAATACACCCAAGGCTCGTGAGCACGCGTGCACTCTCATCGCGGCTCTCTCACGCAGCAACAAAGCAGCTGACCTTACAGCAAAGCTGCACACAGGAGAGTGAGGTGAAAGGAGAGGAGAGGTGACAGCTCCTGGGCGGTTAGCAGCGTGCGACTAACTCTCACCGACAAAGTCTGTGTGACAGTGGGAGGACAGTGGGAGGACAAGGCAATCACAAAACCGAACAGAAATACGCTTTGGCCACCAAGAGACGCTAAGGTCCGTCGCAACTTTACAGCAGATTCACAGAAGCGCGGCGCTGGAAGGGGCGCCATGTGAAAAGCTCATCTTTTCCAAGTCTCTCAAAAGCTTCCAGCAGCGTCAGCCGTTTTGTTTAACCAGTGAGTATACAATTATTTTTTTACGTTTCCTGTGTGCGTGCAAAAATTAAATCAGATGCCTCTAAAGGCTCCGTTGTGCAAACCCACTTATAATTAAAATAACAATATATGGTGTTGATGAGGCTGACTTTGGATGATGTAAGACGGAGTCAGATGCAGAAAACCAGGGCATGACTTCGAGTCTGGTTTGACTGGCTGTCAACGCACCGATCAGACCCGAGGTCACACTAAAAATATTATCAGCTCAAAATACTGAAATATTGCAACCTCCAAAGTCCTATAACATGGATTTTATTATTTAAGTCAGGTGGTTCTCAATTTTAGGAAGTGGATGCATTTAGTTTATTTAATATATTTCCTGAACGTTCTCGAACGCTAATATGCTGCTTTATTAAACACATTCATAGAAAACTAAGGCCACCTTCACACAGCAGACAAATGTAAACAAAATCTGATTTTTTTTTTTTGCCCATATGCAACCAATATCTTACTGATTTGTAAACGTACACAATTACTTTAAAAGCATCTGCATTTTGTGTTTTTGCATTTGTGGCTGCATCTAACAATTATATTCAGAATTGAATAATCTGTTGATTATTTTTATGATTAATTGCTTTTTATAAATCATTTATTTAGCATTTAGATAAGAGATTCTCAAGATAAGAGAAATGTGCAGTTCACTGCAATTTATTTAACTTGCAACTGTTCCTTTAAATGAACAGATGAGCTCAACAGTGTAAAAATATTTGTTCATTTTTAGGCAAAAAAAAAAAAGTAATGTTCAGCATATTAACAAAACTCACAGCCCCTATTATGCTGTACATATAAATTAGGAGGCTGACTTAGTTGGACTTAATTTTTACTAATATAAACTGCTGCCTATACCAGCATGTTTAGTACAGAGTTTTTAAGTGGTACGCAGCTGTGTTGGTGAGTGTCTTGTTCCACATGTATTTGTTTATTGTTGCTCGGTTTTATTCAGCAGGAGAAACAAAGCGACGAAATATGTACAGACGAAACGTAATAAAGCTGAACACACACCAGCAACACTAAACTAATATTTACTGACTTCATTAACAGTATTTAATGCTTTTATTTTCTTGTTAGCTTTCGGTTATTTCACCGTGCTGGCACTTCCTCTCCCACTTCAACTCCAACATGTTTTCGTTCACCTAAAGATTTTCATACATTTTCACGCTCTGCCATCTTGCTCTAGGCAAATGCCACCTGAGCCATGCGCATGCAAAACAAGGTTAACAATTGGCTGATTTATTTTTCTTCTGCTCCATCGGTAGATCAAAGCCTTAAGTAGCTCATTAATGCCACATATATTGGCCACAGATATAACAGATTGTGTTACAAATTGACCACTTACTGTAAAACGGGATTATAAAGCAACTATTCAATGAATAAATTAGTTGTAAACTTTAATAATCAATTTTTATCGATTAATTTGAGTAGTTTTTACTGCTCTATTTGCATTTGCTTAATTAAATCACCGTTGGGCAACTTGTGGTTCTGTGAATCTTCCACAAAATTCTTAATGACTGCAATTAATGTTGCAGATATAATAAATTCTGATTTTAGAATTCAGTTTTAGTTCTTGTTTTTTTTAAAGAAATAACTGCTTTAAATCAAAAATGAGATCTCAAGTACAAGTAATACTCCTTAAATCTATTCTTGTCATCTTTACTAAATGTTCCACTAAGGTCAGCCAGCCAGAGAAAAATCTAATTCGGTTTTATCGTTTTTCGTATTAAAACAAAAAAATAGCAGTACAACAGGTTCTTTAGACACATTGAAAAGTTTTTGTTATGCAAACGTTTAAGTAATTATATTTATTAACATGGACTACGTACAAAACATGCTCTTTACTTTGTAAGGTTTGCAAACCTCTGCATTAGAGCAATGGAATTTTTAAAGAACAGGATTTATTCAAGCTACTGTCTGAAGTTTAGTGAAATAACTCCCACTTTTTCACATGAAGACCTAAAGATGCAAATTTTAAATTAGCATATTTTTCAAGAGCAGTATTTGTTATTATGACTCATCGTTACTGTGAAAGAACCACAAGATATCGCGATGTTAAACCTACATCGAATCTGGACTTAACGGCTGAAGCGAGCTCTGCCAAACTTTGCTTTCTTTTTCCTTAGCTTACTTTTCCTAGTGACGGTATTGTGACGATACACTGGACCGTTTGAACAGAAGCATAATTGCAGTCACAATTTATTTAGTAGAATAAATGGTCACAAAAGAAATATCAGGTAACAGAAAAAAAAAAAACATTCTGAATTGAGTTTTAAGACCTTGTGCGTGAATATTTTTAAAATTGCACTACTCTTGTTATATTTCTTTTTTTCTGTTTTTAGGGCCCATCTGCAGAGAGAGCAATGCCTCTGTTCAGCTGGATGAAGTGGTCGCTTCAAACCAGAGCACAGACTCCATCTGTAAGCAGAACGGAGGACATGCCGGGCCATCTGCTGCTCGCAGAGCTGCTGTGGCACGTTGAACAACGAGAACATCTGGCGAGACAACTGGAGCGGGAGAACAGGCTGGCCCACAGCTCCCTGGGTCTCCGCTGGTTTCAGAAATACCCCAAACTAAGAACCCTCATCTCCTCGTCTGAGCTTCACCAGCTGGAGTTCCTCTGTTCCCAGGTCCAGCCTGTCCACACAGCCACAGTTGTCTCCAGGTTGTTTACTTGCTGCACGTTTGTAAATCAACACTGTCCAACTAAGACAGGGCTGACAGAAAATTATGTTACAGTAAACGTGAAACATGCTCTAACATCCCCACTGCCAAGGTGCTCCTTTAGCTATTAGCTGGAAACGGGGGAAAAGCTTAAGAGCAAATGGCTAAGCGGCATGGATTTATAAATATCCCACATTCTCCATACAATTAGGACAAGCAGAGAAGAGCATAAAAAATAGATACATTTTTGTTTATTAAGAATAAACAATATGTCTGCATCAACATCAGACACATTTGAGAATTCTTCAACTAGCCTGAAAAGTAAAACTAGGCTGATAAAAAAAAAAACGATGTTTACTTTGAAATCTGAATCTTCTGATTTGGGTCAATGTTGATTCTTTTTTTATAATCAATACTGTGAAAAAGTCACTAAATTGGTAACAGTAACTCTTTTTACCTGCATCATGACAAGTTTACATGTTCCATTTTTGAACCTATATAAAGTCACAGACTTGTAAAAATTGACTAACAGCAGGTTCAATTGACAGTTCAGATGTAACTGCACCCCCAATAATTTGTCTGACCGGTTTTAGCAACTGAAGGCGGAAACACGGCTTGTTGAAATCAGACGGTTTGACAAAATCAGAATGGCATGATACAAACAATTGTTTACATGCACACAATTTGGATTCTTTATAGGCAAAAACCACCTCTCCGATTCTGATTGCTATGTCATTCTAATCGAGCTAAATACGACCGGAACATTTTTATTCTACTTGGCCGTTTATGTTGCGCTCACACCGAACTTGATTTGCCGTCAGGGACGTCTGGTTTAGATGCAAAGCCTACGATCCAGAGTTGGGCGTTTTTTCGTGTTTCAAACTCGTCCAACGTTGGAGTTGGAAAATCTTTTGAGTTTCAATCACAGAGACCCCGCAATGTGACATAGTGGCGCATTCAACAACTGGGCAGAAAACCAAGAGCCTGGAAGTAATAATGGAAGATAGTTTGTATGTTGGACAAAATAGTATTTGTGTTGTTTATTTATGTGACAGAGTGAGGCAACTTGGGATTATGAGGGGTCAAACTAAAGCACAAAAGCAAGTTTAGCAGTAAAGTCTTGCTTAATGGTATTTACTAATATAGAATTTCACTAAATATTGTTTATCAGCGTAAACAGCTATATAATGTCAGATATATTTTCTATATTGGTGCATCCCTAATTTTTATGTGCAACAGGTTCCGTGAGGTCCTCGCCACTAATGACGTGAGGCCGTGGGAGCTGGCGTCCGTCTTCAGGCACGTCCTGATAGACTTCCTCAACCAAAGGGAATACACTGGAGAAGACCGAGCATCAACGGCGTTCTGGAGCAGCCAGTGCAACAAGCAGGGCCTGGTAGCGCCCATAATGCCTCAGGTTGGAGGTCACCAAAGGGAAGAGATCCCAACAGTCTCGGGTTACGTAGATCGGGTCTTGCGGCACTCCAGTTCGTTCACACCGAGCAGGGTGTGGGAGCTTCCGTATCATTACCCCGGACCATTAAGGCCCAAAGGAGAGAGTACAACACTGTGACAGGATGCACTCGATTCCAGCAAAGTCTTCCACATTAGTAAACGCACCCACATCCTCAGCGTTGAGAACAACCTGCATTGACAACCCTTTAACAAAATGTGTGTAATACTGTATGCTGAAGATGTATTCTTAGTAATATGTTCCTCATGCAACCACTAATTTATGCAAATATACAAATATCAATCTCTTGTTTGAACCAGTGTCCTCCCAGTTGGCTGCAGCAACCCTCTAATAAGAGTAGGTTTGCCCTGTGAGTTCAACATGTCCTTATAAGATATTAAATTATGATTGATTTTTCTTCTGTAGTTTTTATAACACAAAAAGATGCAAAAATGCCAAAACTGTAGGAGCCTTTTTTCTGAAAATTTTTAAATCTTCCATGAGTCCCTTTGATTACCCAGAATTACTAAACATAAACAAAATGTCTGTTAAGCTGCTGGGTAAACATATTTTTAAATTCATGTCAATGTATTTTTGTTCATAACCTGGAAATCATTCACACCTTGCAATAACACAAACAATTTCTAAGACTTTTGTTGGAATGCAATACTTTATTATTTTTTTAAAAAGTCCCACGCTGAGACAGACTTTCTATCAAGGACATCTTTAACAAAAACCAGATTTGTTTTATTCATTTTAATGCTAAACCTCTGCTTTGAGCCCTGGTCAATAAAACAGATCAATAAGTTTCAACAAGTTAAAGTTGATGGAGCTCATTTTGTTCTTTACAGTTTTGAAACAACTTACTGATTCAGTTGAATAATTCCCCTTCCTAATTAAAACTGATCCGATTGCAAAGTTGTTTTATACATGTTTCAAGTAAAACTAAGAGAAATTCCTTCAGATTGTTACATTTTAAAATGCTACAATGTACCTAAATACTTCATTCTGGTATCTTTAACATTATGTTAACTGTTCGATGGAACTGGTTCATTTAAATTCTGTGGTGAAAAATAAATTTAATTATTCGATGAAAGCAAGATAAATATTATAAACGTCATATTTAAATATATTTTATGGTTCTTTATAATTTTCTTACATAAAATGTTTATAAGATATTACAGATGATCCAAGCAGATTTTAGCAACTTTGTGATTATAAACGTAATTTCACTATATTTAAAACTTGAAATATCAAATTTTTGTTTTTTTATTATTAAGAAAAAGAAAGAAATCATCCTATTAAACTTTCCAACCACCGAACCGGATCACGTGCGTCCACCTAGTTAGCTAGCTAGCTAGACGTTAGCTAGCTAACGTCTGGCGTTAGCAGTGATTTACTGAGCACTTACATTAATTTTTCCATTACCTGGACTCTGTCGGTTTGGCTTCTTCTGCCTTCGTCTCTTCTTTGAGGTTTAGCGTGGTGAACGCGGTGCTAGACGTGAACCACCGGGATATCTGCTCGCCTGTCACGGCGTGCTTCATGGCGACACCGCGCTCCGAGCACCGAGAGAGGGCAGAGGTTGGCGGGAACTGACGTCACCGCGCAAGTTCAGGTTCGAGTTGCTAGGCAACCGACAAAGGCTCAACGGAAACCCAAACGGTACACAACCTGCAGTTTGATTTTCATCAAAAAGCCTTTATTTAGTAGTTTTAGACAACTTTTAAACATATTATTAGGCTTAAAGAAAGACAAAACTAATTTGTGAAATTTCAAGCAAGATATACGAGCTTGAATAGAAAAGTACTAGTTCCATTGGCAGATTTGAAATTGTATTTATCAATATTCAAGAAGTGTTGACTCAAAACAAGGTCCTTTAGCTTGCTGAAGCAACTTGTAATTCAGTTTCGTGTTGTTTTCAAGTGTGCTGAGAAATATGCTTGAGTTTAGTAACTAATTATGTCGCTAGAGGTCAGCCGACTGAAGGTACAATTTATTCTGCTTTAATTTTACTACACGATTAATCATGGTATATAACTGATACTGATTATAAAAACACATTAGCTCAAACTATTGATTACCTTTCATTTCTGTGGATTTATCCCACCCGATTCAACAAACTCTGTTTTGAAGCTTAACACTTAGTACATCACTCTCTTGAGATTTTTTTCCATTTACCCGTCACTATCCTCAGGAAAGTCAAAAAGAGAGTTAAAAGACGAAAGAAATATTTTTAATGTTTAAAAAAAAAAGTAGATCACGTTAAAACGTACTAAATCTTAATATAATGTAATCAGAGAGAAAACAATAACATTTTCAGATGATCGGTTCACTGTTCGAGCACCAGACGACAATAAGTACAAATTAAAAACGTCAACATGAGGTCTGAGGAA
Organism: Orestias chungarensis; assembly: GCA_032876305.1. Lineage (NCBI taxonomy): Eukaryota > Metazoa > Chordata > Actinopteri > Cyprinodontiformes > Cyprinodontidae > Orestias > Orestias chungarensis. The sequence continues at coordinate 936,139 of JAVLVB010000214.1, read as the reverse complement.
CTAAATCATGGAATGAACATCAAAATAAACCGGTGTTCCCATCCAAGCTGCTGTTGATGCAGGATACTGGGAATATGGGTCTGGCTTCATCAGAATTCAGTAGAAAACCTCTGTAACCAAAACGGTAAATAAAAATATGATTTGATACAACTCCCATCGATCTTCACATCCCATCTGGCGGCACGATCCCAGAGTCGTCGCGCATCAGGCTGATCTCTTGCCTGAGCTTTTCGTTTTCCTTTAACACAAAAGCAGGTAACACGTAAAGTCTTCAGGATTTTGTTATGCCAGAAACAAGATTATTTAATGACAAGAGAGATTACCTCTTGTAGTCTGGTGTTGTCCTTTTTCAGCTTGACCAGGTATTCAATCCGCTGTTTGTGGTTCTTGTGTCCGATGAGTTTTCCGTTCTCCTCTGAGAGTTTTTCATTTTGCTTTCGGAGAACTTCGTTTTCCTGTCAGAAACATTATTTTTTTTTTTTTTACATAATTAGTCACGTCTTTGCAGGTCTTATTGGAATAACATTAGGACATCTTACACAGATATATATATATATATATATATATATATATATATATATATATACACATACATATACACATATATATACATACATATACACATATATATACATACATATACACATATATATACATATATATATATATATATCTAGAGAGATAGAGACAGACAGACAGACAGACAGACAGATAGAGAGTCAAGGCAATATTTACAAGAAAACAAACAAAACACAAACTGCAACTACAACAAACTACTGAGGAGGTTAAAAGGGAGGTGAAACAAATCTGCAAGACGAGCCAACTATTAAATACAAGTAAATCTCTCAGATAACATACAAATAGATTTAGTGTAAAACAATGACGTGTGTTTAAACAAATGTATTTTCTAAAAATGGAAGAACTACAGTAAACTGTCCCACCATTAAAAACGTAAAATGTGTGGAGTTTGATCAAATCTACCAGGACTTTAACGGGTAGTTTTGGTTTGAAACCAATAAAAAAATGTGTCGAATGTATTTTCCAAAACCCTGACATAATAAAATCTTAATAACAGCAGGACATGTAAAATTTGCCTGAGCACTCAGGGCTCTAGACCACAGAGAGGTTCTCCAAAGATTTTCAGTTCTTACCTGGAGGAGTTTTTCCTCGTCATGCACCCTCAGGTTCAGTTCTCGCAGCTCCAAACAACGGTTCCTCAGCTCGGAAGTCAATTCTTGAATGCAGGTCTGTGACTGAGCAAAGGAGGATTCCTGCTCCTGCAATCTGAGGCACACAAGAAACACAGCTGGTCCGGCAACAGCCAAACATTCTGGGAAAGTCAGCTTTTTAAATCGAATATTCACCAAGTGCTTACTTTCTTTGAGCGGCAGACAGCCTCTGCAGAATTTGGTTCTGGAAGAGATAATATCAAATAAATGAGTATGAGTTTGAGTGAATAAAGATGAGCAAATGAAACAGCTCCAGACCTTCTCTGCTCTCTCCTCCTGCAGCTCTTTCAGCAGAGTCTGCTTAAGAGCTTCACCGAAATCCTCACTAAACATAAAAAAGATGTTTCATTAATTTGTCACCAATTTACAATAATGCTCCACCTACAAATTACTAATAAATTGTTTATAAGATATGTTAATTCATCTTTAAATGCATTTATTATGAAAGTGTTTATTATCCATTCTTTAAGGGTGAAAAACAAACAAAACTGATTCAAATCTTTCAAGGGTTTACATATTAAACATTTCAGACTAATTTACTACTATGTTTGCACAGTTTGTTTAATATATTATAAGGTATTGTATCAGCACTGTGATTGTGCTTCTGGACGTGTTTGAGGCAAAAAAAAAAAAAAATCCCCGGGGGAAGTGACGTATGCCGTAAAGCAGTCAGCAGACTTGTAGTTGTTTTGTGTGGCAGGGTTCCTGCCACCCTCCTCAAAGTTGTCCTCCTCGGGCCATGAGAGACGTTTCATTTATGTATTTATGTTCCAACCCTATCACTTTAATGCCAAACCAGTATAAAGTGTATCATTGCTGCCCTTTAGTAGTAGACGAGGACGGCGTCAGCTGTGGTTATATAAAGAGGGAAACCCTAACGCTATGAGTGAAGAGGAGGAGGAGGAAGAGAGGCTCGAGCTTCTTGATTTGATGTAATCCTGGATTGAGTTGTTGTCCCAGAGGCCCGGATGTTAAAACTGAACACCGAAAATTAACCACCGAATTTTGCTTGTTGAATTTGGGCATCTGAATTTTTTTTTTCCCTCTGAAATTTTATCTTTGAATTCTTTTCCCTTGAAATTTTTAACTTCGGATTTTGAGACTTCAAATTTAAAACGCTGAATAAATAGTAGAGAAAAATAATCTTGAAGAAATGTAGCGTAGAGTTTATTTCGGATTTAAAAAATTCACATGTGTTAATTCCGTGCTTTAAATTTCACTGTTTGAAATTCAACCGCTTATAAATTTCAAAATTAATTATTGAATGATTTTTATTTTTTATTAGTTTTGATGGTTGAAAAAGGTTTTGTTTTCAATTAATAGTTGTTGTTTCGCCTCTCCAAACCAATTTATTTTAACCCCAGCTTGTCTTTGTCTAGTATATTTGCTTAAAATTATGTTTACAACTGTTTAAAGTTCATACAAGGTAGTTAATACATATATGAAGTATTAATTTTATCAAGTCTAGATAAAAATATATGGGTTCATTTGAACACTGTAGATTTTCTCTCTTTCAGGCCCTTAAGTGTTGCGTAATAAACAGTTTTATTGATTTATAAATAATTTACAGATGAATTAATAACAAATCTATAAATTTCTTATTTGCTGTCTATTCCTTAAATGATAAATGGTGCAATAATAAATCAACTTTAATGACGAACGCCGACCTATTATTGTTTCCAGTTTCACCGAGTTGGTTCTCCTTGGTGTAAAACGTCTCAAGCGAACCTTGGATCTCCAGTCGAACCATCTCTTTGTCTTTCAGCTCCTCCTGAAGATATGCACAGTATAAAAACTAACAGGATTAAAAATGAACCAATAAACGGATGATCAAATGCGCTTCAACAATAAAAATCAGAATCATTTTGGAGCTATAAGCATTGTTATTATGTTTTAATGTTTGCACTAAAAGTCCACCTTGAGGCGTTGGATCTCCTCATTCTTGGCGCTCCTCTCGCAGTTCAGCTCGGCGAGAAGAACCTTCATGGTGACCATGGAGGAGCGTCGGTTCTCCAGCTCTCGCTCCTGGCTCTCCAGCACTTCGTTCAGGTCTCTGTTAAAGCTCCCAAACCCAAAGGGAGTCTGAAGCCGGAAAGAGAATAGTGATAATTACAATCATGAACGCATTCATGATATAATGCTGCTTATAGAGGCTAATCAACAATAATTCAGACAGTAGTACTGCTTTTCTTTACATATTCTAGTAAAATATTGAATATTAATATTCAACTCAAAGGTTATTTATGAGAAGCATTACCCGGTGTACAGATTTAGGTGTGACCATCGCCTCAGTGGGTCTAAATCCTCCATTTCTGACCGTTTTCTCAACGGCCTCTTGCTGTTCTTTCACCTGGTATTTAAGAAAATAAATAAACATTTTGTTTATGTCAATAACAATTACTTTTAATCATCTTGATTAGAAGGTTTTAAAATCAAATGTACCTTTTGCTCTAGATTGTTTATGATAAGCTCCTTCTGTGCCGCTTGCTCTTGTGATGCTTGGAGGAGGCTTTGCTGCTCATCACAAACCTTTGTCAGCCTCCCAACCTCCTCTGTGGCGTACGTTATCTCTTCCTGCAAAACCTCAACCTATGAAACAGAAAACAAACAGAAATGCATTTAATAATATTAAAACAGAACTGTTATCACGGAAAAGTAAAGAGAAAGCAGTTTTATCCTAAATTAGCAACAGTTGCTAACAAACAGACGCAGGATGTCCTTGTTCTGCTTCTCTGCCTTAAACCGATGGTTCCACATACGACTGAGTAATCTCACAAACCAGCGTTGTCCAAAGTGCAGTTGGATAAAATAAAGGAATGCTACGAGTTTCCCCCCTTATATCAGGTGGTGATGCAGACTGATATTATTATGCGTATTTGTCTTTTTAGTTTTTCTCTAACACTGATGGCACAAATCTCCGCCCCCCCAGAAAAACGCAGGCAAAACTCCTTGATTATGTGGAGAATTCTGCGTCATTTCCTCATGTTTTCTGCAATGAAAATGCGGGAATGTGTTGAAAAACATGGGAATTGTTGTTGACAAATATAGGGAGAATAAACGTGCTTCTCCCACATATAGTAAGCAGCAAACATGACATAACATAGCATTTATTCGTTTACGGGGCGGATCGGCGCAGATCTGCCGCTTCTAATATTGCGCCACTGCTGGCACTAAAACGTGTTTGTTATGGTGGGTGGTGACGTCACTTGCTGCACCGTTCACTTTTGGCTGGGGGGGGGTTAGTGTCGGTCATAATAATAAATAAATAAGAAAATAAGAAATTATTTCAGCATTTGCGAAAAATGTGGGACCAGCAAAATCGGGCTAATTACATAATTCTGCGATTTTTGTGCTTAGATGCCATTTACGCTGTAAATATGCGGCCTTTTAAGAATTATGCGGTCCCCTGCACATTGTTCTCCCTTTCCTTGATTTTGTGGGGTTTTCTGCCATCGCAGAATTGCGTTTTTCTGGAGGGACTGAAATCTGCTGGTAATCTATTAAAACTTGGCAGCGTGTCGCAACGCAACTTTCCCACTTGCAATACGATAGTCAGGTCTTCAGTCTTGACTGATACTGATATTGGCCTGAAACGGTATCGGCATTCATAATACATAATTAATACATACAATAATTAAGTGATATTACTCAGAGAACAACACTTGACAACAATAGGCATTACGAAAATGTAGCCATTTATTCTAAAACAATGGAATAAGTTTTACAGATGACTCTTAAAAACACTTCTTATATTAAAAGTATAGAAATCTTAGTTCTGCCTTTTTGTTTCTGTTTGGTGCAGAAGAAGTTGGTTGAGGATGTTTAGTAGTATTTTATCAGTTTTTAGTTGTGTGTTATTACCAGAAGGTGATTTTTTACTAACTTTCTGTTACTTTCTATTCAGTGTAAGTACTGCTGAGTATACTTGTGTTGTTGGACTGAAATTACTTCTCTAAATTAGAGCTTGGTTTAACGTTGACTCATTAGGATGTTTGGTTGGATGGCAAACGCTGCTCTTGTGATCACGGCTCTGCATGCTTGATAAATGCTGAAAAATAGATATGGAGCCGCAGATTAAATGCTAAAACGGAATGCCGGTGTATATCGGACACTTTAGATTCAGGCGAATATAATCAAATATTCTTAATTTTTTTCGTTGCTATCATTGGTCCGATATCAGATTTACTTCGGGTACGGACGCCCTGAAACCGGTGTTTACTAGCGCCACTGAAAATCACTAAAAAAAAGCTTGAGAAAACCAAATTAGCCGGAGTTTTTTTGTCCGAACCCCTTTGGAGTTCTTGCAAAAGCTTTCCCTCTTTGTGGATATGATGATCTAAATGTTGTGTTTGTAATGATTTTGTAGCTAGTAGATATAAAAAAACTAAATAAATTGAAATGTTTCCCCTCTTCTGTTTTCGTTTTGTTTCTATTTATGAAACAACACACAAGGTGTTGAAGGCATCAACAAACAAAAAAAAACATACAAAAAAAAACAAAACATACAGAAGTCTTGTGAACTTGTATTTTGTCGATTACGGCTGATTAAAATAAGATAAAAAATTACTTTTCTGGACTTTTTTGAGTGTCAATGTTTTAGAATTTCCCAAACGGGTCCATTTATAGTATCACAAAAACCTTTTTTATCTTTGGATTTAAAATAATGTACACAATATTTTCCTACAAAAAAAACATGCTTAACTTTTTGCTGACCCTTTAAAACATCTTACAATATAGTTTTAAACATATCAGCATAATTATAACCGTAGACGGTTTACCTCTATCGTGTTGGACGCCATCTTTCGCTCCATGGTTTCTTTCAGGGTAATGATTTCTCTCTGCATCTTCTGGTTTTGCTCCTTTATGTCATCCCTTTCACAGCTGACAGCGTTACACTTGGCCTACAACACATCCAATTATTACATCAATCTGATGGGGGGTGGGGGGGGGGGCGACTGAAACAATATAAAATTGATTAAAGAAGAGTACAGTTATGTCTTTAATGTCCTCAGAAAGATGGATGATGGTCTCCTCCTTCAGGCTCAGCTCAACACGAAGATCTCGGGTTTGGTTCATGAGGTCCAGCAGAACCTCCTGTTTAAGAGCAGAGGGCTCGTTTTCAGACGGGCAGCAGATTCACTGAGGTCACATTTAAACATCAGAACATGATTTTACTTTGTCATGTTTAATCTTCTGCTCCAGGCTGGCAACATTTCCGTTGGCAAGGGTTAGATTCTGCTCCAGGTCGGCCACTTTGGGCGACTTAAAGACAAAGCAAGACAGAAAGAGTTAGTTATAATTACAGAGGTAAGTTATCGCGTAGACGATCGTTTCCACCAACCAGTTGTTGATTTTGCAGCGTTAAATCGGAGCCTTGTTTTCTGAGCTGCGTGTTCTGCTCCATGGTTTCCACCAGCTCCCTGAAGCACAGGAAGCGTCTGTCGTGTTAGTGTTTGCGTTCAGGAATATTTTTTATTTTTTATCACTAAAACCGCCAAGGGAGTCATTTTTACCCCCAAGAATTTTATATGTGCTTGTATTTCTGTTAAAATAAAGTGAATTTTGTGTGAGTGTGTGATAAAAACAAAAGAAAAAAAAGACCATTTATACCTGGAACCTTTTTAGCGCCTGAAATCAGTTATTGTTTTTGTAAATAGTCTGTCATTTGATTGTTGTTGTGATGTTTGTGTTACATTACAGTTCCTAAAGTTTGTTGATGAATTAAAAATCTATTTGTGTGGGTGAGGGAAGGAGGGAGGGAGGGAGTGAGCGAGAGCGCAATTAAAAGAGAGAAATCTGCTATTTTGTTATAGTAAACATCTTATTTGGTCATTTTGTTGTTTATTGTACAGTTCCTGCAGTTTGTTGAATTTTAAAATGTCCCCTGAGCAATCTTGATAATTATTGATTTCTTAAAAGAAAAAAAAAAGCTTTCAAATGTATTCATTTTAAGCAAAGGTTTTAACGAGTGTCCATTATTATTTCAAAAACATTTGTGAAATGACACCTTAGCATTGCAGGGAGTTTGAAATGTTGGCGGTTTTAGTGTTAAACGCTTAAACGTTTGTGGGAAGCTCACTTTGATGTGCTTTCTTTGTTTTCTCTCAGCTGGAACATCAGACTGCTCGTGCACTCTCGCTCAGCTTGCAGCAAATTATTCAAATTCTGCACAAAACAAAGGAACAAAAAATTAAATAAACTGCTCGTTTTTTTTAAGAAAGATCCTAACAAAAGTTGAGTTTCCAGTACCGAGACCTCTGCCGTCCGCTGGTGGAGCTCCCTCTGCTGGTCGGACAGCTGCTTCCGCATCTGATCGGCCTCAAACTTAGCCTCAGCTTGCAGCTGGTCGAAGGAATCCTGCAGAGCTCGGTTCTGCTCCAGAAGCTGCTCCCACTCCAGTCTGGAAGGAGGAGGCAGAGGATCTTAAAAGAGCGCATAAACACGCCATCAGCGGCACGCTGAACCTCCGCTTACTGGACTTTGTCAAGTTGAAGCTGCGTGCTGATCAGGTTGCTGGAGAGGCGACTCAGCTCCTCCTGATGCTCACTGCGACAGTTTCTGAGCTCATCCTTCACGGAGGCTAGCTCCTTGTCGGACGACTGCAGAACCAACCGCAGATCTTGGATCTCGCTTCTGAAAACTGTGGATCGGGAAATACGCCATTTTAACCTGAAGTCAAAGCAGACAATCAGCAACAAGCGTCAGAGCTTCACCTTCTGCGGCTTGTTGTCCAGACCGAAGGCTTTGCAGCAGGCTGTTCACCGTTTCGTGAAAGGTGTGCTGATCTTTGCTCCTGATGGTTTGTTCTGCAAGAAGTTGCTGCAGAGGACGTAAACCGACGACTTCGTCAGACGAGAAACAAAAGCCGAATTTGAACTACCTCAGGTGAGACCGGCTTACCGCCTCCTTCTGGTCAGACTCCTGAGAAATCACCGCGATCTGTTCCTCTAGCTGTGCGATTTGCTGCAACAGCTTGCTGTTAGTCATTTCCTCCTCGTTTAACTGGGTTTGGAAGCGGCTCACCTGATCCTGGATGACAAATATTCGAGGTCAGGGGAAGGGCTCTGTCTCCTCCGAGGTAACAACGACCCCCGTTGGCGTACCTGGACTTGACTCAGCTCCTCTGTCAGGGCCACCTCGGTCATGTTCGGCGGAGGCGGCTCCGCCCAGATGTCTTCTCCGTCGCCCTCGATCCTGTTCAGATGCTCTGGACTCGAGAGCGGCACGAAACGGGATCGCAGGTTATACGCTTGAGTGGGCGTGGTGAGAATCTGGTGAAGAGACGTTTTAACCACAAACTTGATTTCCGATTTTACAAAAATCAGAGAATAGAATGACAAACAAAGCCATGTAGTTAAAACTATCCAAAGACAATAAATCAAACTCTGCTACCCAGCTCCTGGTTCAGTCTATGGTTATCTCCTGCCTTGACTATTACAACGCACCACAGACTGGTCTCCCAGCCAGTACAGTAAAACCTCTACAAATGATCCAGAACGAGGCGGTGCGTCTGGTCTTAAATCAGCCCAAAAAGTCTCTCATCACCCGTCTGTTCATGGAGCTTCGCTGGTTACATCAAATTCACCTCCCTGATGCTAGCCTACAAAGTGCTTTAAGGTGCGGCTCCCATCTACTTGAACACTCTTAGAACGGTTTATGTCACAGCCCGGTCACTTCAGTCATCAATGGTCCAACAGTGCCTACACCACGCTTAAGACAATCCAGACTGATTTCTTGTGTTTATCCAAGGTGGTGGAATGACCTACCAAGCGCCACAAGAACAGCAGCGCCCCTGTCTGTCTTCAAGAAACTCTTGAAGACTTGTTTCAGCCGTGTCTCTCCGCACCAACACCCACCTTTATGGTTTCGACCTGGATTCTGTTCAGCTCAGAGACTTCCTGCTTCTTGTAAGCATTAGTGGCTTCCAAAATGTTCTCCAGGTGCTTGTTGGACTTCTCCAGGTATCTTTTGTCAGACTGCAGCTGAGAAAGCTGCTTCCTAAAATACAGAGAAGCGAGTCAAGCTGAGACCAAGTAGGATTCAGGGTGAAAGGAATAATTTAAAGGGTGAAATCAGGTCAACACGGTTCCAGTTAATGCAATATTTTTGTGAAATCAATTGTATTAGTTTATTTAAAAAAACAAGAGCAGAGTAGTTAAAATAAAAAGTATGCGAAAGACAATTAAGAAGAAGAAACTAAACATTCCCAGCGTTTTAGTTTTCAGTCTAATAAGACTTTAATGGAGCATCCATACTTATTAAAACATAACATTTAAAATGTATATTTCTTCTGATTGTATTTATAATCCCTTTTTGATCATATTCAACAAATGTATTCCAGCTCAATTTGTTTTTGCATTAACTAATTGAATTTATTATTCAACAGGATTGTTACTTAATTGGTTTGATGTCTTAAATCCCAACAGGATGGCTTTCTGCGAGGCGTTTTCATTTATTCCTAATACATGCATGGGTTCTCTCTGGGTGCTCCGGCTTCCTCACGCAGACTACAAAACAAGGCAGCCTCTCAAAATTGACCCGACGCCATCTGTCAATCATACCAGCGGCGATCCCAGTTTGCACCGAAGCAAAAGCCCACCCACCTGCTAACCTAAAACAACATCATCGGGGTTTTATCGCTGCGAACGCTTTAGTCGTAAGGATTGAGTGACAAATAGTTGGAAAAAAAGTAAAAACTGTTGGAAAAACGTCATTGGGGAGTTTGCAGTTCCAAAACTCATAATCCGAAGCATTTAGAGGGTAAAATGGGATTTATTTCGAAAGAAAGGATCAAGTCATGCGGCCGACCATCATGAGCCATTAATAAAGGGTTTCCTAGCAAATGTTTGCTTGTATGAAGGTAACTGCAAGTAAAAAAAACCTTTTTTTGTATGTTTAAGGGCTATTTTAAGATTAAGGCATAGCATTAATTTGAAAAGTTTTATGGTTAAGCAACAGCTCGCATATTTTTTATTTTATTTAGTAAATGACTCGCCAGCAAATTGTATCAGATACTAATTTTATTTCTAACAACTAAAACAACTTTGTCGCCTCAACCTTTTTTCCTCCGATTATGAAATATATTGGTTTTAACGCCGATTGTTCCCCTGTAGGTGATTAAATCAACATCTTTAGATTTAAAACATTAACTTCTTTCTATTGTTTGCTATAATTTCTGATGTTTTTGACACATTTTTAAATTAAGCTCCTATTATTCGTTTAACAGAAGGTCCATTGGACGATGGAGGATCCATTTTTCCATCCTCCACTAATACATTTAGTTATTTATCCCTGTAGGTTTTAGACATATGTTCTTATTTGTTAGTATAACTCGTTTATGTTTTTAGACTATTATCTGGGCAATGATTAGTTGGGACATAAAGGGTTCATGTTAGCTTTTGTTTCCTCTACTTTTGTCCTAAACAAGCTCCTTACATGGTGACATCTTTGTACTCCTCGAAAGCCTGCAGGGCGGATGTGAGGTCCGACTGTTTCTGCAGCAGCTTTGCGTTGATCTTTTCCACCAAGGCAGCCGACGCAGGATCTGTTGCAGAGGAAGCTGAAGAGGCGGCAGAGGCTGCGGGAGGGGTAGTGGGTGATTATTACACCTGAACGTAAAGCGTATTCAGTTTCTGCAGATATTTGATGCCAACAGTCAAACATCCTTGCCTTGTGTGAGTTTCTCTGACTCCAGCGTCGTCTGGAAAGCCTCCTCCAGCTCAGCTGAGACCTGGGCGGATACTTGTTCGGCGTTAATCACGGATTCGAGAGAGCGAAGCAGGCGGTTCTCCTCTCTGAGGCTGTAATTCTCTGCTGCATATCGAGTCATCTTTGGATGATGGTCAACCTTAAAAAAACAAAACAAGGAAATGTATGCAACAATTCTTTAAATTATATTATTCACAATAATCCAGACCTGGAAGATCTGATCCAGTTATCAGACATGTTCAGAGCTGGATTAAATATGTGGTCACTCTTCTTTTTACCTGATCACCTAAGATCTTGATTTCTTCTTTCAGCTGGTCGATCACAGCCTGCGAATCAGTGTCCGGCGTAGAGCTTTGCCCCGCCTTAAGCTTCTTCTCTAGCCGGGAGATGTGATCTTCTCTAAACCTGATGATCATCCTGCTGGAGTGGATGAACTTGTCCTTCTGGGTCCACGCCTCCTCCAGCTGAGCCACCTTCTTGAGCAGGAGCTGATGAAACGCAAAGCAAAGCCGTCAAAACTCCCAGCAGGGCTGAAACACACAAACATAATTGACGTCCCGTCACCTTCTTCTCCTCGTTTTGCTTGTTCCACAGACGTACGGCGGCCATATACTTCCCCTTATACCAAAGATCCTGTTGGTTTTCAACCAATGAGCCTGGCAGGAGTTAAAGAATAGGAATAGTTACATTTATTGAAACATTTGATGATTCATTTCAGGAAACAATGATTTAAAAACCTCACCAAGTTATATTTTTGCTATAAGAATACATAAGAAATGCTGATAAACTTTTTTAATGCTGGGTTTTTAATCTCTGGAAGTGACTTAATTGCACAAAAATGAATAGAAAGCCCAGGAAAAATCTGCCGTTAACCCGTTTGAATGACTTTTGTTGTTACCAATGAGAGGCTGCGGTCCTCCTGGTGCAGAGTCTCCTCCAGACGAGGTCAGAGCCAGAGCAAGCTGCTCCTTCAGCTTCTTCACTTCCGCCTGTAGCTGCCTCACATTTCCCTGCGTGTCCTCGTTAATAACGGCCTGCAGGCACAAGAGTCGCGTCAGATGTTTCAGCAAAGGTCACGGAGGTCAAACACACACCGAATGGTCCAAGGAAAGACCTTGTTCTTGATCAGCTTCGCCCTCTGGGCAAACTGCAGCGTGGACAATGTTTCCCCAAAACACTTTGAACCAGGGTGAACATTCGCTATGATGTAGGTCTTTGCATTTCCTCCCAGAGAATCCTGAAACGACGAAAAGAAAAAAGCCTTAAAGAGATCCTGTCTGATCAGGGAGAACGAGACACGACTGACGCCGACCTTCAGCAGGAAGGTGAGTTTAGATTCCCTGTAGCAGATGTGTCGGCTCTTCCCGTTGGAAACGTCCACCAGCGCCATGATGACCTGACCCAGGCACATCAGGGAACGGTTGATGCTGCTGGCCTCCTGCATGGGGAGGAACTGAAGCTTTTACCAGTGCCTCCAGAAAAACGCTAAAATCCCACAAAATCAAGGAAAGGATGCAAGACATGCAGGGAGCTTAAAGTTAGTTATAAATGGTCTTGGTCTTAGAATTATTCTGTATTTCAGAACTAAGCAATGCTATGAAATACAAGATTCTAAGTTAGCATAACAGGACTAAATAACTGGCTCAGCTATGCTGCTAAGTTATGAAATGTTCGCTGTTTACTATATGTGGGAGAAGCAGGTTTATTCTCCGCACATTTTTCAAAGTTTCCCTCATATTTCCGCACTTTCATCACAGAATTCATGACGAAATGCCCCAGAGAGTTCACGTGTTTTTCTTTTTTGGGGGGGGGCTCGTTTGCTTCCTGCAAACACCACGAGGCAGGAAGCCGTACCTTGAGCCTGGATCCCTCGGTGTGGGTGTCCTTCTGTCGCTCGGATCCGGCCAGATCCACCAGGTTCAGCTGAGACCTTCGGATGTTTACCACCTCGTTGTGAGACTCCTTGGACTCCAGAGTCATGGTGAACACGGCGTGGGATCTGGAGGACTCGCGGTTCATGGAGGTGGACGCCACGCGTCGATTTCTCCAACCCATGGAGAGGACCTGCAAGAGCGAAGCGCGGTCTTTCTGCTTAATCTGCTCGCTTGTTAATAAACCGAGACATTATTAAGGCTTTAAAAGCTCAGACCAGTAACAAGATTAGTGAAATATGTCCTACCTGATAGGCTTCGGCTGCAGAGTTCACAAACTTCTCCACGGCTCCTTCGACAAACACGCCCTTCTTGATGTTCTCCCTGAGGTAGAGGCTGGCAGACGCAGAATCCAGCAAGTCGTAGATCTGCTCGTTGTAGATCTCAATGAACGAACACTTGCAAAGGAAGCTCTTGGACTTTCCAGACTGTTTTAGGGGAGAATAAAGAGCATTACGGCAACGGTCGGGCCAATTAAATACAAAAAATAAATAAAAACGCAATAAACCCTGACGTTAAATGATGAGTCAATTGTGGTGTTAACAAAAGGTACGTAGCTACACCCAGGAAATCCCTAAAATACAAACTTTCTGACAACAGCAGGCTGAAATATCACAAAAGTCATCTGAAACAAAGAAAACCAAAAGGAAACAAAACATTTTCTTTTTTTTCTTGCCTCATTTAAATCAGAACCAAAACCAATGCCATCCATTATTTGAATAAAAAAATAACACAGTGTCACTATATCAACATCATAAAATCAGTGTGTTAAGTAAATAAAGGATTGTTTGGATCATAATACTTTTTTTAAAGCTAATAATCAGACAGTTGGACCGAGTCTCGGAAAAGCAGAAACTCACACTGGATAATAATGATGTTGCCTTAAATCAAATCAAAAATACAGTTTTTTTATCTCAAAAGGGAAATTAAAGGTTGTTGGAGTATCTCATTTAACTGATGAGTTGTTGTAGATGATAATGGCTGTGGCAGGAAAGATGTTCTGTAGCTGTCTGTTTTGCAACTGAGCTGAAGAAGCCTCTGACTGAAGAGACTCTGTTTCCCAGTGACAGTCTCATGAAGAGGATGTTCAGGGTTGTCTAGGATTTTCTTGATTTTATTTGAAATCCTTCCTTGCGTCATCAACTCCAGAGGTTCCACATCTTTCTCCAGAACAGTCCCAGCCTTCTTCATCAGGTTGTTGACCCTTTTTAGGTCCCTTGCTCTGACGCTGCTGCATATCTTGAAGGATTTTAGCTTGCGCAGGAAGTAAAGTCGGCTCTGTCCTTTCTTGTAGACGCTTCACTGTTGCGTCTCCAATCCAGTCAATTGTCCAGATAAACACTGAGGTATTAGTATTCCTCAAACATAAATAGGGGCTGATCTGACCCCGTTTATCCTGAAAATCTATAATCATCTCTTCTTTTTTTTTTGTTCACATTCAAGATGAGACGATTGTTCCCACACCAAACCACAAAGCGTTCCACCAGCTCTCTGTACTCAGCATCTTCTCCATCTCTGAATGTCCTCTACTGCAGGGGTGCTCAATAGGTCGACCGGGATCTACCGGTCCATCGCCAGGGCAGTGCGGGTCAATCGCACGCCATTAAAGGAAGTAGATGACCGCATCCATCCTTCTATTTGTCTTTTGAACAGCTAACGGATGCGCATTTAAGCACGCAAACGCACTCTAATTCTGCGTTAGCCGCCTTTGCAGTCTCACCTGCTAAATGCCAGAGACTGAAGGATACACAGGCGAGAAAGAGAGAGAATAGGAGACTGGACCTATATGGGAACTGGTATTTTCATTGATTTGTACCAATATCTTCTCAAACTTTCTAATAGAAAGCTTTGCGCTCGTCTCAAACTTGTTAGACTAATCGATCTGTAGTGATCGTGGCTCTGCTTCCTGGATATAAGCCTATAAATAAAAAATGGTGGCATGGAAAAAAAGGGCTACAACGGATAGATTCGTGTTGGAGTGCTTACATCGGAGTAGTTAGATACAGGCTGATATAATACGATACCAACTACAGTAGACAACGGTATGCCCTTATCCTCAATTGACCATTAACATCAGAGGGACTAATAATCTTGTTAGTTTTTGATTTTTGGGTAATTAACTTGTTTCTATGTGAAACAGAAATTAATGTAAGAATCCGAAATAAAAAACTGGGATGTTTGGAAAAGCTTTACTAAAAAAAACATCCCTAATCTGTTTAACAACACTTAACAAATGTGTCAAAAAGCTAAAGATTTTGACAAATAAATAATTTTGACCATTAACTGTATATATCGCGAGGTGAAGAATTTAATAAAATGATCCTCAACACCTTTGGGAAAATAAGAGCCAAGCGGAGAACATTCAGGAAAGTGTGAGTCTCGTTACAGCTGATGTAAAACTGACAGCGGTTTAGCGTGAAGACATCAGAGCAACAGCCAAACATGGCGGTGGTAGTGTGATGATGTGGGGCTGCTTTGTCGTTTTAAGATCTGGAGGACTCCCCGTCACTAATGAGACACTGCTGGTGTGGCTAAATTCACAGCAACGCAGGGCCAGGTTGCTTTGGATTTTTCCATCCTTTAATTAATTAAATTATCTTTTGAGGACTTCGATTTTATCTTTAATGTTAAAACAGACTTGAACTGCGTGAACTTCTTCCCGTGTGTCGTTCCTACTCACCCTTTCCCGTTCCCGGTCAATGAGGAAAAACAGGTACTCGAAACTGCGAGGTATGACGCCCCTCAGCTCGTCTGTGAAGTTGTCCAGTTCAGACGGACCTGCGGCCAGAGGGGAGAACGTCGTGACTTTGGTTCTGCTAACGATTAAAGTAAAAACAGAGACAACAGTCGGCGCTCACCGAGCATGGTGAACGTTTTTCCTGAGCCGGTTTGTCCACTGTGGGAAACAAGAAAAGGAGCCTCATTAGCAGCTGAGCTGGCACTTCACATGCAGAGCTTCGTTTTAATAGCACAGAAAGTTTTGCACTTACTACGCAAATATAGTACCGTTATAACCATTCATGCAAGACTCGACAATGTTTTTGGCAACGCTCCTGAAAACAGAGTCCTGTTGCAGGAAAGAAAGAGGCACATTAGCGGATTTGTCATTTGTTTTATCATTAAACTGGCCGACAAACATCCCAGACCTGAGACGTGTCCATATCGGCGACATGGTCGTAGGTGAAGGTCCGCGGTTCCGGCTTTGAGAGCAGACGTATGGTGTTGGGTGAGCTGACGCTCAGACACAGACTCTGGTCCCCGTCGGTGGTCAGGCCAGTACCCCGGGTCAGGGGTCGCACTCGTACAAACACTTTGATGGAATCGCCTTCCCCGCTGCAGTGCAGCATAAACATTTAATTTTTGTATTTATCCGACCACCAATTATATATAAAGGCCTCAAATGCACCGATCTAACTTTAACAGCACCCTGCAAAAAACAGCATTTTATTTCTGGTGCAAGTTAGGGATGCATGATATATCGGCATTGACATCGGTATCGGTAACATCAGCAAAAAGCCGATGTTAGCGGCCGATATTTATTAGCTGCAGGTAAAACCTGTTACCAGCCAGCTGGACCTAATACATGAACAGCAGCTGTTAGAGAAATGTCATTGGTGTAAAACAACCAGACTGAGAAACAGCTTCATTCCTGAAGCTGTGAGACTCTCAAACACACGCAAGGACAATTAGAACTGAAAAACTCTTTCTCATTTAACCGGCACTGTTCACTTTAATATCACACTTCAAAATGTGACTTTACAATGTCGCTGTAATGGTTCACTTTAATGTTCACTTTAAAATGTCCCTTTAAAATGTCAATTAATATGTCACTTGCACTCCGAATTTTGATTGCTGCTATGTCCGAAGTCCCATATTGTAGATTCTGGATCAATATTGTATATTCTGTGGAGTCAAATCACATTTCTCGTATAGTTCTTTAGAATTTATAATGTATTATATATTTGCATTCCGATCCTCATTGCTGCTATGTCCGAAGTCCCATATTGTGTTATTCTGTGTCCATATTGTAGATTCTGTGTAGCTCAAATCCTATTTCTCGCATAGTTATTATATTCTTATATTTTATTACATTATTTAAATTGCTATCAGGGTGTAAACTGGACCGGGGGATTAGAATTTTCGTCCCACCTCATGTACCACATGTGATGTGATGACAAATAAAGATTCCTTGATTCCTTCCTTGATTCCTTGATTATCTTCTCCTTCACTCTTTTCTTGTGTTATTGTAAAACTTGATAGTTGCAGCATAAATCAAAAACCTTCAATGTAGATCTTTTAAATGTGCAACTCTACTTATTTATAAAGTGTTGCATCACGATGATGAAAGGGATGCAAAGCAGCTTTTGCTCAGTTAAAATGCAGAAATAAATGGGTATTACCGTAATAACTGTAAAAAAACAGCACTTATTACCTGGCAGCGAGAAGAGTTGAATCTGCAGATCCTGAGGAAGAAAAGAAAAAACTCGATCAGATGAAGTAAGAGTTTAATTTAACATCCGGCGACAGATAAACTTGTATCTGAACAGGGTCACCCCCAAACGAGGCGTTTAAACTCTCGATTAGTTTCTACCTAAGCGTCAACGATACCTTTTCCGCTAGAGCTCATTGTTGGACGTTTTAACCCCACACAGACTAATCTTGGTTTTATTTTTTAAAGCATTTGTAGCTGGAAAATAAATGGGTTTTATGAAAGATTGTTTACATCCCTTAAATTTGGCGGGATGGCTGCTCGTCTTCCTTTTCCGGGAGAGTTTACAATGGATCTGTTTGGAGCGCCACTGCCCCCTACTGGCCGTCTCCAAACACTGCACCACCTGCTTCTGCTGCCTTGGCTCTTCTTAATGTGGTTTGTGGATATTTTCTAGAATGAAAGCTTTTTTTTTTTTATTATTTATTCATTTATTTATTTACAATGTTTATTTAAAAGTTTGTGTTTTGTACTTTTTCCAAACAAAAAGACGTAATACAAGTACAGTGTATCAAAGTTTGAGTGCAAAAAGGTTGTATCAAGGAAAAAAGGAAATGTTAAAATGAAGGACAATACGAATAAAAAATTAAACAGACTGGTTTAACTTGTAAATCATATTCTTCAGATTAATAAATAAACTTGAGGTCATTTTTCTGTGCATCTACTAAAACTTTTGAGAAATACCAGAGGGCCATTGTGTCTTTATATTTATGTAGTTATTCATTCATATATATATATACTGAGAAAAGCTGTCACAGTGACATCCTGTAGTAAAAACGTTTTAATATTAACGATCTCTACGTGTTGTTTTCACAGTCATAATAAATTATTAATCCTGTTTCTGTGGAACTGCTGCTCCAATCAGAGCCACACTGGGTTGCGTCCAACGTCTTTCGTCATTGGCTCAGCTTTTTTAACGTGATTGGCTGGCCAACCAGGAAGTGCGTTCCGTTTGAAAGTTCGGCTGAATCCCATTGGTGCGTTTGTGACTTAAATTCCAAACGGCCGCGCGTGCTCCAGAAGCCTGAGAGGGGATTTTCAAAAAGCAATAGAGATTCGTCTTTACTGCCGATAGAGCAGTTTGTCCAGAAAAGGTCTTATAATCTCAGGTAGGTGGAGAATTTCAGTCCATCGGAACTCAGAGAGTAACCCATCCGACATGTAATCCCAGTTTAAATTGATAGCGGTGTCTTTTGTTCCGTTAACTGTTAGCTTAGCTTAGTGCTAGCTGTTAGCTTACTGTTAACTGAAGCCAGATTTGTTTGCTGTAAAAACTTTAACTAGAGCTGGAAACCTTTTCTTACGTGTTTACATCCCACGTTACTGGATATAGTGGTGAAATCTACTCTACTATGATCTATAAATATTAGACATTATGTTTAATTCATATCTAAATCTATAAAGCTGGCATATTTTTAAGTTTCTTTATGTTTTTGGTCAATTAACAGTATAATCAGGCTTTTTAAAATTAATTTACTGTAGCTGATATAAAGGTATTAAAGCTGACCTTTAACAGATGTAAGGATAAATAATTGTGTGTTAATTATAAACCCAACAACCAAACTAGAAAATGACATAAATTGGGGTTTTTTTCTTTGAAAATGAAGATTTCAGTTTGGATAGACCTCTTTCCTTTGTATACTTCAGTAATAACTTCCTATTTCGACCGTTTAGATTGATTTATTGAAACTATTTAAAGTTATTATTCTCTTAAAATAATGCACAGGTTGTTTGCTTTAATGTATTTTCTTTCTGAAATTGGAAGTTGATCAGTTGAAGACGTCAGTTCCACCTTGTGGTCTTAAAGTGACAATGCTGCTTTTTTTTGTGCTACCTTTTATAATTAGTCTATTTAATGCTTTACTTTGTGGCACATATTAAAAGTTTGATTTTTATGCGTTTGTGATTTAAAATCATCTCATGTGTGTGAAAGCTGGGCCCTTAGATCTCTTGTTTTTTGTTTAGTGCTCCACCATGTATAACTAAAAGTATATGAATCCCATCCACCCTTTCTTTTTTTATTAGTTTTTCATCACATCTAAAACTGATAATGTGAGAAACTTTGCATTAGGCTACTTATCCGTCATCACATCAAAAAAGTTTAGTTCCCATCTTATCTTATGTGGTATCTTTTAAGCATCAAAGTTGAAATCTGTTTTTCTTTTTTTTTAAATAAAATTGTCTTGAAAGCAAAACCAGCAGTTGTGAGTTTTGTTTTTGTGCTGGGAACTAAATGATCCCTCTGTAGTCACATGCTTCACCAAACCTTTAGAAAAAAAATAAGTCTTATCATCTGCCCACAGCTTGCTGAGTGACTCCTCCTTCAGCGCGGCGTTAAATCTCCCACCGTGTTTCTTCTTCTGCTGCAGAATGAGTTCTGTCGACGTGAACGATGAGAACTCCGGGGTCGTCCCCACAGTAAAGCACAGCAGCTTGTGTCAGGACATATTTTCCCTAGATCAGCCCACAGGGAGGCCGTCTATCCTCCGCCAGACGGAGAACCTACCCTCTAAGACCATGCCGAAGGACGGCAAGGTAAATAATTATCACTTCTTTGGTGGGTTTGTCTGAGAGACTTTTTGAAGCAGCTGATCATAGATGTTGAACGTCGACACGTCTTTGTTCAGGTTTGCTTTCAGACGCCGAGGCGGGACCCTTTGACTAAAAGGATTCTGTCTCCCAGCAACTCCAGCGTGATGTGCAGTGTGGACGAGAACACGAACGTGGCAGAGGCTCTTAATTTGGAGAAATCAGAGTGAGCAACTCATTTTAGTTTATCATGTCTTAAATAAAAAGATTAACATAACTAAATTTAAAGTAAAATGTTTTTTTGTTTGTTGGTTTTTTGCAGTCTTTCACCATTTAAACCCACTGAGCCTCCAACACAAGGTAATTTACTTAAATAGGAGTCTTTTACTTTTATTTTGTTTCCCACTTTGGATAAATTACCCTAGACTTTTTTTTTAAATCTTTCCCAGCAGAGCCATCATCTTTCCTTGATGACATGCCAATTCAGAGCCGAGGCGGCTATCAGCTCGATTTTGACAACCTAGACGCCATCGATCCCTTTCATGGCTCTACAAAGATGAACCTCTCTCCTGTGAAGCCGGTCCTGAGCGACCCGTGTGCGGCTCGCCAGATGCTTACAGAGAACGTCCTCAGAAAACCAGGAGTCGAAGCCACGCTGGACGACACGCTGCCTTTCGTGGAAAACTCGCCGGCGGACGTCTCCGCCGACATCAGTTCCAGGGAGAACAGCGTGGTGACCGTGAACGTGGCGACTCAGCCTCCCGTCGAACAAGAGGTTCGCCCAGCTACAAATGATGAAAAGCGACCTGCTGACGTGTCTGCAAGCACAGATCAACAGGAAGCTTCAGGCAGTTTTACGCAGGATATTCCTCTTCCAGTGAAAGGCTCCTATAACCTGGACTTTGAAAACCTTGATGCAATTAATCCTTTTCAAACCGGAGGCTCTAAAATCCAGAATTCACCTGGCACCAACACAGCCATTGCCAACTCTCCGAAGGCCGTCATCGTACCCTGTCCGGTGCTGTCAGAAACGGCACCTGCAGAACCAACTAGGGCCCAGAAAGAGGAAGAAGTGTTGTCAGAGAAGTGAGTGAATCTTTTAGTCCATCTCTGAAGTTATTAGTAGAAGGAAGTTCACGTTTAAATGAGGTCTGTTTGTGTTGTTTTTGGGTTTTTTTTGCACTGCAGCGCTGCAGAGATGTCGCCTTCAGCTGAGCCTCATCAATCATCGGTGAGCAGCATGTTTACAGATCTATCTGCAGTTTATTTTGTACGTAAGCTACATGGTTAAATCTCCTGAAATTGCAGATGGGGGATCATGTGGTTCCCTATAAGACAGAGGAGGAAGACGGACCTGGGAGCGAGAAACTCCAGGCCGAGCAGCCGTCTCAGATGGGCTCCCTGGATTTTAACGAGGAGTTTGTTCCTGGAACCACGTGTGAGTTCACGGGATCGGTCTCTGAATCGGTTAGTTTAGAAAGGCATCGTTTTAATTTTCCGTTCTCTTCCAGTCATGGCGAATGACTTTGATGCACAGGTCGATTATCTCGAGCAGTTTGGTTCCAGCAGTGTAAGTATAGACTAAAATGGCTTTTTTTTTCTTCTTGCTCTGAATATATTATAATGTTTTGGTCTTGTGTTCAGTTTAAGGAGTCTGCACTGAGGAAACAGTCCTTGTATCTAAAGTTTGATCCCCTCCTGAGAGAAAGTCCTAGGAAGACTGCAGGCGCGTCCGTCCAGCCGCACTTTGCTGCTCCCTCCGACCTGGCCTCACGGTACGATTTAACTCCGAGCTTCATTTTCGCTGATTGCTGTCATCAGTGGTTACTGGAGTAGCTTCCATAAAGTTGTACGCCACAGAAAAAAATAAAATCCTCTTACATTACATGTTAACTGCAATAACTTGTTATATATCCAACCAAAGATAAACTACATGCAAATTCAAATAGTATTATGGTGAAGTAGTGAAGTTAAGAAAGTGTGTATATATATATATATATTTTTTAATGTCAACATCGCGTATTTATAGGCTCAATGAAGCAGAGAAGAAGTCAACAGAACGCCAGCAGATGGACTTCCTCAAACTGGTGGAGGATGTGGCGGCCCCGGTGAGTCTGCGTCCAGCCGTTTGGTGTTGGAGCTCGGGATTGGTTCTCATCATTTCTCTCTGTCTCTCCAGCCTCCCATCCTCCAGAGCATCATCCCAACGTTCCCCAAACCCGCCGGCGCAGAGGAGGCCATTATTGAGGTGCTGCAGTACAGCCAGAAAGACCTGGACGCGGCTATCGCCAGGGTGCAGGCGGAGGTTTGTTGGGTTTAGATTGCTCTGTTTCCCGCTCTCAGTCCTCAGGCAGATTCAATATAGAGGTGACGAGTTATTCTGCTTTCTCAAACAGGCCAATGAAAAAGAGGAGCAGTGGAACGCCAAGTTTAGGAAGCTGCAAGGCGACGGTCAAGAAATGAGGTGAGCCGCGAGCGCTCGCTTTTCACCACTAAAACCCTTAAATAAGCAGTTAAGTCCTTATTTGGTGTTCTGAAAGAAATTTTACATTTATAAAATATTTTTGGGCTTTTTGTTAGGGATGCAGTAATTTTTTTTGTTTTTATTTATAGTGTTGGGAAATGTAGAATATCTATTTATATAATATCAGTTACTATTTATTTTAATGTCTGCATCCTTATTGTCTTTGAATTGGATCCTTCTAAATTTTCAGGCACACATGGTTTTAAAGTCTCTCCTGACTATATTTTAATTCCACATTATTAGTATTGTTATTGTTTTGCTCAAGAATTTGAAACGTTTTTCTTTTTGATAAAATAAATAGTCTTTAACTAGCCTGAAATTTTAACATTTTGGCTTTAATGCGAGTTATAGCAGCGCTGCACGGAATATCGCTAAAACATCACCTTCAAAACTTCTCTCATTGTATTTGGAAATATTATTTGTAAGTTTTATGAACATGCATTTATCATGTTAATGTAATATTTAGCCATAGTTTAACAAGAGCAGATGCTCAAATCCGTTCGGCAAAACCCCAAGGTGATATTCAGCTATTTAACATTCTGTATTTATTCATTTTCTTGTATTGTAGTACATAATTCACATGGTTAAAACTTTTTCCTTCTCCCCCTAATATCATGCAGCCCTTATTTGTAATGTTACCATTTGTTCATGTTTGGTTTCTTGCAGGAAAGTAATCGCAGAATTCGAACTGTTGATTGCAAATATGAACTGTGAGTTTATTTAAAGCACGTCTTATTTATATCATTTATATATCCTGGTTTTTATTTTTTTCTAACAAAAAACAAACGAACCCTAAAATCAGGTTGTTCTTGTTTGTTTTTCCCCTCTGGAATAAATCAGCCAATCAGGAGAAGGAGCGGGAGGAGTCCCAGAGGAATCTCCACACGGCTCTGGCAGAGAAGGAGCAGGTCTCCAGCGACCTCAACGCCATGGAGAGATCCTTCGGCGAGCTGTTTAAGAGGCTCGAGAAGTACAAGGAGGTTGTGGAGGGCTTTAAAAAGGTGCGTCTCTGTGAGGAGAAGCTCCCCTTTCTGAAGGTCGATGGCAGCGAAAAGTAAACTCGCCCTGTACCTGAACGTTGTCCAGAATGAAGAGACACTGAAGGCGTGCGCGCAGGACTACCTGGGGAGGATGAAGAAGGTGGAGCAGCGCTACCAGACACTGAAGGCTCATGCTGAGGAGAAAATTAACCAGTAAGACTCTAAACCTGAATATACATTTGGCTTTCAGCCGGAGTGGCGTTGAAACTATCAATTTGAGTGATTAAAGTCGATAATTCAAATGGTTGACAACTAATTTAGTCATCGATTAGTTGGTTTATAATCACATTTTACCTTAAGCGTTTTTATTTTAGTTTTTTTTACCACAATCTGTTATCTGCGGTCAAAATGTGGCTGTAATGAGCGACCTATCTCGGATCTACAGCTGGAGCAGTAGAAGAAGAAATCAGCCAATGGTTTTGCTAGCGCATGGCTCAGACGGCATAAACACGTTTGCCCTGTGTAAGATGGCTTTAAGTGAGCATCTGAGACGAAAGCAGCTAGAGGAAGAACCAGCGGGGTAAAAAAAACCAATAAGAAAATAAACGTGCTAAATACTGTTAATGTGCTCTGTTAATATTAATTTAGATTTACAGATGTGCAGGAAAAAAAAACAAGTAACAATAAACAAATGTATGTGGAACAAGACGCTCACTCATCAACTCTTTTCTAAACATGATGGTAGAGACAGAAGTTCATATTATTACTAAAAATAATGTCCCAACTAAGTCAGCCTCCTCCTGAACATTCATAATAAAGATAAAACTAAATGTGAATTTAAGTATACGTCATAATAAGGGCTGAGATTTTTAATATCCTGCAAACTATTTGGTTTAATTTTTGTATTTTTTGCATGAAAATGAACATTTTAAGCTGTTGAGCTCTTTTTGTCCCTTTAAATAAAGTTCAGTGAGCGCCACATTTTCCTTTCCTTTTTTCATAATGAAAA
The DNA here is from genome assembly GCA_032876305.1 of Orestias chungarensis. Taxonomy (NCBI): domain Eukaryota; kingdom Metazoa; phylum Chordata; class Actinopteri; order Cyprinodontiformes; family Cyprinodontidae; genus Orestias; species Orestias chungarensis. The sequence continues at coordinate 911,740 of JAVLVB010000214.1, read as the reverse complement.
TTTGTTTTTAATGGCTTATATGGGAAAGTAAATGCTAAACAAATTAATAATAAAAAGCAATTAATAAATTAACCTTAAAAATATTTGACAGACTAATTGATCATTAAAAAAATTCTTGGTTGCAGTCCTAAGCCGGACTCTAAAATGAATCTTGAATTTTTAGAGCAAATGAGAAAATTGCTGAGGTTCGGTCCAAATACAAGGCGGAGATTTCGGCTCTTCAGGCCCAGCTGCGACGGGAGCAGCTGAAGATTCAGTCTTTGGAGAAGAGCCTGGATCAGAAGGTGAGCAATAATCATTGTAAACCGACGTATTTATACGATGAGCTGAATTCATATGCGCTTTGTTTTGTTTCAGGAAAAAGAGGTGGAAGAGCTCACAAAGCTCTGCGACGAGCTGATATCCAAGGTCCAGAGAGGATGAGCTCGTCTGTAAATACTCATTTCTGCTTCACTAATGTAGTTTATTTTTGTGTTTGTCAGTGTTTTTTAAAAAGAAAACTGTATAATAAAGATAATTTACCAGTCTAATTGTTTTTTTTTTCTCGTTTGCTTCCTTCTACTGCCACTAGAGGGCGGCGTTAGGCTTCGTGTGTAAAATTTTAAAGCATCAGCCAAGGATGCAGATGTAGCTTTAGGGTCTACTTGGTGCTTCTGAGCTCTCCTGTCATCTCTACAACGTTCCCGCACCAAACCAAACAAAGCCGCCCTTCTTTCCCGGAGCATCTCTCCCACAGCGGGACAAAGCTCTTCCTAAATGGTGAAAGGAAATCCTACCTGGATTGGAGCTGAATGGTGTGGGAACAGGAGGAAGACATTTACTCAAACATTTCCTAAATCGAGTCTATTGTGGTGAAGCTCTTTTTTGTGGAGCTATGAATACAAATCCTAAGTACAATCCCATACATGATTCAGCTTGTTTATTTTTTTTAATTTTTGGCCAACATCCGGCTTTTTTTTATTGCAGTCTGAACAGTTCTCCCAACACACCTGGATGAAATGAGCTGTGTCTGATGGGAGGAGTTTGATTCAGGTGTATTGGCGGCTGGATTTGGCCAAAACAAGCATGGCTGAACAGCTCATCTGACTTCATAGCTGTACAAGCACCCAAACTAATGAAGGTCAATGCTCTGAGCATTCGGAGGAAAGGTTCAGTGGAAGGAAAAAATGTGCTAAGAACATGCAAGATTCTTTTTAAAATCTTAAAATTTTGTTTTCGATCTGTTTGGTGGTATTACTTTTTACTCTTAGACCTTTTTGTTATGTGTAACGACGGACGGCATCAAGTGGAAGTTTAGGATTTCTGCAGTTGATTGTCACAAAAGCTGAAATAACACCTGAACTGTAAGTTGTGGATCCAGAGCAGAAGCAAAGAAGACCGAGAGAGAGGAGGAAGTTTAAATCATCTATTATGTCGATCGGTCGCTAGCTAGCAAGCTGGATGCAGTCAATCCTTTAGAAATTGGTGTACAAAGAAGGATTATTCATAGAATAAAGAACATTACGTGAAATCCTGAACGCCAGACTGCTCTACAACAGTCTCTTATAAGAGGTGTTTATAGCGGCACTAATAGAGATTTACAGGATCTGAAGCATTTAGGTCAACGACGACGTAAATGTTGGATTGAAATGATGAATTTGAGATGTACAATACACAAACAGTATATTTTATTAATAGTACATGGATAAGAAAAAATGCTTTACTCTGAAAAATAGACCTTTGATACATTTTTTTTAATTAAGAAAATAAATTAAATATTCTGACTACAGCTTAATAAACTGTTGGATAAGGATGCGGCCTCTGCTGGTTTAAATCCCAACACGCTAAAGACTAATAATGGGAACCTACATGGGAGAGAATTAAATAACAAGGTTACAGAGGTCCAGAACAAAGTTTGAAGTTCTCATGGCCCTTGCAGTCTTTGGCGACGTCTGCACGCCCTGGAAGAGCTACTGGTCTGTTTTTAAAAGAGCGGGATGGGGAACGGTAGCCTAGTGGTCAGCATTCTTTAACAAATAACGTTAACCTGAGTTGGAGCGTCAAACCAGCCAGTCTGAGTCTTTAGTACCTTCTTCTTCTGCAGCCTCAGTGCTCGTCGGATCAGAACATCCGTCTAGAGGAACGTCTCTCGGATTAGAGAACCGCAGCTCGTTTTTTGTTTTTTTCGTCGTGTAAAAGTGGTGTGAGCTTAGAAAAAGCATCGAAATGTGGACGTTTTTCTTCTTTTACTGAATGATGTGTTGGCTGGTTCTTCAAGCAACCGTTCTGGGATAAACAAAAAAAAGAGACTAACACTGAAAGTGGATGTGCTGGTGCTGGTGCACCTTCCCGTCCACGTGCGAGTGGGTGTGCGTGTGGATGTCCGTGTAGATCTTAGGGTAGCTTTTCGGCGGCGCGTTCGGCCCGGCCTGGCCCAGGAGGAGCTGCTGCTGCTGCTGCTGCTGCTGCTGCTGGGCCAGATGCTCCTCGTAGTTCGTGGAGCTCAGGCACTCCTTGTCCGGGCCGGAGGAGCTGGACGACGGCGCCGGGCAGCTCCGCTCGCGCTCTCGGTACGGGCCGCGGTGGGAGCCGTGCAGCGGCTGCGGCGCCGGTGCGCTGGGAGGCGGGCAGCGCTTGCGGCTCTGGCAGAACCACAGCAGCACCGTGGCGAAGATGAAGACCACTCCGGCCGGGATGCCGATGATGACGGGCCAGGGGAGGGAGCTGGTGCTGGCCGGCAGCAGCAAGACGGGCAGCTTCGTGTCTGCAGGGAGACGGGAGGAAATTAACGAAGATCTCAGCCTGTTTTATCACGCGATGGGAAAGAATACTGGCAGCGTATTTTTGTCTGACAAACAAGACAAAACTAAATAACTTAGACTGGCAGATTTAGTTCACTTGTTATCAGATATAATTTAAGTGGAATGTGATTTATTTTCAACTTCAACCTGTTTTATGGGAAGAAATCATCCACATTTAAGGAAGCTCATATATTTTGCTAATTTTGAGTTTGTATGGTTTTGCAGTGCAGTTTAGGTTTGTGGTGCAAATATTATTATTTCATTGTCAAATAATGAAATGATTGTAAAGTAACAGAAAAAGCTGATCGGAGAGCCAGTTTAAAGGCTCAGGAAACCTTTCCAGGTGTTTGGAGTTAATTGGCTTATGAGGGCGTGATTAGTTTTCAATAATGACTATTCAGAAAAACTGCAGGGAACTTGGAACCTTTTACACAATATTTATAATATTTTGTACATCAGATTCAATTAAATTCAGTTTATTTATATAACACTCACTAAACACGTCTCAAGGCATTTCACAACAAAACATATTTAAATCCAATCAAATAGTTAAACAAAGGACTACACACAGAGAAGCACGGTGGCTATGCTATTGTGATATGGGGATGTTTGTTTGAAGTAAATAATAATTTAGTTTCTTGTTGTTTTATATTTTTATTAACTTGTTTTAAGTGAAAATATTTACTTTTAACAATATTTATGTATTATTGGCTTACCAACTCCCATATCTTGCTAAAAAGCTACTTTTATGCTAGTTTTGTTTTGTTTCAAGGCTACAGGTACAGTTCAAAGAGGCCAGAGATGCAAAAACTTATAATACCTACTTTTGTGCAGTTTCTACTGCAAACACGGGACTATACAAAAAATAGGATAAAACTAACTTCTCAGCAAGAGTTTGATTTCAGTTTATTCACAGTTTTAGCTGCAGATTTTTACATTAAAAGCAACTTGAGAAAAACAGGTGGAACAAATCTACTAATGAAACTAGTAGCTTTACCCGTAACTCAAGAATTATTGACCTACAAAAAGGTCCAATATCTGCTAGTTTTCTTTTGTTTTAAGGGTACAGGTGCAGTTAAATGCTGCCAGCCTTAACTTACTGTAAGATGCAAAAACGTGAAAGTATTTTTGAGTAGTTTCTAGTGCAAATATAGTACTACAGTAGAAATAAGACTAAACTCACTCCGGTTTCTTTACGGCAGGATACAGGAGTTTGTTTAGCGTTTCGCTGGCAGAATTTAAAATTAAAAACCAAGTTGAAAATCAAGTGAAGGAATTATTTACTTTACAAACACAGAACTATACTACAAATAAGATAAAACTAACTTTGTTTGTTTCTTAGTTTATTTTTTCAATTAAAACAAGTTGACAAAACAAGTGGAAAAAACTTACCAATGAAAGAAATTGATTTTAGCTGATATTCAAGAATTATTTACACAGAAAAAGCTCCTATATCTTTCTAAAATAGTGACTTTTATGCTAGTTTTGATTTGCTTTAAGGATACAGGTGCAGTTTAACGCGGCAAGAGCTGCTTGGAGATAACTTAAGACGCAAAAAGACTAAATTATAATAACTTATGTTGTGTAGTTTCACTGTACTACACAACAATAGCGGAAGATTTTTTAAGTGACTCCAACTTCTCCGTTCCTTACTAACGACCACTTCACCAAAACAAATGAAATTGAACAAAATCTACTAGTAATTTTTATGATATCCTAGAATTATTGACTCGTTCCTGTTCGTTGCTGAAAAGTTACTTTTTGTCTCGTTTTATGTGCACCAGAAATTAGACAACAACATTTTATCTTTTCACAGGAAACTAGATTGAAAATGACTCAAAATTGACCTCTAAGAGGATTAACCTTTGCCCATTGCCTGTACCTTTAAAATAATTGCCGACATAAACGTTATTCTGGTTTATTTAGGCTCTGACTTCTCACCTGGCAGCACCGTCAGGAAGGCGCTGCGGAAGCTGTAGCCCATGGTGTTGGCGCCCAGGCAGATGTACATGCCGGCGTCGTCCTCCTTGGCGCGCGTGATGAGCAGCTTGTTGAGGTAGGAGCCGTCGGGCCGGGACCACACCTCGCCGGTGGGCAGCACCACGAACCGGTGGTCGCCCACCTCGATGGTGGAGTTGTAGCGGCCCTCCTCGTGGGACTCCACGCGCTTCAGCCACTGGATGACCGGCTTCACGTCGCTGCGCACCTTGCACTGGAGCGACGTGGAGCCGCCGTAATCCACCGTGGTGTTGACCGGGTGCGTCCCCGTCAGGACCGGCTTGGAGCTTGTCCGTTCTGGGGGGGGGGGGCGCAGAAAAAAGCGAACCACCGTCACAAAAGGTAGCCGGAGGCAGAGAGCTTGTAATGGAGAGGCAGGAACACCCCATGTAACACAAGAAGTATGTGTGATTAGTTTCCTCTGCGTGCTCCTGGTTGTCCGCGGCGTTCTCAGGGGGACAGCTGGGGTTTTAATCAGCTCCAGATTGGCTGCATGGGCCCCTCCCTGAGCAAACAGCGCTCACTCTCAGTCTGCTTCCTTCCAGGCAGTCAGATCTGCTGATCACAATCTGACGGCAGGACCTGCGATGATGCTGATTTGAGTTTTATTTCCTGTAGCTACCGACGAAAGTAAAGCACTGAAACACTCGGGAATTGGACATTCAGCCCCCATTTACAGTGATAGGACTACAAGTGCTTTCTTTAAGAAGCCATTTTACAACTAAAGCATGTAATTTAACCTCCGTATTAGATGCAACTGCTTTGAGAAAGTTAAAGCAGAAAAGATAGAAAAAGGAACAGAAAACAGACTTTCTGGAGCAGAAATAGGCTCTTTGGACCTTCCTCAAAGAAAAGATGATAGGGAGGCATCCATCATTAACAAACTCCTCAGGAGGAGCAGCAGCTCTACTCTGAGCCCCTGCCAGATGAACCAGTTTTAATCATCTGTAAGAGAGAAACCCTGTAGAGGAAACCCATTTCAGCCACTGGTATCCACAATCTCGTTGTGGGTAGGAACGTAGACGGGCAGATAAATCGAGAGCTACAACGTTCAGCTCGGCTCTTGTTAGTGGAAAAAGGTTTTACATAGATTTCCAGTGTGTGTATCCATGCGTTTTAAGCTATATCTGACATTTGAACTATTAAAATAAGCGGCTTTTAGAGCAACTCTCAAGTATTCATGTATTTTAGCTAAATATTGAGGGTAAATTGTAAATCTTTTGGGGAATTTCCGTACTAGAACGACATTTCTAGATCTGTTTTTCTCATCACTACGTGTACATGCATGTTTTTTTTTTTATCATTATGTTCAAATTTCAGTATCCCATAGAAGATAAGCTTTATCTGTCCTCTGGTTTTTTTAATTACATGTTAAGCTAAAAACAATATAAATTCAACGGTGGTTATAGAAAACGAGGCCAAAAACAAAACTTTTGTGGACATTTCTTCAAAAGATGTTATTTTGTGGCGCCTAGACCCGGACGTCCACCTAAACAAAGCATCAGGCTGGGGACCACGGACACTCACGGATGACTTCGACCTTGTATGTGGCGTTGATTTCCCCCGCCCGGTTGGAGACCCTGCAGGTGTATCTGCCGCTGTGCTCTGGCAACACGTTCTTCAGACTCAGGGTCCACTTCCTCTGGCGGCCCTCGCCGACCTCCTGCTCAGTCAGAGGCCGGTCGTCCTTCAGCCACACGATGTCCGGGCGAGGGTTCCCGCTGGCCGAGCACTTGAGGCGCACCGTGCTGCCGACCGGACAAGCTATCACCCGCCTCCTCATCTTCTCCGGCTGCGTGAAGCGAGGACGAGCTGTCGGGGGGAAAAAACAAATGGTGTGTTTTTCTTGTAACATGTGTTTTGGATTGTTGCTGTATAAATGAAATCCACTGAATTGAATTAACCACGTTTGAAAGTATATCTTTAAATAAAAGACCAGATAAACACAGATCAAAACAAGATGGCTGCTTACATACTTTTCCAATTTCTGTTGTGCTGGAATCAAAAACTTCAATTTGTTTTTGTTATTAGAAAGACCAACGAAACCATCATGTTTGTCTTCCCAAGTTTCCTTTAGGCTCTGCCTCAGATTACCTTTGTCTCATTTATTTTCCTTTTCTTGCGTATGTCCTGCTTAACAAGCCTCATTTGTTCCAGTAGGAAATAGTTTCTGGTAACAAAATGCAGCTGTCTCAATTTTTTTTTAAGTCCTGCAATTGTAATACATTTTATTGCTTGCATCTTATTTAACCTAATTTAGCTATACTTGTGCATGTGAAGTGTTAGGATGCCTCACTGGTGATGGCTTACAGGCACTATAATCATATTAAACATTATTAATGCAAACAATGAGTCAAACATATAAAGTTGATTAGTCACCAGAAAGACCTGAGATATAATCATTTTGTTTAAATCACATTAACAACAGAAAACTTTAAGACAACTGTACTTAAACTTCTTATAAAGAGAGAGTTGGAAATGTTTTTTATTGTTAGTTTTTTTAGATATGAAATGTTTTTTAATGTTTCCTCTCTTTAGCTGAACAAATCCGACACGCAACCAATAAAAAAATGTTTTAATTTTTAGAAAAAAAACATCACAAAAACACAAATTTTGTTCACTTACAAACTAAGTGTAACAAAGTTCAAGGGCAAAAGAGATGCCATGATAAAAATAATACATGCTAAAATAAAATCAAAAACCCAAATAAACGGTGTTCACTTAGAGACATAAAGTTGAGGGCATTTTTATGGTGTATTCTACTAATAATACACAATAATCACTAAACCCTACGAATGAACATTTTTCCCAAGGATGATAACAGTGTTTAAGAAAGTCATTGTTTAGATTGTCTAAAATAAGGCCGTATATTAAGTCTCTGTCTGAAAACACACTGAGAGAAAGGAAATAACCATCAAAAACATTAGAACAAAAAAGACGTTTAGTTTCAATACCAAATCATTTTTGAATGGAGTCCCTGAGTTGATGAATTCCTTTTAAGGTTTTAAGGGAAATCTCTTTGCCTTTTTCATCAATTGGATTTTTGAGGCATTTGGTACGCAGTTTATGAATTGATTTCATTAGTCCTTATTTGTGTTAAACAAGAATGAATCCTTGACTGAGCCAAAGCACCTGCAGCCAAACATATAATAGCTTTGGGAAAGGCGTTAATATTAAGCTTGTAAGTATTTTGGTTTGTTTGTAAATTGTATTTTGAGCAACAAGGTGTTCAAGACAAAAGATGGTCAGCTTTTTCCCTCCAGTCCTTATTAAACAATGACTTGTATTTTACAGGGATATAAAGTTTCTTTTCTTCTTGTGATGTTCTTAGCAAGTCCAGCTTAATCGCCTACAGCACCCCCAGCTGGTCGTCTTGAATAAATACATTGGATATGTTCAACTTTATGTGGTTTAAGGTTCCCTAAAATTCAGTGTTCATGGCAAAAACGTTCAGATTTAGACACGGTCTGAGGTTTGCGATTGAAACTTGACAAGATCGAGTGTGAATGCATAAACAGGTTTTGATTTCTTACCCAGTTTGTCACCGCCTTGTTCTGGTTGTGCTCCTTTCGCTGGTCCTGCGTTATCAGAACGAGAGTCATCTGCTAACACAGAGGCACAGAAATACGTAAGTATCTGACAGGAAAAAGGCCTTTATTTCTGCCAATACCAACCACTGTGAGTGAAACACATTTCAACGTCTGACCCTGTTACTGCTGGAGCGTCGCTCTGGCCCAGAAACGTGTTTTAAGACTCCCTGTGCAGGCTGCATGCTCGGGGTCACACTCTGCCGCGTTTTAAAGTAACACGATAGCTTTTTTTATTAAGCCCCGTAAGAGCGGACAGCTGTGCTGTTTAAGTCTCCCGGCTGACATCATGCAGCCGAGCTAAGACCGGAATTAGAGAAATTATAACGGGTGAAACCTAATCGACACTTTGTGATGTGCTTACAGACGGAGACACAGAATGCGTTTCTAACCCAAAAAGAAAAACATAAATATCCAGTGATTAAATGAATGGATGGATTACAGTTCACCATCTCCACCTCCTGTGATGGATTTAAAGCTCTGGCTTTGCTGGATTCTTCCACTGAGGAGTCTGGCTCACTTGGCTGCCTCTCCTGGTTTGATTGGGTCAGGTAAAGAGGCCAGATGTGACTTCTAACCCCGCCGCTCTGCCTCCCTCGGAGAACCCTGAAACCACACGAGCTCTCCCGGGTTCTCTGGGTACAGGCGCTCCTTTGTTTGTCCCTCTGCAGCACCGATCCCAGCCATGATGTCATGGCTATTTGAAGGGCCTCTAGCCGGCCAACGATAATAACCCAAGAAATATTTCCCTCTTGCTCACTTGGGCTCTACGCATTCCTGCCGGTTCCTGAACCTCCCAATCCAAACAGGTCCTGGTCCCGCACCGCCGGGGTTCTCACTCTAACTTCTGCTTTTTCTTCCTCAAATTGGTTTCCTCTCTGCTTCTTTGGTGACTTCAGGGAACAATGACGCTCTTTATGCATGCGAGCGCGTTAAAGCTAAATCGTGCCACTCTTGTTTTAGCACAACGAAGGCTCAGTCAGAAGATGTGGGACGTTTTTACGGCATCTGTCGTCTCTGAACTTTACCAGACTTTCCTTTTATATTTGTCGCTCTTTAAATAAAAAAACTAACTGCTTAAAACATATTTAAGTACTTATTTTCTAATATACTAATAACAAATTAGTTAACATGATGCTAACGCTGAGAAGAAAGACTTCACGGTCCTTCTCACAGCGCCAGAACAAACACATTCAAGAGGTACATTGTTTACTTAACCCCTTAAACTACAGGCCTTCTTTTTGAGATATTTGCTGCTGGCAAAATAAACATAACACTCCAGGAAATACCTAAGAAGTATAAAAAACTAATGCTCATGTTAATAAGGGAGAGTAGAGTCAAAATTAAAACTACTCTGTTAGGCGCAAGGGTAAATTAAATGTTGTAACTCTTAATATAAAAGGTTTAAGGAATAGTTGTAGATGCTAAAGGCTGTGGGCAGGGCGGATATCCGGGAGCAGTCTGTGTCACAGCACCTTAACTACAAGCCTCTGACGAAAGACACTCAGTCTCATAAAAAAAAAAGATGGTTATGGTGGTCAATAAATGTCTTCATTTCAAGTGTTCCCCAGAACAGAACCAACTTTATTCATCAGGTTTTTGAGCTTTTTTAAGTTCCTGGTTCTGAGGCTAAAACCCAAACAGACAATGTCAGGAGAAATTACACTCTTCACAACAGGCTGTCCAGACTCTTCCTGCAAACACATGAAGTCCAGTCTGCTTTGACCCGTCTTGCAGACGCTTCCAAGTTGGGAATGGCGCCAAACCTAAACCTGTTTTGTTGTTAGCTGTAATGTGCAACCTGTTAAAAGTGAACATGTGAGCACACATCTTGAGTTCTGCTCGGACCTTTTACTACGAGCAGATTCTAGTAACTGGAGCTCAGTTTTAATTGAATACCTGTGGAGTACAGCAAGTTTTTAGGTGGATTTATGTTAGCAGAGCCACTGCAGCTAAAGCTCAGTGAACGTCTAACAAGACAAAAACTAACTTACAAGTAACTTTGCGCGAAGACATAGGAGATTGTTTTAGTCAAAAATACCAGACTATTGGCTTACAACAAGCTGCAGCTTCCTGAAAAGTGAATTTTAAGTTAGTCATTTGGTATTTTATGTGAACCAAGATGTTTGCTATAAAAACTAAAGAGTTATTGTGTATGTTGTATATGAAAGGTGTTTGAGCTCCCTGTATATTTGCTAGTGGACATTAAAAGACTTGTGATCAGAATTCAACCAAGTCTAAAGGCTGAAAATTGTAAATCTGCATTTCTTTCCCCACCCACACTTCCACTCATAACGTCCCTCCAGCTCCAGCGTTTTGTGGTCTGACGCCGTCCCCTCTCACTTCATTCACAAAACAAGCCACAGGAAACGGGCTTCCACCGCACACGCTTTCCCACTGGCGGAGTCACAAGAACCGAGGCCCAGACCTGAGCTCTGGGCCACAATGAACGGCCGCCACATGCGGTCAGCCGGATGTGAGGGCAGTTAGCCTGAGAGCGTCTCCAGAGGGCAGTAAATGCCTCACCAGAGCCTCTGCAGTACATCACCCACGCCGACGTAAACATAACACAACGCAACAACCGCGAGATAAAGCCCGCTCGGAGCTGGATGAGGGGACCGCTCAGTTGTCAGGGCTCCCCCTCCAAACAGGGCCCAAACAGCCAGCTGGAGGGATTCAGGAGGCGCCGTGTTGCACGGATTCCTCAGATATCTCTCGGGAGGACAGATGGGAAGAGGGAAGTCTCCGCAGAGCATACCTCCGCTCTCCTCGCCACTGTCTTTCAGTCGCTTCTCCGCTGGTTCTGTGTGTAAAAGGAATGCTCTTGAACTCCTTGACGCCATGCCAGGTCTTAGTCAGCCCCCCGAAAACCTCCCCCAGCCCCATCCATCCTGACCGACTGGAGCTGCTCGCTCTGTGATCCAGCAAGAAACAACAAAGCGGCGTGATGGATGCTGCGCTACCCCTCATTTACACAACTTCAAATAAATAAACCCCTCTCAGATCTTCTGGGGGAACATAGCAGCAGGCGGCTAAATTAATTAACTGAGTCACTGTTAATGGAAAGTTCGGCTCATGGTAATTGCTCAACGCTTGGGCTTTATGAAGCCGACCTCAGCAATTCTGGCAACGAGGCCCCCATAATCTGATTAAAAGGCGCCCCTGCGAAAACAAAACGGCACGACGACGGACGCGAGAGCAGAAGCACGGGAGCTGCCGCGTTCATCACCGCCTGAGGACGAGGAGGAATCACAGCAGACGGGCAGATCGGGATTAAGAGTGAGGCCAGAAAGCTTCGCTGCAACTCCATAAAGGGCAAAAACAACCCTCCAACCTGATGGAAATCTGAAGTTTCTCAGAAAGTCTCCGGATCAAATATGCGATGCAGCTCATTCCAAAGAAAACCAGAGAGTGTGAGAAGAGCGAGTCGGGTCAGAGCGTTCTCGCATGCAGCCTCGCCTTCATCTCAGACTGCACACCTCGTATTTTCACTTCAGATGATCCATTCGATTATCTAGAACCGAGCTGCTTATCATAGACGAAACGCAACAGGCAGACAGTCTTTGGATGCATTTCCAAAGCAGTTTTTGATGCACAATCTCGATTTTTTAAACTTCTGTGTTAAATGGGTATTAAGCAGCGGGAGCCGGCCATATCCTTACAAGAACAGAAAAGCAGAAAAGTAGCTGAGAGAAAAAAAGAGAGCTAAACTTTGACACTACTTGCTTCGGCCATCGCTAGGGTCCAGATTTTGCCACATCCGGCTCGTTCTGGTACAAAATTAAGACGGTTGTCTCAAAGAAAAACTGTGACATGACCTTGAAAACTATCAGATACATATCCTAGTCAGTATCACATGTGGAGGGGAAATTAGTCGGATTTCTTCTTGGCTTAAAATATCTGAATACGGAAAAGTCGGATATGGGTAACATATTGATTACAAATCAGATTTGAGTCACGTTTTCATGCAGTGTGAACGTAGCCTTTGAACATTTAACACAGTAAGGATGCTGATGGACTTTAACCTCTTTATCTTTTTATATAAAACAAATTGTGGATGTCAACTTTTTTTAGCCAGATTTACTATGTAACAAAACAAAAGTCAATTCCTACTTAACATTCGGACAGATTTCTTGGATGTAACGTCTTCATTACACTGATAAGAACCTCATTTGTGGTCCTAAGATACCTTAAAAGCGTCAGAATTACCCAGAACAACCCTCTCCAAACATCAAAGCAATATTAAAACACACTGGAGGTCAAAATGATCCTTGAACTTCTTGTGCTTCAAATTACTGACGACTGAGAAGACCAGGGGAGTCTTTACTTGACGCTGCTATCATTTCCCTTTACTTTGCAGTTTAATTTACTTTTTTCGGCTGTTTCTTCCTTTATTTTTCTTCTAATTATTTATTTATTTATTTTTTGTATTTTATCAGACCTGTAGCTGTTCTCCATCCCCTCAGACAGGACGCATTTCCACACATTTAACCGAACGAGCTCTTCATGAACTGCTCTGAAAGCCCGAGCTGTAATCTGTAGCGTACAAACCCAAAGGCCGATGTCTGACGCTGTTTAGCAGAGCTCTGTTGTTCACCCCCGGCATTTACACATGGCTCCTCTCCAACATCCTCAGCCTTTAATTTAAACACAATCAGCTGACTCCCAGGCTTTGAACCCGCTGAAACCATGCCCCCCTGCGCGCCGCATCGCCGTTTTCGGCACCTTTTCTGCTCTTCTGTGATGCGCGGGCGTCACGAGGCCTGGCCAAAGCTCCTCCTGTGAGACGGAGCGCACTCTGGGGCTGATTAGGCATCTTAAAGTAATTTGACTAAACACAGCCTTTCATGCTCCACTCCACTCATTCATCATGCTGCGCCCCGGCGTGGAGGAAATGCGCCGTATGCAGACCGGGTCAGACTGTCGCTAATCCTGGAAGACCGGCGCAGAGCTCTTTAGGCACTTTAACGCTGAATGTGGTTCTTATTGTGGACCTCCTGCCTGCGCTGAGAGCAGCCTGGGGAAAAGGAAGCGCTGCAGATCCGACTGAGTCACAGAGGATGAAGCAGCATGAAACAATATCCCAGGCTGCTGTTGACTTTGGACAGGGAGAGGTGAAGAGCAGGAACACATAGAGAGACGCCGGGATGAGTCGGTAAAGCACCAGAAATCTGCCCGACGCCGCATTTAACCCGAGCCACGCTCTGCACACGAGTGTCGCTTCTCGAGATTTACACTTTTACACGCACGGCGTACTTCTCTACCAACGGGAGCACACCCACCGATGATGATGAGGGTGTAGTTGACGTTGACGCTCCCGAAGCCGTTGGTGGCCTGGCAGTTGAAGGTCCCGGCGTCGTCCGCCTCCACCTGCTTGATCTTCAGGTCCATCCGAAGGACCCGGAAGCGAATCCAGCCGGCGTGGATGTTGCGTCCGTCTTTGGTCCAGCGGATGAAGGGAGGCGGGTCTGCCTCCACGGGACACGGCAGCTTGATGGCGCTTCCCAGGCGCGCCGTCTGCCTGTGGGTGACCCGGTCCGACAGCCGGGGGGGTCCTGAGGAGACAGCGACACGCTTCAGACAGCGGAAATGGACAAAAAATACCCAGTAATGTGGAAAAAGTCCTCATGTATTTACAAGATATCTAAAAATAAAAGGGAGGAAGTTTTCACCACAATTCCTCTGACAATTAATCTGATTATCGAAATAAGCTGTCAAACATGCTGTTTGTTTGAAGAATAATATACTTAAAACAAGAATTAAGTGAAAAAAATACAAACATACTGACATTTTGGGTTTAAGATGAATAGTTTTTGGAGTTTTTGCGTTATCTGGGTAAAAAAAAACTCCTATTAAGCAACTTTTGCTATTAAATTATGAATCTTATTTCAACATATGTGAGAGAATTATGAGAAACCTTTAGAAATATTCATTAGACATGTTTCCACTTAGAGTAAATCTACTATTTGTGCTTGTATTGATCATCTAAACTGGAACGTCATTTAAATCCTGAAGGAAGAAAATTAGCCCCAGACCATTACAGCGCCACCACCGTGCTTGACTGTTGCTACTATTCTCTTTTTCAGAAGTCGGCGAGCTACTTAGACACTAAGGCGCTACGACAAAAACACACCAGCATTTCTCGTCGTTCCTCAACTGGAGAAACGAGATTGCAGAGTGAAAACTCGAGTAGTTGGTGTTTGTTTGAAATGACGAATGTATTTTAGCTTGGGCTACAAAAATGTTTTCTTTTCTACTCACATCCGAAAAAGTTATTTTGCGCACCCAAAATCAGGTAGTCTGGTTTAAAAAGACGCAAAAAAACTGAATATCCTTAGTATAGATGTGGCAGGAGATGGCAGTAAAAGACTGAATAACACGAAAAAACTTTGAATCTCAATGCCAGCCGTGAAACTGTAAGAGAAGATGAGGAAAAAAAAGTTAGCTGGTCTATTTATTTTCTCCTGACTAGCAAGAAATCTTGAAGCCAGATTGTAATAATTGGCCGAGCCATGTCAGCCCCTCTGTGAGTAGAGAGGGTAAACTGTTCTGGCTCTCGTTCTGCGTTTAGCGTGCAGAGATCAAAGCGGTGAGGTAAGTTTGCGGGGCATGATGGACAGCAGCCATTTCTTCGGCTTTTTAATTGGCTCAGCCCTGCTCCCTCAGTTCCGGTGCAGTGGAGCGGGCCGAAACACCCGGCGATGGTGTTAGGAAGCCTGGACAGAGCCTCCGACCCCTTCCACCCTTTTATACACCGACAAAAACCAAACAAAACCCCCCGAACCAGCGGTACAGAGGCAGACAGAAGCTTATTTCTGGAGGGGGGTTTGGGTAGGGGGGGAGTGTCGACCAGACCCTGTAGCTGCAGCTACCCACTGAGTACACAGAGGCCCGTCTGTGCCTCAGAACAAACGGATGGACTGGCAGCAGTAAAAACAACAGGGAGGGTAAATACACATGGCTCCTCCACAACACACACACACACACACATTCCTTCAGTGCATTTCATGCATATATATATATATATATATATATATATATATATATATATATAGTATATATATCTAAGGAGATGTATTCCTGATAACAGGGACGGT
>JAVLVB010000214.1:875942-887152 GCA_032876305.1 Orestias chungarensis | reverse complement strand
GGGGGGGGGGGGGGGGGGGGGGGGGGGGACTGGGAAAAGCTCCCACTGACAGCAATGGGGCCTCTTAACAATCCGGGAATATTGTCTGAAATCAATCTGTCATCGTGCCGCTGTTAAGCCTGTCGTTATGGCGTGCTACTCGGCCTTTCACAGCGACAATTTGTTCAGCGCTCTCCAGTCCACCCTCACTCCCGAGGTCACGGCCCTGCCGATCCATCCCGTCTGCCAGTCAGTCTGTTAAACCACGAGCCGTCCGTTCCTTAACTCTAGACGTCCAGCGGAGGAGGAGGAGGAGGAGGTGGACGCTGATGCGCAGAACAGAAGCTCTGCTGGAACCCCGGGCTATCCGATCGCTGGAAAATATTAGTCTGCCGCAAACGCTAATAATTATGCCAGTTAGAGTCTGCAGGACAGAAGCCGAACAAACTGGATTCATCCTCGGGGATGCACCAAAATCTTCTGGCAGTCCGACAAAGGGCGAGACGAGTCGACGGGAACTGCTCACGTTAAGCATCACGCAATAAGAACAACTGAACGATATGGGTTTATAAACGCAACGCACTGATCTGCTGACTGACCCCAAACAGTGCTGCGAGAAGAAATCGTATCAGTTTGAGGATGATGAAAAGTTTTAGTCTGGTATTTTGGTAGCTCTGCTGTAAAATACGTAGTTCAGACCCGGGAATGATTTTTCCTTCCCTACGTCTCTTAATGTCAAACGGGAAACTCTTTTTTTTCCACTCATTATAGGGCCTGAAACTAAACTTTTTACAACATGCACCACCTCAGGAAAACACACTTTAAGACCGGGTTACCCCTTGGTTTTCTTTTTAAACTTTGTTGTGTGACATAAAAAAAATAAACTATATGAGAAAACTTCAAGGCAGCTGCAATAGAAGCAGTTTATTCCTTCTTTTTTAGTCCTCAAATTTCATTGAAGCCTCCTAAAAATCAGTCCTAAAAGGCTTCCATTGTTCTCCAAACACTGTGATAGTCTCTCATATTACCCAGATTTATCCTATTGGATGACATAATTTCAGTAAGATGCCTCATGAAGCCTCTAGCTGCGTTACCATCAATGTTTTTTTATGCACATTTGAAGTATCACATTACTGGAAATGTCAACATTTAAAAAAAAGTTGTTTGTCTTTTCAGAACAAGAGTGAATGCACTAAAGGTGATATGGAAACAGTTCAGATCTGGCAAAACCTCTCTACTAATTCCTGTGATAATGAGTGTCGTCAACATCTGACTAACTGATGCTCCGCAGGCCTGGTTGATTCGCTCCCAAGTCTCCTCCGTAGATGGAACCATATTTATTTTTATTATTTTGGCTCAACATTTGCATGACAGCTGGATAGAAACACAGCTATTGACCCGTTTCTGGCATCAATCTGAGGAAGGTTTGCTGCACTCTGTTATCTCAAAGCAACACCAAAGAGGTTTCAGCTTTGGTTGATTTTATGCAACCAGAGTGAACAAAAAGCGGTAGTGTTTTATATGAAGGAGGACTACATTTCCCATGAGCACCAGCGCACAGCGTCGTAAAATCCTGATCTCCTGGTCGCCTGCAGTTGGATTGAATTAGATTTCTGTTTCCAGTGTCTGTGTGAAGGATGAGTACTGATGTGGTAATAAATGTCATTTTGGAGAAACAAAATAAGAAACGGGGGAATTGACGTATGCCGTAAATCAGTCAGCACATTTGTAGTTGTTTTTTGTGGCCGGGTTCCTGCCACCCTCCTCAAAGTTTCTTAGTCCCTGTTAAAGCGATACGGACCCCCTCGGGCTACGACAGAGGCGTCATTCAACGACCCGTAAGTCGACGTACAATCACAAAAGTTACGAAAATGTTTTGAATGTTGGAAAGTTACTTAGTGTTACTTTAAGATGTGAGATGTTTGAGGGGATTTTTTCGAGGAAAGGTTCTGATTCGGGAAATCTAGTCCATGTTTAAAGAGTTTAAGGTCTGTAGTTTTTAAGCTAGAGCAAAATCTAGACATGGAACTGAATGAACCGTTTCCATGTTTAAAAGCTACTAATGTAAGCCAACTTCATCTTTTCAAGATTAGCTCGTCTGCGTTTATTATAAAATCAAAAGCTAGACCTTTAGCTAAATTAATCTCAGATCTTTCAACCCATCACAAATGCTGAGTTTGCATAGGTGGAACCAGTGTCTTTCCGGAAAAACACGTCATCGCTTTAAAAACTCGCTCTGGAACCATTATGGGCTTCGAACCGTGTTGGTTGAAAAAGACCCATCAGTTCCCGGTTCAGCTTCTGCTTTCATAGTTTTGTCATTTCCTTCTATGATGGTGAGCTATCCTCTGTTTGCAGCCTTAAAGCATCCCTAAACCATGACACTTACACTTCAATGCTTTACATTTCTTTTGGGTTAAACCATGTCATGTCCTTACTTTTTGTTTCCAACTAATTTAAATTACGAGTAATTATTCAAAACAACGTTAGTCCTGGACTTTCTTGACTGCAAACAACAAAAAGCTCAAACTGAACCCCCGATTCTGACTAGCAGCCACCCTTCCCGCCCAGACCAACAGGAACAATGAACCCCTTAATGGGAAACAAAATGGAGGTGCAAGAAAACAACCGAGCCACAGAGCAGTGTGGGGTCTCCCAGGATCCAGGCGGAGGTAAACTGAGATGGGAGAGGGTCTGGGACGGGGGTAGGGGGCTCATTCAGAGCTCGTTATCCCCCGGATCGACTTTCTTCCTGCACAGCCAGCCGTCGCTGTTGCCACCGCCATAACTTTCAATCAAGCATTTAACTGGCAAAACAGGAGGGCCGGTTAGTGTCTGTGTGTCTGAGGGTTTTTGTCAGGCTGCAGAAAAGGTAAAAAGAGACAAAACTTTCATAAGCCTGCGAAAAAAGCCAGGCGCCGTCGTCTGCTGGCGCTCTGAATGCCAAACAGAAGGAAAACAATGTGGGGGTCTGATGGCGCACAGACAGACGGAGACAGAAACTTTAGCCCAAGCTGATATCCAGCAGGTCCGTCCAGGCCGCCTGATTGGCGTTCTGATAAGTCTGGATCTGCAGCCTGATTTCAGCAGGCTGCGGCAGGTTTTCCTGGAGCTGCCACAGTTTAAATCAGCCTTTATTCACCAAGATAACAATGACGAGTCCCGAACCTGTACGAGCCTGTTCAGTCCGAGCAACAGCCAGGGTCATTATCGCAAGAACGAAGCTCAGATTTGTTTGGATCTGAAGTCAAAAACAACAGGAAACGGCGACACTGGTGGGGCGATTTATGAGCCGTGTTTAATAATCATTAATAATAACCGGATTATAGACAGTTGACAATCTAACAAATTTGTCACCTTCCCATGGAGCAATTTTTATCTCGCATCAAAACAAAAAAGTTTTATACTCACTATAAATCACAATAAGGTTTTATTTCCGGACATGTAATAAAGACCATAACCTTTAAAGGACTAACGCTTTAGCGTACAAACTAAGGTTGGTGAAGAAGTAAAGAGTACCGACAGGGGCAAACATGCAGCAAACACACAAAAGGGACAAACTTCAAAATATGCAACCACAACAAAAACAAGGGCAAGAAATGATGGTGAAAATAACGCATAGATTTGGTGAGCAGAATCGTATCGTTAACTGTCCCAACAATAAACTGGGAATTTTGTTGTTGGAAAGTTTAATTTTTACTTTTTACCCCACTCTTTGTTTCATTATAACACAGATTTATCCAAAAAATAGCATTAAATGCATTTCCTTTGTGCAACCTGGTGATAAAAATTTAATTTCTTTATGATACTGGTGTGATGAAAATCCTTTTTAAACTGTTTCTGTCTTGTTATTATTATATTTATCCCTATCGTTTTATAGCGTGATAAAACTTTAAATCTGTAGCACCCATCCCTAAACCACTGTGCGAAAATGTAGAACCGATGCAAACAACAAAACACAACGTATGAACGCTGCTCCAGGCCACTAGGGGGAGTCGATCACCAAATCACAGCTGCTCACGTCCCAATAGGATGCCGTTCTACCTTATTCTAAGAGTCTGTTTCTTTCTCCAACTTTCTTCTGAAAGTCCTGTTAAATCATGACATCCCATCTTCCCTGATGCTCACATGAAGAGACAATCGACGCCCTCTAGTGGTCTGGAGCACATTTGTTTTGTGGAATGAGTTCGCTGTGCTTTTTACTTGCTGTTGTTTCTGATATCTGCAACATTTTCCACGTTGCGTCTTTTTTAAAATTTTTATCTAGCAGCGTCTTTCTGTTGCATTTGTTTTTCCTTTATGTGGTTGTGTTTAAATTATTTAATTGTTTACAACACGTCGCTCCATTTGCGGCGCATTTGCTCCTGTCAAACAATGCACTTAAGAGTTGACCAAAAGTGGACTGCTCCCTAAAAGGTTCATGGAAATAAGCTTTTATTATTTAAAAAAATACTTCTAATAAGGATGGTCAATGGGGATTTATCTATTTTGTGGTTCTATCACAATAACTTTGAGTAATGATAAACAAATACTGCTCTTGGAAAATATACCAATTTATATAAGCTTATTTAAATGAAGAAGTGGGTTTATTTCACCAAATTTCAGACCTTAGCTGTAATAAATTACATTAGTTAAAGTAACACTAATAAATTTTTCGACATTCATAAAATAGTTTCATAAATTTTGTGATTATACATCAACTTACAGCTCGTTGAATGACACCTCTGTCATGACCCGAGGGGCTCCGCATCACTTTATCCTGGGACCTCTTTTATTCAATGTGTGCATGCTTCCACTGGGCCAGCTAATACGCAGCCATGATGTGTCCTAACACAACTAGGCTGATGACACTCAGATCTACGTGTCGCTGACAGCAGGAGAACATGGGCCTGTTGAGTTATTGTGTCACTGTATTGAACAGATCAGTCTGTGGATGCAGAACAACTTCCTCCAGTTAAACTCAGACAAAACTGAAATCATTGTCTGTGGCCAACAGAAACAAAGAGAAAGTGTCATCAGTTACCTTCTGACGCTCTCTCTGGAACTTAAACATCAGGTCAAAAATCTTGGGGTAATACTCGATTCTGACCTGAACTTCAACAGCCACATTAAATCAGTAAGATCAGCAGCCTTTTACCATCTTAAAAACATTGCCAGAATCAGAGGAATAGTCTCTAAACCAGACCTAGAAAGACTTATCCATGCTTTTACCTCTAGCAGGTTAGACTACTGTAATGGCCTGCTCACTGGGCTTTCTAAACGGGCCTTAAGACAGCTTCAGAACATCCAGAATGCTGCTGCACGAGTTCTGACCAAAACCAACAAATATGACCACATTAGTCCAGTGCTCAAGTCTCTGCACTGGCTTCCTGTCACTCAAAGAATAGACTTTAAAACAGCCCTGCTTGTGTACAAATCTCTTCATGGTTTAGCCCCAAAGTACATATCTGACATGTTCGAGCCATATGAACCAGTTTATCAGTGCTCTAAAGCAGAGATTTCCAACTTTAACAATCCGAAGAGCCTCTTTTGTACTAGTCCAGGTTAAATTATATAACTTAGAGACAAAAAGGTTACTTGAACGCTTGTATGAAGACAAATTTTACTCATGAATATACTTAAAAAAATGATTTTAATAAGGGAAACTGTGAAACTTTAAAAAAAAGAGGATAAATGTATATACATGTATTTTAATTGGTTTTGTCATAGATGACAAGAAAAATATATTTGAAAAAGTATTTTTGGTATTTATTTGGGAAATTCAATGTGTTTATCCCTTTAAAAAGCAAGACTTTCTAAAATGTACATGTATTGTATCTGTCTTTAAATCCAACAGAGTTACTTCGGTTTTCACTTTTAGACGAGTCTTTGAGTCTTTGTGGAGAATTCAAAGAACCGCAAGTTGCACAACTTTAATTTAATGAAGCTAACAGTGTGAAAAAGTTAAAAAATAACAATTGAGCCAGTTTTTATCATCTTTAATTTATCATTGTGTTGATAAATCTCAATTCTTATCATGACAGGAGATTTATCACGATAAGGAAAAAACAACATGGCTACTTCTAACACCAAACAATATTGTGGGAAGAGAAAAAGGGGGAAACAATTAAAGGTTTCCGAGGGATTTTTTTTTTTTATCTCTTTGGTTTGAGCAGAGCCTTAACTCGGATCTACTTGGCTATGAGGGATAAGCCAGAGAGTTTAAGTTTGCGGACGGACGGCAACAGCAGTGGGAATCTGATCATTCCAGAGTTGCTGAGTGAACAGCTGTGGAGGATGGACAAATAAGGGGGTGGGGAAGAGTCTCCACGGCTCGGCTCGCCAACAGAAAGGAAAAACAAGAGCGGGGAGAAATTAGACAAACGCGTCCCGCTGTGGGTCTGACATGTTATTGGAAGGTCACTTGTAAGGTCCAACAGGAACCGAGGCCCCGCACCGTCAGACGCTCCCAAACACCAAGCAGCTGTCAATTAACCACAATCTGGCATTCATACGTCGGCTAAATGGAGCGAGTCAGGCTAGAGAGGGGCTCAAAGTCAATTATCATCTGAATGGTAATGGCTGGGAAGCCTCCGCAGGACTTTGTCCGAGCCGATCCGCCGCGTTCCTGGAGGCTGACGGGAGCATAAGGGAGTTTTAACTCGACAGGATGCAAATCCATTCAGCCCAGGCAGGAGTGTGTGTGTGGTCTGTGAAACACGCTCAGAGCAAACTACCTAAACAAGCTAATGAGCCACACTCACACAAACAAAGAGACGCATGAGATTTTCAGTGAAACAAGTAAATCCGCTCCCTTATCACGCAGCTGAGAGCGACAACTGCAGACAGCAACACATCCAGATTTCCACATGAATGTTAATTGAGGCCCTCGTTAAACGTGGTGAATGAGGAGAGGCAGCGGCTCTCCGGGACTTTTACGGCCCGGCTAAAGCAAACACGCCGACTGACCTCCATTACGACCGCTGATCACAGCTACAGCCCTCTCCTCTCTGTAAAGTCGGACACATTCCTCGCTGCAAATGCTTCCTGTGCTCTGACGGGGTCCGCGCCGGGCGCTGAAAGACAGCAGCGTGGGTAGTTGCAGCTGTGTGAACGTTACTTCTTCGACAGAAACACAAAGATCAGAGCATGAGGGATGTTATTTCCACCTGGTTAGGAGCTGATGGGGAGCATCCTTTTTTGGGACGTCTCACTCTGACATGCATAAGACACGTAATCCATCTAGATGCAAGGGAACAGAGCTCGTCCTCTTCGTCTTCCCCCTCCACTATTAGATGGTAAATACGAGGATCAGGAGTTGTTTAAAACTAATTACTGTCGCTGTGTCCAACGTGGGGGACCGGGAGCACAATAATCCAGCCATTGTTCTCCGCAAAACCGGCCCAGGCGCTGCAAATATGGAGCTGAGGCGGGCTGAGAGTAAAGGTCAGTCATGCCTTGTTTTAACGACAGCACATTAACTTAACCAACTTCCTCTGGCTTAACGCTGGTAATAAACCAGAGGAAACACGGCAAAGAACAGGAGAAAAGGCTGAGGTGTGTGGCAGAAGGGAATCAGAGATAGATGTAGAAAACAGAGCTACATGTTTTGTTTCTATAAAATATCAGCTCTAAGCTCTGGGGGGGGGGAAAAAAAATCAGTCTTTGTGTTTAACAGAGCCAAAACCGCATCGCTGCCCTTACTCCTCAGGAGCTATTTCAAAAATTAAGAGGTCTTCTGGGCTCATTGTTGCAGTGAAACAGCCTCATTATGCTGAAAGGAAATGAGAAACTGCAAGCAGGCCAAACAGCTCTGAGATTTTTAGAGCCGCTGGCACCGCGTTTATCTCATTGTACCTGATTGTTGGGGTGACGTAACCGCCTATAAAATGTAAACTTTTCCACTAACGGGTTTCCAGGTTTCCAGCTCTCTCACAGAGAAAAGCTACGAGAAACGGGACACAACAAAAGTGCAGGGCCCCCCCCTTTTTTTGTGTTTGAGCGAGGTTCGTTAGTTAACTGTCTCCATAGGTCTCCAGCCAGCTGCTTTCTGCTTCTTATTTTATTGTGAGGAAGAAAAGGAGAAAGACGACAAGCCAAACAAACGCCATAAACAAATGAACAGGCGCTCGTTAGTCTCCTGTTTATTGCTCTATATGTAAATAATAAATGTTTGGTGGTCCAGATGAGTACAGATGCTCCAGAACATAAGAATAATCAAATCAGGCCTTTTTTTGTTCCACTGTCGAGAAAAATCGGAAGCAACTTAAAGGTAAGATGGTGAACGCATGCCGACTCACAAATAAAAAAAGCCGTAATATTAATTCATTCATAATAATTAATAAGAAGAGCAGGGATTTACCAAAACTGTCCTTCAGACTCACTGAAGGACCGTTTTAAGGAAGGATCTGCTGTAAGGCTTTTTTGTGCACAGAGGATTCAGCAGTCGGTCATTTAAGTTCATATGAATGTCTCCTTTGCATTATTTATTGTTATTGTGTTGCCATGTTAACAATTAAAATTCAGATACACTTTAAATGAGTTTGTGGCATAGAGGATTTTTCTAGAGTCTATGATGGAATGACTTAATAACCGTCTTCAAATAAATCAATTTGGGTATCAACGCACAAAAAACGCCTCCAGAAAAGTCTTTTGTTTGGATAAATATACGTTAGAGGGAAGAAAATCTCATTTATTTTGTATACAAAGTCAACAGCTACATAGTAGTTAAAGACCCGACAGTTTTCACTGAAAATATGGAAAAAATATTTTAAATGTTATCTATTGAAAGACAGCAGGCGTTTATGCATGTACTATAAAGGACATACAACAGCAGCAGGTGATTTAATCTGGGTGTGTTTCTTTTACGCCTTTTTCGTGTTTTTAATGCCACCGTTTCAGAGATTAAACCTAAAATGTGATTGAATTGATTGGTTTTATTGTTGTGAGCATTTTCTCTGCCTGATGCATTTGCGGCCTATCGACATGTTTGAGATACTTTGACGCGGAGAAGCAGCAGCAGCACCGGCGCCGAATGCTCAGCTTATCCGCAGAGTTTTCTAAATATATGTTTAGGCTGCATTCTTGACCGAGAGCAGCCGAGCGGCCCCTCAGAGCGTCACCGCATCTCTGGCCATCGTCTCCAGATGCACGAAGGGGGTGGGGGTGTGTGGCTGGCCAATCCTAGAGCTGCAGCAGTGAAACAGCGTGGAGGGCCCCAGTGTGTGTGTCGGATGTCTCCTGATGACTGACAGCAACAGGTAGGCTGTCGGTCCAGCAGAGGGTGGGGAAACAACACTTCTGTTGGGGGTTTTTTTATGTTCTCACACGCCGGGATGTCTTCATAATCACCCAGGTCTGTCAAGGGACGTCCAACCCGACTGTTTTTGACTTTTACAGTGACGGTTTTACAGCTTGTCCTTGCCTCTCTGTCTTCATAAAGTTTACAGTCCAGCTGCAGCCGCCTTGGGACTGCAACCCGGAGCGGCCGTGTAGCGTTGTTCTCTCCCGGGGGAGCCGTAGATGTTTACGGCTCATAGTTTGTCATGCGCCCACCGCGTCCCTGCCTCTTTGTGCATCCGTTTTAGCACCAAACCAGCGCCGTCTCCAGCATATGTTCGTCCGTAAACATGGAAAATCGCCGGTGTAATCTGATTTGGAGTTGTTTACTTTTGGTTTAGTCGTTCCGCGAAGGCCCGTCTGCCAGGCTGTGAATGAGGCATTGTCTGCAGACCCAGAGATCTAATCTCTGCCTCTAAAGTGCTGCCAACCCCCACTAACTCCTGCCTTGCCCACCGCATGCATGCACAGCACGGATCACGCACGAGGCTTTTACAGGCTTCTGAAGCTCACACTTCTCATAATGCATGCCTGCATGATTATTTTGTAGAATATAAACTAAATGAAAGACTCTGCCAACTTATTTTCACAACATATCTGACATATGGACGTAAAACAAGCAGGAAAAGTCAGCTGACGGGTAAAAAGAATGAAAAAAAAAGATTCACCAGCTTTAGTAGGAGTGTCACGATCCGATATTTCGATCAGATATCGGTCAGATATTAGGCAAAAAACTAATATCAGATTATATTGGCCTGTTATATCAGCATTCATATACAAGTAATGCGTTCCAGTGTTTTATCGGCGCCACCATTGCGAAAGTTGTCCTTTGTTTCATTCAATTGTAAAAACCTTCTTTCCACGAAGAAAGTTGAAGATTTATGTAACCGGCTGATTAATATTAAATGCATCAGTTTCACTCAAACCCATCGTTAACTGTTATTATCATTAATTATGTGCAATAAAATGTCTTAATATTTATTGAATAGAAATAGTAAGGAAGATTTTGCCACCACGAATGATCTGAAGGGATTTGGTGAATATGGCTGCCAGACGTACAGAATCAGTTAAGTGTGAATCTAGGTGAGGGAATATATCAATAGTGAAAAAATTATAATAAATTGGCAGGTGTTGGTTTTAACTGTACTGTTTTGTAAATTTAATGTATTTCGTCCCTTTATGAGCTAAGAAAGCTTCATGGTGAGGTCCCCCTTTTGACAAAATCCCACAAAGTGAAATATTAGGCAAATATAACTTGTATTGTATACTGAATTGTAAAATAAACACTAAGGCTGCAGGTCAGATGCGTCTGGCTTTTAGATCTCCCCCACAACGGG
The DNA here is from genome assembly GCA_032876305.1 of Orestias chungarensis. NCBI lineage: Eukaryota > Metazoa > Chordata > Actinopteri > Cyprinodontiformes > Cyprinodontidae > Orestias > Orestias chungarensis. The sequence continues at coordinate 876,518 of JAVLVB010000214.1, read as the reverse complement.
ATTGCTTTAGCTTTTTGACTAAAGCTTGAGAGGTTCCGTCGCTCACAAAAGCAAACAGCGTGACAGCGGCACCACAAAACGATTGGACCGGGTCGTCCCAGACTTCCAGAGCCGAGCCGCCTGATGGGAGGCAGCCATCGCAGAGCTGGACTGTGCTCTTTCACCCGGGCAAGCTGATGGATGGTGTTTGTTTAGTTATGCTGCAGTTAAGCTCAGGTCAGGGGCAAACCTCCAGTCATGTTGACTTTTGGGTTCTGCCTAGAAATGTTGTGTTTTTTAACGTTTGAGCTTTTTTCTCCCCCCCCCGTCACTGGCTGCTCAGGGAAGAGAAAGCACAAAGCAAGACTTTCTTCACACAGACAGGAAACAAAGTCAGGGGAGCAGGAGGTGAACACCATGAATTTAAGCATCTAACATCATGGAGCAGGAGGTGAACACCATGAATTTAAGCATCTAACATCATGGAGCAGGAGGTGAACACCATGAATTTAAGCATCTAACATCATGGAGCAGGAGGTGAACACCATGAATTTAAGCATCTAACATCATGGAGCAGGAGGTGAACACCATGCATTT
>JAVLVB010000214.1:865762-875842 GCA_032876305.1 Orestias chungarensis | reverse complement strand
AACATCATGGAGCAGGAGGTGAACACCATGCATTTAAGCATCTAACATCATGGAGCAGGAGGTGAACACCGTGCATTTAAGCATCTAACATCATGGAGCAGGAGGTGAACACCATGCATTTAAGCATCTAACATCATGGAGCAGGAGGTGAACACCGTGCATTTAAGCATCTAACATCATGGAGCAGGAGGTGAACACCGTGCATTTAAGCATCTAACATCATGGAGCAGGAGGTGAACACCGTGCATTTAAGCATCTAACATCATGGAGCAGGAGGTGAACACCATGAATTTAAGCATCTAACATCAGCTGCCTTACCTCGCACACAGTCAGTCAGCAACACAGCCTCAAAGATGAGCAGCACGACCTTTAGGATGTCCATACTGTCCAAACACAGATTCATAGTCCCTGAATCAGGAGAACAAACAGAGAGCAGCTTTGAGATTACGTATCATATCTTAATTATATGCTGTTTATTAAAAAAAAGCATATATTTTGTGATTGTATGATGACAAAAACAATAAAAAAGTAAGGAAAGCTGCAGCAGATTTCATTCTAACACAGCATTCAAATGTCTATTGATGTATTTTGCATTTTTGGTGGGATTTTAACGAACCTCGTTTGTGAGTCTACGAGTTTAACCTCCTGACAGAAACTCTTCCAGCCGAACTTCGTGTGGAGTCCATGAATAAGAGCCGACAGCCGCTGTCCTCTAACAGCGCAGCGCGGCCGCCGCCAGAACGCGGAGAGCGGAGAACAGCGAGGAAACAGCCGAGAAGGGGGAACCAGCTCCGGTCCGGGTCCGCAGTAACTGTCCGCGCCGCTGCTGGACCGACTGACTGTCGGGAGCTCAAAGGGGGAACGCTCGTTGTTGACCCGCCCACTGGTAGAGCGCAGGGCCAATCACAGCCGCAGACTGGGCCCTAACGGTCCTAGAGTGACCAATCAAAGCCCCAGACTGGTTCATAACCGCCGCATACCAGCCAATCAGAGCCCCGGACTGATCATTAAGGGCCGCTGACTGACCAATCACAGCTCGCTAAACGCGCCACCGTACGTCAACGCCGGCGCCATATTGAGATTGGCATTTATATCTTACAACGCACTAATATTTGTTTAATTAATAATAATTAAATCATCATTACTATTATAAACTCCCCACTGGAGTTTTCTGATGCCGACCTTGAAATCCAATATGGCCGTTCCTTTTTTTTAAAGACCAGCAACACATACCTTCACCAATTAGTAAACTAGCCAATTAGTAAGCTAGCCAATTAGTAAACAAGCCAATTAGTAAACTAGCCAATTAGTAAACTAGCCAATTAGTAAACAAGCCAATTAGTAAACTAGCCAATTAGTAAACTGGCCAATTAGTAAACAAGCCAATTAGTAAACTGGCCAATTAGTAAACCAGCCAATTAGTAAACCAGCCAATTAGTAAACTAGCCAATTAGTAAACCAGCCAATTAGTAAACAAGCCAATTAGTAAACTAGCCAATTAGTAAACTAGCCAATTAGTAAACTGGCCAATTAGTAAACTAGCCAATTAGTAAACTGGCCAATTAGTAAACTGGCCAATTAGTAAACCAGCCAATTAGTAAACTAGCCAATTAGTAAACTAGCCAATTGGCATTTATTGTCACTACAAATATTTTGTACTTTTCTTTTATATAAACGTTACCATTTTGCAAGTATTGACAGATTTTGAAATGTATTTTCACTCATTGTTTTATTTAATTCCTTAAAATACCTTCCTAACTTTTGTTCTTGCTTTTTTTTTCTGTCTGATTATCATTTTGAGAAAATAAATCATCTGCTATGATCAGTTTCCCTCAACATTTTAACAAAGACATTTTACACTGAACTGTTTTTTGGAAGATGACAGACGGTTTTGATTAGTAGCTATTGCCAGTTTCAATATTATTATCGTCAGTATTAATTCTAAAGTAGTGCTATGTCAAATAAAGAATAAAACTTGTTGAATGTAAACTTTATCAGCGTTTTCTTTCAGTAAATCCTGTTTTCCAAGCTGCCTTGAACTGGTTTCTAAGGAGAACTTGCCTCTGCCAATATGGCGGACGCGGTGACGTATCGTCTCTATGGAGCCACCAATCAAACGAAACAAATCATCATTCAGCGCTCATAATCTTAGAACTGTCAGCCTGAAGGATGGGATACACAGAAGAGATTTAGACTATTATAAAATAGAAACATCTGATACTCAACTCCTGCATCAAGATACTAGCATGCACTGCCTCCTGCTGGCAGAAAGTCATATTGAAAGCAGTCTGGCAATTATTCCAAAATTGTTTGAGATTAAAGGTATTTTTAATTTTATTTCTCCACTCCACATTTATTTATTTACAAATGTATTATAATCCTGAAAAATTGGCTAAATTCAATATATTAAAGCTTCGTTTTAATTATTGCTAATTATGGCTTCAAGAGGTCTTGTTCATTTTTGGGTACCAACTTCAGGTGCTTAAAAGATGCATCTATTCCCACTATTATACACAAGTATAAACACAACAGCAATCATAATGTTAACGAGGGGATGTGGTCCGATGGAGTCAATGGGTACAGATTGGAGGGCAGGAAGAAAGCTCTGTAAAGAATATACCATCCTTTTAAATACCCAAATCCCAGTTTGAAAACAAACCCAGGGTCAAATAACTTGCGGTCTGATGAAACTAAAGCTAAAACATTTGGCCATTTTGACTGTTTTAACATCTGAAGGACTGCGATGGACTGGCAACCTGTCCATGGTGTAACCCCTGCCTCTTCCCCATTGTAAGGATAGGCGCCGGCAGACCCGCGCAACCCCACAAGAATCAGCCGGTTAGACAATGGATGGATGGATGGAACATCTGGAGGAATATTAAATATAAAATCATCCCACGGTAAATAAACAGCAACTTAGTTGTTCCAATCTCACTCTGGCTTAAAATAAAATATTAAAAAGACCCTAAACCAGATCAGTTACCCTAATTATATCAGATTACAGAGAAACTAGACAGAAAATTAATCCAACATCTGACTGCATGATTGCAATTCTGTAATTTCTTTTATCCGAATGTCTTAACTGTTTTTGGGTTTCTGGAAAACATTAGTAAAGGCAACATTATTTTTAAAACTCTTTAACAGCTGCATCCCAAAGTACAAGCTATTTCCATAGAAGACAAAGCTGCGGTTTCAGGTTTTCCCATTAAACATTGAAGGAGACAATAGAAACAACAAAAACATGATCAAACAGAAAAGCTATTTATTTCAATATACATCCCATTTAAAACTATATAACATAATTTATCTGTTGAATATTTTACACAGCTCTTATGGAAATGTCTTAAGAGTTCTACAAAATAAAACAAAGCTCTGAAGAAGTAATAATAACAACAATAACAATAATAATAACAGCATATCCCATTCTTCACTAGACCTACTGCAGGATTCCTTTTCTTTACATTACAGTAATTACAGCTCCCTGTTATCTGCACTATTTATCAAAGAAACAAAGAAAGTGTCTTAGAGTAAGGTTTGTGTTTGGTATTTTTTAGATGTAGTGAGGTTTGCTGGGTGATTCTGAACATTTAAAGCCTGAGAAGATGCTTCAAGTCGAAGAGGAACAGAGAAATTAGAAACGTCCTTGTAGGCGTTAGTCGGAGGCTCATTTCAGCATCTTTATTAGGACAAACATCTCGTTTGTCACTGAGAAAAATCGCAGTTGTGTCCAAAATAAAAGCAGTTTATTTAATAGGATTTCATTAGGATTTCAGCCCTTTTCAAAACAGAACCATGAAAAAAAATGGATTAACTGTCAACAGAAAGGGAGGAACGCCAACTTCCTGTCCGCACAGCTGGAGGCGGCTACTCGTTTTCTGCTCGTTTTTTATACGTTCTTCTTCCTACAAATAGATATTTTTATTCAAATTAAGTCAACCTACAACAACCTGCTGCTACTATTTACAGCTATTAATGAATAAGCTATTAATTTAGGAGGATTTCTAACAAAAACAGTGATTGAAATGGCGGGCTGCTGTCATTTTGAACACAACTGTTTCTGAAAAGCGACAAAAATAAATCAAAAGTTCTCTTCAGTGTCATCGGTGTGCAGAAGCATCGCGATCGACAATATTGCAAAAAAAAAAAAAAGAAACAATAAAAGGAGGAAGCAAAGAAAGATGGGCAGCCATGTTTTCCTGCGTGGCCGCACCTGAGTCCGAGCTCGAAAAAAGGTCAAAGGCTGACCGCGATGGACGAATGCGTCGCTGCTGCACCTGAGCCACAAAGCAAAATCTATCAGCCCTCCTCTCCCAAAACTGACGCAAGATTAGACATTCATTATGTTAGCGAGTGGAATAAAAAACAAAAGCTGAAGTGATAAGACGTCTGTGCTTCAGCTTTAGCCTGCCGAGTTTGTTTGGTGGCTCCAGTGCTTGCAGACGGGGTTTTTATTTACACGTTGGTTCGACTTACATTCTTCTGATTGATCTGATTGCTGGGAAGCTCACGGAAGTAAACAGAAAGCTTCAAGATTCACATGTGCAGAGAGAGAGAGAGAGAGAGAGGGGAAGGAGCGTACTGACTCTGTAAAGCAAACCACTGCGGATCAAAAACACGCTGACGCTACAGCCTGTCTTTCCCGGACTTTTCTGCTTCAGACGGCCTCCCCCCGCACCTGTGGTCAGCAGGTACAATCATGACCTTTAGGGTTTGTTCCGCGGCGCTGCAGAGTGAATCTGTCCATTGCATATGCTCTCGGAGCAGGCAGTGTGCTTCTGGTAGCGATCCTAGGGGGGTCAGATGTCGGGCTTGTCGCTGTAGAAAGGCGTGACGTGAAACATGTAGCAGTGGGTGCAGACCCGGACTGGCTTCACCTGGCCGTACCGAGGCAACGGCGCCGAATGAGACGAGCACCGGGAGCAGAAGATCTGAGGTGAGCGAGAGAGTGAGACGTTATTTGAACACGTTCAAAACAAAGAAAAGAAGTAAAAAGTCGGCACTCAGCCGAGCAGCTCCGACCTTTCCGCAGCTCCTGCAGTGGTGCTTCCGGCGGATGACGGTGAACGGCGCCTTGCAGGCGATGCAGGAGTTGCAGGCGTCGTCCGGGACCCAGTCCGGAGGGTCTGCGGCGGAGACAAGAGGAGACAAAAGCGTTACAGCGGCTCAACGTTCGCAGAGCTGACAGCTACGCTTGATGTCGGAGAGTTTGTGGGTCCGCTGACCTTCGAACTGTCCCTCGCGGGCTTTGGCCGCCAGTTCTGAGGAGGAAACGGTCTCCTGGCAGAGAGCACAATCCTCCAGCACTGCACTGCACAGGATGGGGCCTGCGGGGCATCACAGGAGAAGAGATTTTTAAAACGATTCTACCTCGTTAGCGGTGGATGAAGGAAGCTTATTGCTTTGAAAAATAGAGAACAATAATAAAGCATTTTTTTTTCCTATTGTAATATTAGGGTTTGCCTATGTTGAACTCTACTCAACTCATGATTTTGTGTTAAAAAAATGTTGAAAATTGACTATTAAAATATTACTATCGGAAGACAATGGTTTGAGTTTTGGCGTTGCCAATAATGTCTTCCAATAACACATTAAAACATACTGGCATTTTCAAATTTCCAGTCAAATTTGACGATTTTGTTTACGTCCACTTCGGGTGTTGAGGTTAAAAAGAACAAGCCCTTCATAATACTAATTAAATGCTCAAATTAAACTAAATGATCACATTCAGACTTCTATGTGTGAACAGTTTACAAAACCTGGGCGACCAACAGGCTTAGAAGAAGACCGTAACCGCCAGACAGCGGCACAATGACGACGACAACGCTAAGAAAGCTAAACTCGACACTGCTTGCTTCAGACATTGTTTATATGTCTCACATCCATGTAAAAAAAAAAAAGAAGGCGACGCCATCAATCAGACTGGGGACGCTTTGAAATCTATGGGCTACATATCCATATTAGCAGTAGCCGACGCACAAATCAGATTTTATAAGGACTACCAATAAAAAGTTGTTTGTGGATCACATTTAGACAAACATAATGAAATAAAATTGATGCGAGAACGGAGACATTCAGGTTCTATTTAGCCGATCTCCTGATTCTGCAAGGCCAATGTTTATTAGTGCTGGGTTTGGGTGCCCAGATTACACTCGGTTTTCACGAAATGTGGGGCATCCTTATCCTTTCCAATACGGCCAATTTGGTTAGCCTTTATCCTTTAGGAATGAATAAAATCATTTCTGAAACGTTTATTTATTACGTTTATTAAGTAAAGCAAAACTAGTAGACATCTGTAGGGTGTTAATACTTTCGCTTCCCCCACGGCACATTAAATCCATTCCTCACCCTTTTTTTGCTTATCGTTGTCTCCCTGCTCGCACTTCGTGGCCATAACTTCAAACAGAGTCTTGAGGATACTCCGCAGGTCGCTGGCGTAGTTGGTCTGCAGCTGATCGGCAACACCTGTGCCGCACGGAAACAACGACTTTAACACTAATGATCCGGAGACGCGTGCCGCTGCGGCTCACAGGGCGAGAGCCCCTCACCTGATATGCAGACGAAGAGGCGGTGGATGAGGTCGCTGCTGCTGTGAAAACGCGAGCGGATCTTGTCCCTCACCACCACCCTGGCGTCCTGCAGGACCAGCCGGATCTCCCGCTGGTCCATGTCTTCGGAGGCCCCTGAGCTTGGAGTCAGGCTGCTGACGGTGCTGAACGGAGACATGAAAATATCCCTGCATATCGTCATTACATCAGTGGGTGCAAAATTTAGCCGTTTATTCGAACAAACATCGTTGTGAGCAGTCTGAAGATTTAACCGGTTACTAAATCTGAACGTTTGGTAAATCTGAGCAGTACAGACGTTTGTGAAGACGTTACCTTAGCGTGCAAGCACTGCTCGACAGACTACATGTGGTGACCGACACACTGTCGCAGTCACTACCTGATACAGAGCTGAGGGGAGACTTCCGAAGACTAAAAAGAACCCAACAAAAACAGAAATGAAGGTTGGTGCAACTGATAACTGGGCAAACAAATGGAGGCATGTTACAAAATTAAACGGATGTGAAACAAAAAGAGAACAAAGAGGGAAGATGTGACGCCATGTTTGTGAGCGACGCTCGATCTTTCCAGGGAAACAAACCTGGAGCATCTCCTGCCGTCCTCCCTGGACAGATCCTTTGTGTCCAGATGGTCTCTATCCACTTCCCTCTGACGGCCTCCGCTGGCTTGCCGCCGCCGGTCGGAGCTGAGCTGATGGAGGCAGGTTGAGTCCGCCTGGCTCCTACAGCTGCAGCCCTGAGGTAGACGCCCCCGTCCTGGAGTCAGCAGGCACTTTTCACAAAACAGCGAGTCGGACGCCTCTGCATGCCGATCAGCAGAGCATCGCGAGGACGGCGGCGTCTGCTGGGTGACCTCGCCCTTACCGAGCCGCTGGTGGCCGCGCGGAGGCAGCCGGCAGGCGGCGGACTGGATGACGGCGCTGGAGGCCGGCGTCTTGCGGTGTTTGTCCAGACCCAGGGCCAGGCCCAGCTCCAGCCCCGCGGCCATGCCGTCGTCGTGAGCGTCCTCGCAGCTCCCGCAGCAGACGCAGGAGTTGAGCAGGCAGTGAGTCGCCACCAGGGGCCCGCAGGGCTCGATCTCGGAGGGGGCGGGCCGGGGCAGCAGCAGCTTGTCCACGGCCAGCTCCGTCAGACTGGGGGAGCGCGGGTTGAAGATGACGGTGGCAGACAGCTTCATCCCGCCCATGCGGTGCGCGATGACCTCCGCCGTTTCGGACGCCGCGCCCTCTGACCCCCGGTCCCAGCCGTTGCTGTAAGCCAGAGGCTCCGAGCCGGGAGCTTCGGAGCTTCGGGGGCGCTTCGCCAGAAGGCAGGGGGTGTTAAGGCTGCGCGGCTGAGGACAGGGCTGCTCCGACAGGGTCTCAATGCTCCATCCGTTCACGCCTGAACCTGGGCGGGGCTTCTGCTGCAGGGGAGGCGTGGAGACGACACATCCGCAGGCTTCTCTGGAGACGCTGCTGTCCCCCGCCGCATCCAGGTCCTCCATGAAGAACACCCGGTCCTCCTCCTCCACATAGACGCCTGTCCTTCCATGCATCCTGCGTGGAGATGCCTGCGCGCTGGAGGCGCCGCTGGAGCCGGCGGACTCCGCCCTGCTGGGACGGAGCGCCGGCGACTGGGACTGGCTGGGCGGGGACAGCAGGGTGGACATTTCGTCTCCCACTCTGTAAACCATCATGCTGAGCTGCTCCAGCTCCTCCTCGTCGTACTGCATGGAGCAGGCCAGCTCCGCCTCCTCGGCCTCCTCACAGAGGAGACCCTGCTCCTGCGCCTCCTCGCCGCTTTGGGTTTCCACCTGCTCCCAACCTGGCTCAACCTCTGCCAACTCCTCCTCTTGATCGGTACAGACAAACGCAGGGAGAGGATCCTCCTCCGCCTGACGCTGCTCCTCGGAGGCATCACTGGCGACGCTGCGAGGCGAGGGGTTCTCCTGGACCGTAGGCGGGCCGCCGTTGGAGGCCAGGCTCTGGCCGGCCGGCAGCTCCCCGTCCTGGGAGATGCACAGGTTCTTCTCCAGCGTCAGCAGCTCCTTCTCGGTCAGAGTTTGCAGGAGATCTCTGCAGAAGCAATCATAACAAACCTTAAGACAGGTGGATCTTACCAAGTCTAGTTTCTGGTCCGGGTTTCTTGGCACTCTTGAAATATGACAAAACAAGATATAGGAGCTTGTTTTTGCGTCAATAATTCTTAAATATGGATAAAAAGCATCTGTTTCAATGTAAGTAAGTAAACGAATGAACAAAACTAGTAGTTCCTAAAAGAAGCTTCTTTATCTTATATTAGTTTGCATATTTGCATTTAAAACTAGACACAAACATTTGACATTTTTTGCAGTGGATAGTGGATCGCTTCCTTTATTTACCTGATCTTCTTCAATAAAGTGCGAAAAGGCCTGAAGAGCTCCGACATGTCTTCAGATTTCCGGTCAAGGTTGAGAGGCCCCTCCGGATACACGACCAGCCCGCTGCAAACAAAAGGAGCATCCGGTGAGGTGTTCGGGGCAGAGAGGACAGCGGCCGGAAAAACTGCGACACCTACCAAACAATGGCCAGTCTGGGAATGGTAAACATCAAACCCGGTTCGTAGTCGTCGATCATGTCCTGCGTGAGGTAGCTCAGCTGGAGCGCCCTGAGGGGACGGAGGCAGAACCTGGATCTGGGAAACCCTGGTAATGCAGGAGGATTTTATTTTAACATTACTGTAAACTTACCTCTCAACAGTTTCGCAGAAGAGCACAATCACCTCCTGCTGCACGTCGTACTCTTTGGGACTTTTCACAGGCACCATGGCGGACACGTAGCTGAAACAGAAGAAGAAGAAGAAACTTGACACAATAAACTATTTATTCTCATACAAGCATGCAAACCTGCAAAAACTACAAGCAGAGATCTTATTTTATGTCCAGGTAAATAAATCTTTTACAACAGCAAATTACAGATCATTACTCGACCTTCTAAGAAATGCAAACATATAAGTTGGTTACATAAGAGGTTTGTCATTTAAAGAACCAACGGTTTATTTCTCTTTGGCTAGATTTTCTTCAAAGGATTGTTGAGATTTGTGAAAAGTTGATAAAGTTATAGGCTAATGTTTATAAATTGATGTGAGTCAAAACTTATCAGCAACATTTCGCTGATAACTAATTAGTAAAAATGAAAAAAAAAGCTGGTTTTATTTTTCAAAATAATATTTTCTCATAATTCTAAACAATATAATGTAATGTATATATATATATACATACATATATATATACACATACATACATACATATACATATACATATATATATACACATACATACATACATATACATATATATACATACATATATATACATACATACATACATACATACATACATACATACATACATACATACATACATACATACATACATACATACATACATACATACATACATACATACATACATACATACATACATACATACATACATACATACATACATACATACATACATACATACATACATACATACATACATACATACATACATA
>JAVLVB010000214.1:853295-865662 GCA_032876305.1 Orestias chungarensis | reverse complement strand
GCCGTTTGGGTTTGTTTTTCTGAAGGGGAGGGGCTTGGTCACATGGTACGCCATTGATCAAGTGACAGTGATGCTATGGATGCCAGAGATGCAAGAGATGTGTTTCAGAAGTATTTGCATTATCTTTAAGTATCACTTATCGGTCACAACAATATTAATATGGTAAATCGTATCGGCTCAGATTTTCATATCAGTGCATCTCTAGGTCAAACAATGCAATGCTTCTGGAATGCCAGTCACCTGAGCTCGAACTCAGCGAAAAGGCTGTCGAAGTGTCGCAATGCATCCTTCATGCGGTCGGTGTACAGGTTGAGGTCGCGCAGCGCCTGGTCTCTGGTGATGCTGCGCACCTCCTCCAGGCTGCGGGTCAGGTCTTTCGCCAGGGGTCTCATGGCGATGCTCTCGATCTCCCTGTTCATGATGATGGAACCTGCAGCCAAACACTGGGAGAAAACCAGTCCAATCACATGTTGAATTGCAGCTTGATCGTGAGTGAAACTGTGATCTCTGGATTTACGCAGCTTGTTTTGTTCCCGACCGAAGGAGGGAACAACCCACCTCAGCTCCGAACCACAACTGTCCCGCCAAGTTGTCATGACGAATCTCCTCCGGGAACTTGACGGCGAAGTCTCGGTTGGCCCGGTTGTCAGGGATACACTCGTCCATGATCTGGCTGATTATGTTGAGCACGTTGTCCTGCAGAGCAGCAAGCATTCTTTTACCAATCAAACATATTTTTTTCAGACAGAAGAAAGTCTGGACAGCAATCACAATTGGGCATTTGCATCATCGTATTATTTATCTGGTAAATATACATATGATGTGACTTGTCGTCAAAATGAAGGAATTAAGTTTAGTGATGTTTGAAAACCTGCAGAATTGGCGTTTTTACCTTTTTTTTCCCCTCCACAGTTTGTTTCATTACAAGGATGATCGATTTAAATGCAGTTACTGTTTGCACTTCTTTGTGTAACTGTGTTAATAGTGAAGCCAATTTTAAATTTGTACGTTTTTCAAGAACAAAGTTTATCAGTATCACTTTAGAAGTACAAGATTTATATATTTTTATCCATATCGCCCACCACTGTAATCACAATCACAACTTAACTTGTATTTGATCAAATGTTTGGTATTTTTATGCCCACAAAATACTCAAAGATCAATTGTAGACAATAATAAGAACAAAAATATAGAAGGAAAGGTCTGAAAGTTAGCAAGGAGTCACTGTCCAGAGAGAAACCCACATTTTCTTTATCCAAAACATATAGAAGTAGTTTGAACTGTCCTGTTGTTTAAATCTGTTTTACAAAATTACAACTTGATGATAATGATGATAATGATAGCCACCTTTGTTTGAGCAGCAACTGCAGCCTTTTTAAAACCGCTAGAAAAATGTACTAGAAAAATGTGATCTGCAACAAAATTGTTGCCAGGAGTTAAAATGACGACTCGCATTAAATATGACACTGTGATAATAAATAATTTATTGCACGTATTGAAGTAATCTTGAATTATGAGAATGTAGATATTTTATGATTATGAAGTTTTAGACTAAAGGGAACTTTTTTTATAATGTCTGTGAATATATATGTACTTTTTTTTTTAACTTAATTATGTGATTTTCTGATTTCTAGAAATGCTCCAAATTTCTTTAACTATCAATTAATGTGTTAAAATCTGAAGGGATCTTTTCACCTTGAAGTAAAAATGGAGGCGTTAAAGCTGAAGATTCAGAGACACAGTCCATTTGTTGCAGACATGCAACGAGATCCGGACCACAGTTAGTTCTTCTGCTTCTTCTGCAAAAACTGTTTTCTGTTGTTGGTTTTTGTTACTTGACTCCACATTATTTTAAAAGTGCTAGAAGCACAAAAGAGGCTAGAAGACTTAACTTCAAACTCCCAAAAGATAGGTGAAGTGTCAAATAGGTCAGACTTTCTATCAGATTAGGTAATGGGTAAAAAATAACTATACTACTGTAACTGAATATGTGCAATTATTTTAATTTATGGTAAAAAAAAAAAAAAAAAACAACAAACAAACATCTGCAGCATACACATAATCTCCTCTGCTCACATTGATCATTTTATAAATTTTCATACAGTTATAGAGTAATTTGTGACCGGGATTTTAATTTACCATCTTCTGAAATCATTACCTTTTTACTGCTCTTTCAAAAAAAATACATAAAATACCAGGATGTCTGTCTCCTTTAAAGCTAGGAAACAGAAAATAGAAGTATGATGGTGCTCGTCTGAAAAATCTACGCTCTGAACTTAAAACTTGTAATAATTGACAGACTTGGCTGGAACGCATGAGCGGCCGATTAAACCGAGCTGCTCGCTAAACAAATAAACATTAAACTGACTAAAACCACACAAGGTGAAAGCTCAGCGGAGGCGAGGAAACAGAGCCTTCGGGGATCAGGTGATGACCTTATTAAGTGTCTGCCCCCCCCCAGAGTCCTGCTGGTGGGAGGGATCCTCAACATCTACACACTTCCTACAGAGAGGCTGCCGGTTTATCAGTGGTGATTCAAACCCGAGGACTCCTCAACGTTATGCTGCAATTCAGCTTTGGCCCGATCACGTCGTCTAATCATGTAACAAATCTGTGGCCATGAAGTCATTAGCTAAAAAAAAAGTCTGGTGCTGTCCAAGATAACGAGTCAACTTCCGCTTCATCTCATCTCGTATTTAAGCTGACCAGCTTCCAGTTATAAGACAGAACTCTGAAACAAAACTCCCAGCAGGACAGGATGGCTCTGAATGAAACAAGCTGGTGGCTAATTCATCTCCATGCCAGCTTTGCTCCACTTAAAGCCTATTTTTACGCCTCCCTTGGGAAGCCAGAGGAAGACGAGGACTGGTACCTACCTGACAGGACCGGAACTGGTTGACCAGCAGCGTGCATCGCTGAGGGTCCTTCCTGCCGTCCAGGCTGTCCAACTCCGTCGCCACCAGGTTCAGCTCCTCGTCGGCGTAGTAGAACTGGGCCAGGAGCTGCGGGTCGGTCCTCTGAAATAAGACAAAAGAAGTCAATTATAGCTGAAAGCTTAAAACAAAAAATATAAAGAACAAGTGAAAAAAAACTTAGGCAATGGATCTAATACTTTTAATTATTGATGTAAAACAAGCTGCTTTATGTACTAAGATGTTTGGACTAGAAACTAGATAAAAATGCAACCATTTTCTATAAATCAGCAGCAAAGTCTCCTTTTTTTAGATAAATTTAACCATATTGTAGATCATTTACACACATTTCCAAAAGAGATGCACAATATGTCGGCGTCAAGACGCTGACGTTTCTCATTTTACGTGAGACAGTAACAACTTGTTTGTTTCCATTTATAAAAGGCAGTTAAGAGTTGCCATCATTCCTAATCACAGGTGACCGTAAGACATTTGGTACAGAGTACATTTCTAGATGGGAAAACCGATTTTTATTAAAACAATATATTTTTGTAGAATTAGTCTAATTCAGTCCCCCCAGAAAAACGAGGGCAAAAATGCTTAATTTTGCTGTGAATTCTGCAGCATTTCGTCCCGTTTTCTGCGATGAAAATGCGGTAAAGTATGTAGAAACATGTGAAAACAAGGTAATTGTTGTTTACAAATGTAGGGATATTAAACATACTTCTCCCACATATAGTAAGCAGCAAACATGACATAACATAGCAGCATAGCTGAGCCAGTTATTTAGAGTCTTAACCTTAGAGTCTTGGACCATTTAAGGTCATCTATAACGTAGTATGAGCAGGGTGGAAAAGTACAAAATATGAACATTGTTTAGTTATAAAATACAGAATATGTCCAAGAAAAAAGCCAATTGTAACTAACTTAAAGCTTCCTGGTAGTAGGGGTACTGCTAATTGAGTAAGTTGCTAGCATTATGTAGATTAACAGCTGAAGTTTTTTAAGTTAAAGCATTTTTAATGTTGTATTTAAATTCATCAACAGCTCTAATTAAGACTAAATGCTTCAACATCCGGTACAGGTGGCAAAAGAAGGTTTGACATCCGGCAAGAAAAAGTAAAGACAAGCAGTCATCCTTCAAACATGCAGATACTGCAGTTCAATGTTTAATATAAAGTAAGGCTGATCCGTGGAGACCTACATATAATCGTGTAAGTGGGCCACAGTTTAGGTCAGCGTTCATAACTACAGACTGCTGGAGCGTTCTGCTGATTTATGAGCTGGAAATTTAACTCTCAACAAGTAGGCAAGAAAATAAAAATACTTTTATACTATCAAGAGGAGTTAATTAGAGTTAACACAGTTTGAACTCCTCCCAGAAGAGTTCAAATGTCTGGTGTAACACTGAAAAAACCTACAATTTAAGTAGTTTTGGTTAGTTTCTGGTGCGAGCTAACATGCAAGTAACTATCCACAAGATATAGTAGTTTGTTGTAGTCAATGATACTTGAATTACTATTGGTAAATTGCTTAAAAATAATAAACGAGTGAGAATGGAGGGGAGTTTTTAATCTATTCAAGAATTACAGACTTTAAATAAGCTCAGGAGTTAGTTTTGTCTTCTTTCAAGTGTACTAAGATGTTTGCACTAGAAACCAAACACAAAATATCTGTAATTTTTTGTTTTTGCATTTTAAGAGATTATAGCGTCTTCATCTCTCATCCAGAATGATATAGTTGGGAAAAATGTACTGCATACAAGCTCAGGGAGGGAGTAAAAAAGGTCAGTATAAAATAGCAAACACAGGAAAATTAAGACTTCAGTACTTCAGACAGTCTGAAGTCTTTTTGTTAATGTGAACCTTAAAATGGTTCACATTAACAAAAAGACTGAAAGATGGGATAAATCACAGAAACACTCCAGAGTGCTTTAAGCTGCACCATTAAACAACCCCGTCTCGCTGGCCAGCCTTTACTGTCGGAGGCGGCTTTCCTCCAGAGCGCCGGTGTTTTCCTGAAAGCCCCTCGAGTCTTTTTTCCCTGCAGTTTGCGGCGTGTCCTGTAGCGTGACGCCCCTCCGCCCCACCACACACGGCCCTAACCTCGACGCTTCGCTTCCCCAGCGAAAATGATACACGCTGCACTTCCCTCCCCGCCTCTCATCAATAATGAAACAAACGGAGGGGAGGAAGCGCGCAGGTTCATCCGACGGCTGCGACACTGCGGGGACGAGCCTAGCAAGGGTCGTTACTCAAAAAAACCTGAATGTAAGCTCCGAACGCCATTAAAAACAGTGACATCGAGCAGAGAAGAGGCCGATCCGAATGGACACCTACACAACGACGACTGAACTAATGCTACGACTGCTACGATGACTAAACAGGAAACAGGAGTGGGAGAAGGCGAAAAACCAGAAATCAGCCCACAGGCCAACGGCTGCTGGAAGCGTCAAAGGCCGACGGCGAGCGAAGAAAAGGAGTTGGAGATGGTCGTTAGCTCGTCGTCTCCTCCCCGCCGTACGTCGAGCACGAGGGAGGAAACATTCCTGCAGCGTTGGATCACCCTGGGGGAGTCAAAGACAGTTGCTGTTTTAAAAAAACAAGAGTTCATAGTAGTTTTTCACCCCCTTACACACACCCTTCCACAGCTCATGTGATTTTAAGCTTGTTGCACCAGCTGTTCAAACTTGGCCTAGTTAAAGCATAGCCAAGCAGAAACTCAGGAACGCGTCCTGAGGTGAGAGTCCGCCGTCGCTACAGGGGTATCTGCTCCAAATAAACCAGAAAACAGCTTTGGAAGCTGATAAAGGAATGAAAATGCTTGTTTAAAGCGAAGCATTAAAAAAGGAAACTAACAATCTAGAATCAGAAGGTCGCAACGATCCCCTCTGATGACCGTACAAAAATTAACTGAATCCTGAACTGTCGAGATGCGTCGCCGCCTCCCACCAATGACGGCTCTAACTTAAAGAGCTGAAACGAGTCAGCAGATTTTCAGCTCATGTCTGCTGTGGCGTGGCGTTCCACCGGTATGGGGATGCCGTCAGTCTTCCTGGCTGACCTCTCTCTCTCACAGAGTCTCCATCCTCCGCGGTCACAAACCCTTCATTTCAGAAGGCCGAGAGCCCACAAGCTCGTCCAGCAGTGCCAATTACAGTTCAGCCCACTCTGTGACACAAACTCACCGTGACTCAGTAAAACACTTTGCACTTTTTTTGTTTGTTTTTTTGAGTTCAGGAGTCTCTTGCCGCCCTAACATGGAAGATTTCTTCGCATCGACCAGCTCTGCGCCCGAGCTGCGGATTCGGGGCTTCATTTCTATTCAGACAGCACAGGCAATGACGGCTGTCAGGCTGATGCTTCCTGAGCGTCCGCTGCGGCGCAGCGTGCATACCGAACCCACTTAAGGGACTTATGAGAAACCTTGGCTTTGCCCTCCATACTCTATTCCAGGCTCAATTTGCTTCCTGGCTGCCTTCCAGAGATCAGAGCGAAATATTGTTCAGGGAACCCAGTTAGCTCTGCTTTCACTCAATCCATTAAAGAAAGAAAAAAAGATGGTTTGTTTATTTTCTTTAAATATAAATATATGTGTTTAAAACATAGGTGACGATTTCCTTTATCATCCGTTTATATTCATGTCTGCTAGGACATCAAACTCTCGGAGGGCGAGCGGTTCTGTTGAGTCATTCCTTTCATGTTCAGCCTCCATCAGGACTTTACCTCCTACTGCAGAGCTATTGTTGGTGGCTCTTTAAACAGAAACTACCCTGTTGAAATTCTTCAGTGGATACGATTTTATCATTTGGATGTGACTTCCTAGAACAGGTTTATGACCACTACTGAAACTATTGTGTTTTCTAATTCCTCCATACTACTTTGTTCACGTTTTCCGTATATGCAACCCATTTCGGCTTTTAAAACAGCCTCGGCAGTCAAAAGAGTCATGTCGCAGTTTATCTGACTCTTGTTGATGTCAGAAGCAAGCAGTGCCGCATTTAGCTTTGTTTTTTTTCTCAGCGTCACAAAATCATAAGATGAAGGAAGCTGAGAAAAAACAAAAAAGATAAACTGAGCACTTCTTGATCATCACGTTTGGTGATAAATCTCACGTCCGTGACGTTGAATTTGGATAAAATTAGCACAATACAGTTCAGTTTTGGACACTTCTAAAACTATCAGGGGTAGTTGTGAGGTGAAAAGACAAAATGGGACGGTTCAGACCCAAAAATGTAAGATAGACCAAAAAAGGGGTCGCATATATGTAAAAGAAATGGATTTAGGTCCTATCTGCTGTGGGAACAGAGAGTTAGATGTATCTTTAGGCACATCTTAGACAAAAGACTAACGGTTTATTGGGGAACGGATGCCTCAACAAGTTGCAGGATAGTAGCGCTCAAGGACTGGACTCAGGCACCTGTGCCACAGATACTCCTGACTCAGTGCTCTGGGTCTACCGGTGTTTCCTTATTTTCCTTCCTAGAGAGATTTGTTGTTGGGCCAAATGTGGACTCATTGTTTTTTAATGTTTTCCATCAAAAGCAGTACCAGCGTGATGCTTTGGTGTCTCTAGGATCTCCTGGTATCTTCCCTGTCTAAACAGAGTTGTTACTGTCTACTGTTGCCTCGTGCTTGAACAGGAAGTGCGACTGCCGCAAATTCGATACTTGACGCAATAATCTGGCCTTTCTTTAACAGGAACCTTTTAATAACCGGCTTTAAATCATTAACCAAAATCAAAATTTCACTTTAACTGTAAGTCTTAGACCTTGACCGTCAAGAAAGGGGCCTTGAGGAGACATTTCTTGTTGTTGCTCTATAAACACACTGAACTAATTAGGAAATTAAAGCAGACTTGATTTAACTCAATACGCCGAGCGCGGTCCGCCCATCTGGACTGATGCTATAATCTGTGCGCTTGTCTCATCTCCGAGATCTAATCTGCCGTCTGGACCACAGACCCGAACACGTGTCCGTCTCATTGTATGGCAGGCAGAGGTAAAACGAGGGTCCACGAAGAATTTAGGTGGATATAAAGCACGTCCGGGACCTCCTGATCGTTGTGGGCAAAAAAACCTTCCCAACAACCACAGGGACATTCTTACGCAAGACCTAATATGGTTATACAATTCAGAATTGATGCTGGGAAAGGCACAATTTTAATCTCTCATCTCGACACCTTTTATATAATCGCTCGAACGTATAAACAAAAAGATGACAGATTGTGACTAAAAACTCAAGGAAGTGACTGAATCGAACCAAAATTAAAACTCGGCTAAGTATCTGAATGATTCATAGGGAAGCTATTTCCGTCCCGCAGAGTTCACCGTCATGAAAAGTGACAGAGTGGGCAACATCCAGGCTGTCCAACCCAGGATGAGCGCAGGAGAGTGTGTGTGTGTGTGTTTGCTTTCTTTAGGGAGAGACTGGTTGGGTTATTTTGACTTTATAACATCATCATGATCTATTCTTCTTAAAACAAAAATCACCTTGTGAGTTTCTATAATCATAAGTGCATCAAGAGCGAGGAGAGTTTTACCCCCCTAGCTGCTCCTCAGACAAATCGGTAACCTGAGATAAATGCTTTACATTTATCATCAGAGCACCTCTAATCAAGGATAATAGCAATTACTATCAGCGGAGCGTAGATTTGGGTTCCTGTGTTAGCTTAAATCGTGTTCCCCTCCTTGTTCTTCTGGGCATTACGACCGTTTTCCTTCAAACTTCATGACTCCGACAACTCTGCAGGGCATTCAAAACGGGGTTTCAATTGCTGAAACCTGCCTCGTCTGTGCTGGGGTCAGCTCTGTAAATCCACACAGCTGACACCAAATCAATTACCACACGGCCAGTGGGTAAGCAGAATGGGACGCTCAGAAAGAGCAGCAGAAACCGAGTGGCAGCGCTCTAGAAACCAGAACCAGGGCAGACAAGAGAAAGACCCGGGACAGCCCAAATCATCACAGCATGATTTGTAGGTAGAAAACAACCCATCATGAAGCCTTTACTATTTTATCTAATAAACAAATATCACATTGGACTTCCTAACTTTAAACTTAAAGTTGCACCTGAAATTAGTTTGTTTTTTTTACATTAAATTCCCATTAAGATGCTTTAGGCTGATTGAATTTGATCTATAACTCATTAGATTTGCATCACTGCTGCCATTCGTTCCTCAATATACCACGGAGGAATATATTTGAAAACCAAGAACAAACCCGTTGGATTGTTATTGTGTTAGTAATCGATATCGGCAGGTCGGGCTATTTTAAAAAATGCACTCCTACTTTTCATGCTTCATCTTTTTGGGCTATGTTTTTGACCGATCACATCGGATCCTTTCATATGAATTCATCCGGCTCTTCATGTTTACCACGTGGTTACCATGGGGACCAGGGCTTCCTGCCTCTGGAATCCCCCTCCACCTGACAATCCGAGCTCGGACACGCCGTACTTCCTGCTCCAGATCCACCAGCCGGCCTCCTCTCTCCGACCTGCTTGTCATATGTGCAGAACACTTTATTTCACTGCGTTTCAATCCTTTCACGGAACGAAATTGCATTACATTAAAGATATAACAGATGGAAAGGGAGGAGACAAAGTTCCCGCACAGGGTGGGCTGCGTTCTGCACGCCAAACATCTGAGCTAGGATTGTGTAGCAGGTGGTGGTGGGACGGGAAAACAAAAAAAGCCTTTCACTGTGAGATTTATCCAGGATGGAACAGAGCCGCTCTGGAAATATCAATATCCCAGCTTCAGTCAACGCAGCTTGCTGATTCGGCACTTTTCTATCTCCAGGAGTACATAGTTCAGAGATAAACTGCTTAAGGCTGATGCTGAATGACTAAACCACGGTATTAAATAAAGAGGAGGGATGATACGCGAGGATGGGTGATCGCTCCCGTTCGTTTTTGCCTCTCTGAGCATAATCGTGCTCGATTACCACCCCGTCTCTCCCAACTTCTTTGGAGAGCACGGTGGGACATTTCAATCCCGCAGACGGACGCGTAATTCTTGTAACTCCAAGGAAGGCAAAAGTTTGGTCGAAAGGACACTGACGCAACCTACCAGGAGGTCGGAGGCACCAGTCATTACAGAGGGTTAGCGACGCTGTGGCGGAAACCCCGGCACTTTGGTCCGACCGCAACAGAAATCATGATTTAGGCCTAGAAACAAAAGTGACGCAGGCGCGTGGTCAAGAGCAGGTGGATAATACGTAATCAGAGATCTTTTAATCTACGCCTGCATGACATTATCGCTGCAATATTTATTTATTATTACCAGATAGGCTGACTTGTCAGCTTGTTTGTCTAATTGCTGCTCGTGATAAGAAACGTTTGAAGTAAAATGACTTGGAGTGAGTTATTCTGAACTCCGTATGCTCCCATTTCGAGCCCTTGGCATGCTCTGACTGTGGGTTCGAAATTCCACACGGCCTAAAGTTAACAAAACGTTTAACAGGAATTTGCACCCCAGAGAGACGTCCGCACATTAAGCCAAGCCTCCCCGCTGCAGTCTTAGTATTATTGAACAGTTCATTTAACGAGCCAACCAAGCGTTCAATAGTTTTCTGCTGTCTCAGGGAGGTTTCTGCGCGCCGAGTGATGCCAACTTGACAAAAAGGTTCAGATTTGTTCCACCTTAATAGATAAATAGTGTTATCAGGTAATTAAGCAGTCGTTTGTACCAGCATCCTATAAACGCCACGCTGTTTAAATAAGTCATCCCAGCTTGAAAACTCTTTTATTGGTGGTAAAAACGTACTGGGTGGAAATTAGAGGTTGGCAATTTCAACTTTAAGTGTCACAGCTCGGCAACCTTTAAAGGCATTTATCGAAGAAACCTAAATCAAAAGGCTGAAATGCCGGCCTGGCATTTCAGGTGCTTTGGAAAGCCTGGGTCATTAAACATTCTTGTGATTCAGGTGTTTTGGAGCAGGGATGCATCAGAAAGTTGCAGATCCTTGATCTAAGACAACATACAGAATAAAACCTACCAAACAGACACATAATTGCAAGAGGAAACAAAGATGCTGGAGCTGTGGTTTATTTCATTTTACTGAAACTCAGCTTATTTGTTGGATGTGAAACAAGCCCAAGAGTTAAATTAAACCATTAGAACTCTTATCTAGTTTAAATCAATGCAATTATTTACTAATATCTAATATGTCTTTGGTGGTTGTTTTTTTTTTAACTTTAAATAAAACACAATGAAATCATGGCTAAAATAATGATGTTATTTTTAGTAATGTTGCATAATTACATGTTAATTAATGTCAGAATCATTTAAAGAAGACGTGCCAAACGTCTCCCGCAGCATTGACAGCCAGCTGCTGGACGCTGTGACTTCATCAGTCTCAATTGTCAGAGATAAACAACAACAAGAACAAAAACAACAGCAACAAAGGGACAGCAGCCTGCCAAACATCAGGATCGCAGCTAATGTTAGCCCGGTATGCGGCAGAGTCCGCGGGGAGAAAACGCACAGGAGCCGGGCTGAGTCGGCCTGACGTGCCGCGGAAACTCACCTTGGGTTTGTAGAGCCACTTTCTGAAGCGGTTCATGGCTGCTTCCTTTGTCACAGCCGCTCCTCAGCTCTGCTCTGCCGCCCGCTCGGTCGGGAGCCTGACGGTGGCGGCGGGCTGCTAACCTAACCCTGCTAGCTGCGGCGGATCCCCTCCCGACACGATCAGCAGGCGAACCAGACGCGGTTCTCCCGGACTACAGGGTGGACGTTGACCGGAACCGAGCAGTTCTGCGGGAAGTTATTCCCATATTTCATGAATCCCGTGGCTGCCTCCTCCTCCGGGACACTGATAGACTGACGGCTCCGCTCTGCCTCCCCACCAGCTAACGTTGCTTTAAAAGCGTCACGTTGGCAACAGTCCCCGCCCACTTTCCCTAGCGACGGGGCCTGCGACCAATCATTGAAAAGGACGAAAGTACCTGTGCTGGAGCTTAATCTTGTGATAATATTGCTCAAATGCTTTATTCATACATCTTAATATGAAAATACATCTCCATTGTATAACTCCATTGTCTTTTTGAACTAGTTTGTCGTTTATTTCAAATTACTTGTATTTGTCTCTGCTATAAATAAAAAAAACACCACAACTTATCAAAACTTTGTTAAGTCCTTGCTATTTGTTACGTTGTTATGATGGCTTTCTCTCTTTTTTATTTACTTACTTAACTTTTGTACACTATATATGTATTTCCCCCAAAAAATACAATAAGGTAAAATAAAACTGGTTTCAAGGAATCTTTATTTGTCATCACATCACATGTGGTACATGAGGTGGGACGAAAATTCTAATCCCCCGGTCCAGTTTACACCCTGATAGCAATTTTAAATAATGTAATAAAATATAAGAGTATAATATCTATGCGAGAAATAGGATTTGAGCTACACAAAATCTACAATATGGACACAGAATAACACAATGTGGGACT
>JAVLVB010000214.1:826955-840109 GCA_032876305.1 Orestias chungarensis | reverse complement strand
GGTCATGATTTTATGTTTGTTTTTGTGCAAAAACGATGAAAAAAATCGGTTATCCAACCCAAAAGTGGAACATCACATGCTTCCATTCCATGGCTGTGTCTGCCACACAAACACAGAGGGAACAGCAGATGCTCTGACTTTGCCCTCTATGATCTCGTCTCGGTTGTTTGTAATTCGGCCCGTGAAAGAAGTTTCCTGTCTCGGATCCTGCTGAGGACACATTCTGTCTGCTACCCAGAGCATTCCCAAATTTATACATGGTCTCCATTCCTATTGGACTTGCTCTATGTTTGGTTTTGGTTAGGAACATTTCTGCTTTCAGTTGGAACTCTGACCTAAAACACGATCAAGTTTGGCTTAAATGTACAGTAATAAAGCCTAATTAAGCAAACTAGACTAGTAATACCAAAAAAACATTCTTCAGTATTGCCCGATAATGATATCCATTCGATACAATATTGACATTAATGTTTTATACTTACATGTTGCTTTTGCAGTGTAGAATGTTTAAAAGGGCTTAATTAAGATCTATTACTCAAATGTAGAACAGTTTTTAACAACAATAGCAAATTACCACACACGTTTGTAGTGATTTGATGCAGGCCGATAATCAATAATTTATTTATTTGTTGATATCGGACCGATATCCTATGTCAATATCAGATCTGGACACGCATAAAACAGACCTTGTCGTTATAGCACCTTAGTTAAGATTCCTCCTCAGCTTCAATAACAACTTTAAACAGGAGTAATTTGACCTTTTACACGGTTTTCTTTTCTTCATTAACTTTTATTCAAAAAAAATAAAATATATATATATAAAAATTACTCACATAGACAAACTTTTCAGTTCTAATTAGGTTTACTAAAACAAAGATGTGATCATCAGAATCAGAAATAATTTATCATTGCGTTTACTGAAAAAAACCTGACTCTATGCTCTTTAAAATAAATTTTAAATTATGTTTGAAGCTAAAGTTTAAAGTCCTTAAAAGCAAGCAATGTTTTTATTTTTTCCCTTTTTAAATAAGATCTGTCCCAATAGGTATTAGAGTTCGTTTAAACTGGTCAATCTGATGCAACGTTTTAAACTTTTGAGTTATTCCAAACATTTGGGATCTTAGTTGGCATCTTTTACTTGTTGAAAAAAGCAGCTGTGTCCAAATTTCTGGCCCCTCGTCAGGCTTGACAGTTGTTAATAGTATAAGCCTCAGCCTTAGTTATCTAAACATGGAGTTTCTCTCATTGTTGCAGCCAAACAGCTCAATTTTTGCCTGTTTTCACCATTAACATTTTTCAAGTTGTTCATGCCATCAGCGGCAGATCAGTCCATCTTAAAGGTGACTATTTTGAATTAGGGACTTCTTCTTTCCTTTTAATTCTTGATTTTCAATGGTTTTGAGTTTGATGCTACCCAAGGAACTTAATATTGCCATGTTCAACAGCCAATGCTGCACTCTCAGATGAAAATAAATTGTTTAGGATGTCCGGGAATAGAAAAGGAAATGTTGGAAAGATGAGGGTGCAAACCAAGAAATGATCTATTAGCCCAAAATTAACTCTTGAACTGAAATGTGGATCTGAGGTAGAACTGTGACCATTTTGCGATACAACAACAACAATAAGTATGTCCAGAATAGGCTGTAAAATCTATTCTGCTAAGTGTCAAGCATGGTGTCGGTAACATGATGGCGAGGGTTTGTTAGTTTGGTTGGTGATGCTATGGACTGGAAGGATCTCCAGTAGCTGTCAGTCTTACATCCAATCTAGACAGAACTCTGACTGAAGACTATTGTGTCACGACAGACAGGTTACTTCTTTGACATTAGCTTAATATTCAGGAACCAGAGACGATTTTCCACAGTAACATGTTCTTGATGACCATTGCCATGCCTCTTTTAATCCCTGTCTGGCTTTAAGTTTAGAAAGCCTGGCAAGAAGATGCTGGAGTAGGGGATGTGATCCTTAACAAATATGATTCAGGGAAGAGATGGTTTGAATTTCCTCCTCTTCTCCTTGCAGTTTTGTCTCGCTCTGTATCCATCAAGTCTCTTTTTCAATTCCTTTCGCATTTAGGGTCCTAGGTGACATTTTTTGAGCTTTTGAGATGAGAAAGCTAAACTTCTCCTTTTTTACAAACCTTACTTAATAAAAAGAGTGTATTTTCTTCTGCCATCATTCGTTGGGGCGGCAGAATCAGAACCAGGATCTAAAAAACCACAGCCTGGTAAAGAAGGCTGGTTCTGCTCTGGTGAACAATTATTTAACATTTGGAGATTATCATGTAAAGAACGATTCACCAGGAAATCAAGAAAATTATGGAAAATCCTGATAATCCTCCATGCTTCCAGTGACGCTCTACAATTGCTGCTATAAACTCTTTTTTCAGTATCCTCTGCATCTAATTTAGTTTTCTGTCTCTTCAAACCTCCAGTCGGTCGTGGCAGACGGCTGCTTGTACTGGACCTGGTTCTGCTGGAGGTTTCTTCCTGTTAAAGGGGAGTTTTTCCTCTCCACTGTCGCCATATGCATGCTCAGTATGAGGGATTGCTGTAAAGTCAACAAAAACACAAGCCATTGTTTCTTTCTGCTGATTCCAGAGGAGTGAATGCTGCAAGTCAATGACTTGATAAATCTACCGGGTTTCCTTCGATTGGAAACTTTTTCAAACTGATTTGTTTATGAATTTATGGATTTTAATTGATTTTCTTGTAAAGTGCCTTGAGACGACATCTGTTGTAAATTGGTGCAATATAAATAAACTGATTCTTGATTCTCATAAGATATAACAAAGACTTATTTCAGTCCGAAACTTACATGATTCTCTGTACTACAGACTGCTACAGGAGACCTTTAATGCCCACAGCCATCAGCATTTACAAGCTTCAAACAAGCTTAAGTATAAGAAGTTACAACAATTTATCATTTCTCTTTGAGATCAATACTTTAGAGCCTTAATTTTAATTTAAATAAAAAGGGATTACAGATGTGGCCAGATTGATTCAGGGCGGCAACAAAAATTGTGTTTGTTTTATAATATAATATATAATGGGAGCTTGGATGAATTTAAGCTTCTGTGACCCATTATCAATAAATCCAGTCTTTCTTCATTACTTCACTGCATCTATGAAAGCCTGTCGGTTACAGATTTAAATGTAACGTTCTTTTCCGCAAGACTAATTTATTTGTACTGTGAAAAGATTAAAAAACCGGATTAAAAAGTTGTATTATACGAGCAGAAAAAGCAACAATAGGTTAAAAAAGGAAATCAGTGTTTGTTAATCAGTAAGTTTTCTATGCGGCAGCTCGTCTGGTTGCACACAATGCCCAGTGTGTCCAGGAGGAACAGAGGCTCTGCAGACCGCTGCTACAAACTGCTCCCCCTGCCGGCCAGGTATTCACACTGCTGTCTTTAAAAAAAACATAAATAAAAAGGAGAGCAACTTTGAATCCAGCTTGATTTCAACAGGTATGCACAAAGCTCCCCATCAGACGATGTGTCAGATCTGCAACAGCGGCTTCTACCAGATCCTCTGGGGTCAGCAGAGTTGTGACCTCTGCCCCGAGAACCACTACTGCCCAGTGAGCGCAGTGCACTCTCAGAACAACAATGGCTGACCTGGAGGTGTAACCTGCATTGGTATGACAGAGGGTGTTGGTTGTTTTTCCAGAGCCCAGATGTGAACCCCATCCAGTGTCCGAGCGATGCGTTCTGTCCCAAAGGCAGCACAGCTCCAGGTTACTGCATGGAGACGTTCTTCAGGAAAGCGGGGGAAACCTGCGAATTGGCGCCGGTTACTATCGCCCTCCTGGTCATCGGAGGAGGCGGTGAGAGGCTAAAACAAAAGACTTAACAGATCTACTTGTAAACCAAATTTGAAAATAACAGCGGCTGAAACTACAGTTTACACCAACCGACATAACGCAAAACAAAGATTGAAATGATAGAAATAAAACCCATACAATGTATCAGAAACAGCGGTAAGTCAAGCTGTGTTGGGGAGAACAGAAAAGCTTTTAAAGGAGATTTAAAGCAAAGATGACTAATGTCAGAGGATCATTGGTGTTTCTAAGTTTAGGAGCATCAGCTAAAAAAAACAACTGATAACCAGAAGCAGCTGATCAGATGACCTCTGTGGATGGGAAGCAACATGGGATCGGAGATAAGTGGGGTGCAAGTCCATACAGGCATCTATTAGTCATCAAAAGAGTTTTTAAATCTATTCAATGACACACAGAGAGCAAATAAAAGGAAGATGAAACCGGTCAAATATGTTCAAACCTACGTTAAAAGCTGCCAACATGACTAACATCTGCTTAAAGTGCATTGCTTGTAATGAAGGCATTAACTTGTTTATCAAGGTCAGATCTTGTTTAGAAGGATTTTGAAACTAACAGTCTCAAGGGAGCCGACATTCACTAGGAGAGATCCCGATAGAGGACTAAGAATAAACAAAGTCACTTCAGTTTTATCATCAATAAAACTCGACGCCATAAAGGCCTTAATGTATTGATACACCAGGATCTAGGAGATAAATGTTGAAATCATTACCATAACAAGTAAAGTAAAGACCGCGCTTCCTTCTAATAGACCGCGGCAGAGGCAGATACAATGAAAATAAAGGTGGTCCCAGAATGGAACCCTGTGGAACCTCGCATGTATGAGAAGCTGAAGTAGAAAAAACGCTGCTCTGTTTGGTCCATCTAACCAGTGATTTGCTGCACAGATATCATTAAAAACCATCACTAAAGCGGCTTCTATGTTCAATACCAGACTGGAAAGTTTCAGAAAATCTATTTTTAATCAAAAATTAAGAAAAATATGGTGCTCTTATTAAAACTGACCGGTCTGTGCATTATTTAACACGTTGGGTTTGTGTTGTTTCAAATCGAACCCGTTTTTTTGTAACTTGCTACTTCTGTTTTTTTGTTTGTTCGTTTTTTCTGCATCTTCATGAATAATCTTTCAGTTAACAACAAAACAAAAACAGAATGACAGTTTCTTCTTTTCTCGTTTTATCTTCATTCATACGTAACTGGATCTTATGACTGGATGTGGCCCGGTCAGCAGTTCTAAGTTAAAACATAACGAATAATCAGAATCATGCTGGAAAACATTAGTGCAGCCTTTGTAGTGATCACTTCCTGTGTGTGCTCCTCAGTGGCCTTACTTCTCATCATTTTGCTGGTTCTGCGTCGACGCCGGGACTCTGACGGGGAGCTCGCGGTCGCCCGCGCTCCTCTGATACGCAAAGAGCGACCACAAGGCCGGTACTACGGGCTTCCCTGTGACACGGAGCCGGTCTACGCCGGCTGGTGAAACCCATCCAAACCGAACACTAACATTTTGAACAGATGGCCAAAAAAGCAGCCGCCGTAAGAAAGAAAGGTTATTACGGGCTTTCTGATGGTCTCATCTTCAAAAAAAAAATTTAGCAGAGAAAAACAGCCTCTTAAAGTACTTTATTGATGGATAATTTAAGTTTTTTTAATTGTTATTATGTAAAGCACTTTTTATACCGTTTAATTTTAATGTTGGAGATTAATAAAGGCAATTTTCAATTCAGTTAAACTTATCCTGCATCCACCTGCTTGGGTGCTTTTACAATGTGTACAAAAAAAGTCTTTCAACATTTCTAGGTTGTTTATTTGCTTGTTGTGATGTATAGGTTTCATTTGAGTGTTTTAAGAGTAAAATAAATGACAGTTTAAGCTGATCTGGATCTGTTTTGTGATGATACAAATACTGCATGCTAGTTTTTAGAGCCGTGCCGCACAGTGGAGAGGTTTGAAGCCGTGCTGCTTTGCAGAAGGAAGGTCGGAAGTTTGAATCCTGGCCTGGAGACATTTTACCTTGAGTTCGGTTGTTCTCCTTGTGCATGCATGGCCAAACCATGAATTAGGAAATATAGAGAACGTTTTCTGTCTCTGTGGATGCTTATGTAAACATTCAACGGAGGAATGTGACGAACTGAAGAATGTGCCTGAAGATCAGATAAACACGGCTGCAGAGTATTGTTTCCGTAGAAGTTCATCAATAAGTCAGAATACCTTGTGGGGATTTCAAGAAGGATTTCAAGAAGCAGAAAGAACTTACATACAAACAAATGTATCAATATGCCCCACTGACCTTTCCAGATCTACTTTACAGTCTCCAGTTGGTAAAGGCAGACCAGGGGTATTCATGCTGATGCGTTTTACATAGGAGGCTGTATGTTCCTTTCTCGCAAGAGCCCTGTTTAACCATAGTTTTCAGCCATTCATCATAAGGAGGAGGATTTTTTTTTTTCATCCAGTGTCTTAATAGAATCCTTTTTGCTGTAGTCTGAGCCAGAAGAAGCCACCTCTCGTCAAAAGGTGAGAAGTTTTAATCTGGGAGTTATACTGTGGAGCCTAAAACTGCGAGCACGGCCGTGATATTAAACCTTCTGTCATGATCTGTGATTTTGTTCTGTTTAGTTTCCTGTAGTTGTCTTGTTTTACTTTATTATTATTATTATCAGTTGGTGTTACCTTCTTTTCAACATTTCAAAAACAACTCCCATAAGGTTTTCCCACCAGTCTTGAAGAGTAGGGCAGGTCCAGAGAATATGTAGAACAGATGCTCCCTCCTCATTACATCTCCAGCAAGTGTCTTTATTCCGCTTATGAAGTTTTTGAGGGGTTCTATGTCATCTATGAATGATTTTTAATTGAATAAACTTGCTACTCATTTCCTTATACATTGCGTTTACATTTTGTAAACATGAGTGCCAATCACCTTCAGAGATATCCAAGGCCAACTAGTGTTTTTTAACCTGTGATAATGGGTCGCCCAATTGAATAAGTAACATTTTGTATATGTTAGAGGTGATACCTTTGTCATTGGCCAGCTTGCAAAGCAAGATTTCTACAGGGCTGCCCGACGGACATCTAAGAGCCATTTGGACAATGAACTATGTAATTGGACATATCTCCAAAATGATTGCGAGATAAATTATATCTAACAGCAACCTCATCAGATAGTTTTTGGTTTTGGCATCAAACAAATGGAGTACACAGGAGATTCCCAGCTTATGCCACCATGGACAGTTAAACTGAATTTCCCCAATTAAGAATTTTTTTTTATATATGAAAGTGGGTAGCCAAACTCTTAGTTGTTTTGCACATAAAGCCCAATAATACCATTTAAAATGAGGTAAGGAAGAACCACCTTTCTCAACACTTGCTTGTAACTTTTTAAATCTCAGACTTTGATGTGATTTACCCAATAGAAAATCCAATATTAAAGCATTTAGTTTTTTAAAAAATGAGTCTTGAATATGCAAAGCAATATTACAGAGGTGATAGAAAACAACTGCCGCTGTCATCATCTTAATAGAGTTAATTTTTCCCCACAGGAGCAAGTGAATATTAGACCATCTACCAAATTCATTTCTGATTTTATCAATCAAGGGACCAGTTTTCATTTTAACCATATTATTATAATCAGAAGTGATCTGTATACCCAAATATTTAATGCTTTTGGGAGACCAACAGAATCTCCATGTTTTATATAGAGGGGAGGGGCAGTGTACAGACATGGGCATAGCTGACTTCTGACCTATCCAAATTTAATTTGTACCCAGACAATAATGTAAAATCTTCAACACAATCTAACAAAATGGGAAGAAGGACCAACATATCATTTGCAAACAAAACAAGCTTGTGATGGCAGCTGCCCACATTAATACCATGAATGGCTGTGTGACGGCGATTCTTTTGAGCCAGAAGTTCAATTGTAATCACGGATAAGCCTGGGCTCAGCGGGCAGCCTTGTCTTGTGGACCTTTGTTACTGAAATAGGCTAAATATGAGACTGAAGAGGGCTTATCATATAAAGTTTTTATCCATGCAATGAAATTGCTCCCAAAGCCAAATATTTCCTAGATCTTAAAAAGGAACTCCCAACCCACACAATCAAATGCTTTAGTTGCATCCAATGGAGCAGTAGTTGGTTGTGTTGATCCATATACATGATATTGTAAATTAACTAGTCTCCTAATATTAGTAGCGAGAACATTTGCTAGAATTTTTTGATCACAGTTAAGTAAAGAAATTGGTTGATATCCATTAGAATCTAAAGAATCTTTGCCTTTCTTGTGAATTAATGTTATAAGTGCAGAATGCATTGATTGTGGTAGTGAACCATTTTGAAAAGCTTCACTGTGGATATCTAATAACAGAGGACTTAAAATATCTTCAAATGATTGGTAGAAGTCCAAGGGAATACCATCTAAACCTGGTGCCTTGTTCAGTGGCCTGAGAAATCGCCTGTGTATTTAAAGG
This sequence comes from Orestias chungarensis, assembly GCA_032876305.1. Taxonomy (NCBI): domain Eukaryota; kingdom Metazoa; phylum Chordata; class Actinopteri; order Cyprinodontiformes; family Cyprinodontidae; genus Orestias; species Orestias chungarensis. The sequence goes on along the minus strand of JAVLVB010000214.1, from coordinate 831,802 downwards.
AGCCTCTAAAATGTCCCTATCCTGTTCTGTGAGTAAAGGGGTGTTGAGATCTGCAAGAAATGTTTCACATTTTTGATCACCCAATTTACCCTGGGATGAATTTAAATCACTATATAAAGTTCTGAATCTATCATTTATCTGTTGAGATGAAGCTGTAACAGTGCCATCTAATTGTCTAACTCCTGGAATGTGGTTCATACTGTTAAACTGTGTGAGATGGCAGGCTAGGTGGTGGCCTGCCTTTTCACCCATTTCCCAGTATGCCTGTTTAGTTCGTAATAAGGTGTATTAGCTTTTTTGGTATATAAGTTATTTAAATTATATTTCACATTTATAATTTTGTTCAAAGTAGTCCTGCTCTTAGTTTGGGAGTGTAGAGAATCCAGTGCTTTGAGTTCTGCTTCCAGTGAAATGACTTTTACATTACAGGTATTTGCCTTGAAAGCTGTATAAGATATTATTCTCTCTCTTAAGTAAGCTTTCAGAGCATCCCACCAGGTACTAAGATACGTATCGCCCATTTTATTTGATTCCTTAAAAAATTTAATTTCACAGACAATATACGATGCGTTCTCAATGTTGTTCAGTACTTTAACACTCACAAAGAGCCAGCAGTTATAGTTTCCCTTGATGCCGAGAAGGCTTTTGACCGAGTTGAATGGCAGCTTATTTTTCAGGTGTTACATAAATTTGGTCTCTGGCCAAACTTCCTCAACCTGGTTAAAAGCTTTTATTCAGACCCAACAGCCTCAGTTAACACAATTGGCTTGATGTCTGAGCCCTTCAAGATTCATAGGGGCTGTAGGCTGGGTTGCCCCCTTTCACCCTTATTGTTTACATTGTTTATTGAATCTCTGGCCGAGATTATCAGGACTAATCCGGATGTATCTGGAATCAATATAGGCGGTGGAAACCATGCAATTTCATTATTCGCAGATGATGTACCACTGTATATGTGCAATCCTGAGAAATCAATTCCAGCTATCCTGGAATCTATGGCTACGTTCAGTGCTTTGTCAGGATATAAAATCAATTTAGGAAAGTCTGTCGCCACCCCTTTCAACATCCCCCCAGAAAGGTTCATGCAATCTCCCTTTCAAATGTCTATGAGAGGCTTCAAGTATCTGGGTATTTTTGTTACACCTGATCTGAATAATCTTTTTGGAACTAATTACTCAATTTAATTCAGAACATAATAAATAATTTAATAAAATGGGCTCCCCTGCCAACTTCTTTCTTAGGGAGAATTAATACTATAAACATAAACAAATCAATACTATAAAAATGAATATTCTCCCGCGACTGAACTATTTATAACAAAATCTTCCCTGCTATTTATCCTCTGCACACTTCAAATCACTAAATTCTCAGTTACCTCGCTTTGTCTGGAACAACAAACACCCAAGAGTCAAGTTTTCTATATTAACTAAGCCAAAACATCTTGGAGGTTTGTCGTTGCCATCCCTGCAGCTTTATTATTGATCAGCACAACTTACAATCATTTCAAGTTGGTTTATGAATAGAAAGACCTCCTTATGGTTAAATTTGGATTCCAATTCCGTTATAATACTTTGCTGGTCTGGCGAGATGTGAAGAAATATCTTAATATCTCCCCCACCCTCTCCTCTTGGTCATCATTAACTTTGAACCCAGATTTACACGATTTACTGGCAGAGATTATAAGTATTGGTTTGTCTGAATGGTCATCAAAGAGACTGTCAAATACTATGGACATACTGGACTCTGATTCAGTTAAACCCTTTGAACAAATTAAGGCCAATTTCAATATTTCTAATAGAGATTTTTATAAATACCTACAGATCCATCATTTTGTGAGCTCTCTCTGGAGGACAGGAAAATTACGCACAAAATTGTCAGAGTTAGAGAATATAATTGTCATGACCAAATCTCTTAAAGGACTTATCTCTAAGATACATAGTTTATTATCTGGCTCTGACTCCTCAGGTTATGATGCCCTGAAGCTGGTGTGGAAGCATGACCTAGGGCTGACGTTCCATCTAGCAGATTGGGAGGATATCTGTAATGGGGTCTTCCCCAAATGCACGTTGTTCTCTATACATGAAAATAAATTGAAATTCTTCTACCAAACTTATTATACACCTGTTCGCCATCGGAGGATTTTTCCTGATGCTTCAGATCTTTGTCATAAATGCAAAATACATATTAATTTATTTTGGTCTTGCAATTCTATTCAAATTTTCTGGAAAGCGGCTCGTCTGAAGATACAAGAGATCATTGGTAAACGGTTTTCACTAACTCCCTCCTTCTGTCTTTTTAATCATGCTTCAGCCATTCTAGTTAATGCAGATACTAAACATTTGCTTGTAATCCTCTTATTTCTGTCCAAGAAATGTATACTACTGAGATGGTCAGCACCAGTTGTCCCAGTTGAAAAACTGACTCATGATCTTCATCAAAAGTCGGACAAATTCCTGAGGAACTGGGACCCATTGCAATATTTCTTACAGAGACTGTAATTATAATTATTATTTTTTCTATCTCTTTTTTTCTTTTTTACACTCAATATATCACTCACTTGGTTGTCTGACAGTTTCGACTACTTTGAACCATGCTTGGAAATGTCTGTCTGTATTTTGTGTATGTACACTATATGTATGTTTTTTGTATGTGGACACTGCAGTGCTCCTAGTTGATTTGGGGTGGGTTGTTTTTTTATTTTTTTAACTTTTGTTGTTGTTTACATAAAGTTATGAAAATCGATAAAAAATAGAATTTCCTCCCTAATCAATTTAGTAAATGAGTTCTTCCTAAGTAATGACACATTCAGCCGCCACCTACAGCTTTTCTGAGTTTGTGAGAATTTTTACGGAGACAAACCGTTGCATGGTCTGAGATAACAATGTTACCTATGCTTGAGTCAACTGAGTTGGTTACTCTTGTTTAGTATATACAAAAATAATCTATCTTTTGTATAATACATGAGATCACATTTTAATAACAACAAGTTATTGCAGCATTAAATTAATACAGAATCTTTCCATGGTCTTGTTTCCCCCTCTATGATTGCTTTATGTTTGTAATGAGGTTTAAAAGCTTTTTTTTGTGCGTGTTGTCTTTTCTCTGTGTTTACAAGCCTATTGAAGGAATTTCATTTACATATTGGGTGCTCTATTTTCCCATTTTGTTTAGCTTCTGTTGTTACTTGAGTGAAATAAATAAAAGACAAAAGAAACATTGAAAATATAAACATGCAATATTTAGTTTATCAGTCAAAATCTTGCAACTTTGTTTTTTTTATTTTTTGTTTTTTAGGAATCAGCTTATTTTTTTCCGCAGTGTGGTGTTCTGTAAGGTACTTTGGATAGATTCAGTTGAAAACATTTGTTTTTTCTGTTATGCTGCCTGTAATGGCATTTCAGAAAATGTAGTTTAAAGGTGGCTTAATTTTTATTAAAAAAATTATCAGAGCTGGTCTATTTTGCATACAGTCATAGTGATAACAAATCTCACTTTAAAATTCACCGTATAAACACCTTTAAAGAACCACAGTGAAAACATGCTTGTTTTTTCTTCATTCATTTATTTATTTTCTTACTGAAAGTTTCTTTAATGTTTTTGTTGCAATGACAACTAAGTAAATTTTAATTGGGAAGGGAATAAGAAAAACAATTCCTCCAAATTCAATTTAAGCATTATGGAAAATTCTAATATTTTTGTGCGTCTTCCTTAGAATATACCTTTTTTGCAGAATCAAACCAAGAAGATCCAGACTTAAACTTTATTTTTTTTCGTGTAAATAACTGACATTTTCATAGTTAACGCTAGGGGGCAGCAATAAGTGGCGAGGTCAATGTGACAAGCGACTGAACGAGGTTTGTCCAAGCAGGATACCGTAGCTAGGCAACAAGACGAGGGAAACATGGCGGCGACCGTGGTCCGAAGGTTGTCAGGTGTGTTTTTGTTTTGTTTTTTTAATGCTGTTTATGTTATTCTAAGAAGCATTTTGTATTTAGGCTAACCATGTTAGCTAGAAATACTTTTGTATTTAGGCTAACCATGTTAGCTAGAAATACTTTTGTATTTAGGCTAACCATGTTAGCTAGAAATACTTTTGTATTTAGGCTTACCATGTTAGCTAGAAATACTTTTGTATTTAGGCTAACCATGTTAGCTAGAAATACTTTTGTATTTAGGCTTACCATGTTAGCTAAAAATACTTTTGTGTTTAGGCTAACCATGTTAGCTAGAAATACTTTTGTATTTAGGCTAACCATGTTAGCTATAAATACTTTTTTATTTAGGCCAACCATGTTAGCTATAAATACTTTTGTATTTAGGCTAACCATGTTAGCTAGAAATACTTTTGTATTTAGGCTAACCATGTTAGCTAGAAATACTTTTGTATTTAGGCTTACCATGTTAGCTAAAAATACTTTTGTGTTTAGGCTAACCATGTTAGCTAGAAATACTTTTGTATTTAGGCTAACCATGTTAGCTAGAAATACTTTTGTATTTAGGCTAACCATGTTAGCTGGAAATACGTTTGTATTTAGGCTAACCATGTTAGCTGGAAATACGTTTGTATTTAGGCTAACCATGTTAGCTGGAAATACTTTTGTATTTAGGCTAACCATGTAAGCTAGAAATACTTTTGTATTTAGGCTAACCATGTTAGCTAGAAATACTTTTGTATTTAGGCTTACCATGTTAGCTAGAAATACTTTTGTATTTAGGCTAACCATGTTAGCTAGAAATACTTTTGTATTTAGGCTAACCATGTTAGCTAGAAATACTTTTGTATTTAGGCTAACCATGTTAGCTAGAAATACTTTTGTATTTAGGCTAACCATGTTAGCTAGAAATAC
>JAVLVB010000214.1:807380-826855 GCA_032876305.1 Orestias chungarensis | reverse complement strand
ACCATGTTAGCTAGAAATACTTTTGTATTTAGGCTAACCATGTTAGCTAGAAATACTTTTGTATTTAGGCTAACCATGTTAGCTAGAAATACTTTTGTATTTAGGCTAACCATGTTAGCTAGAAATACTTTTGTATTTAGGCTAACCATGTTAGCTAGAAATACTTTTGTATTTAGGCTAACCATGTTAGCTAGAAATATTTTTGTGTTCGAAGCTAACTTTATTAGCTTACCGTTGCTACAGACAGGGGACGCTCTCTGTCCCCCTGCTCCGTATTATAACGCTGTCTCTGGTTCTGTATCAGCGCTGCTGAGGCCTCTATCCCGCTGGGTCAGAACCAGTCCTCCTCAGGTCCGGCAGCTGTCTGGCTTCCTCCATCCTCAGCCTCTCCCGTCTGCCTGCGCTGCTGTGCGGCTCGCTGCGGCTCAGACCTTCCGCCCGTCGCTCCTGCAGCGGTGAATCCTCCCACCATTTAGTTGTAAATCTGACAAACCTGTGTTTACATACAAGGATGGTTCTAATCAGGGGACCACCAGGGGCCAGGTCCCTAAAATACATAGATAATACTAAACCTTTGTTTTATAATGATATTTACCACTGCACAAAGCATAACAGGCCTTTTTCCATATTTACCTTTAGTTTAACTTTGCCGGTTAGTTAAAGTAAAGGTTTGCACTTTTAACTTTAGCTTTAGTTTTTACCTTCAGGTTCAATATTTTCATAATATTTGTTTAAAGCTGAATTTGTAGCCTATTTCATCCTTTTTTTTGTGCACCTATGAAAAGCCATTGTTTGCAGAGGGATTTTAACCATCATAGTCTTCATCATCATTCTTCATCAACAGAAATTTAAGAAATATACGGTATTGTCACTTCCATCTCATCCTCTAAAGGCTGTAAATGTTTCATGTCCATTACACTGAGCTATTGTGTCACATGTAGCATTGATGAATGGAAGCAGCTGGAATTCTCACTTTTCTCCACTTAATCAACAATTAACAATTGTTTAGTCAAAAACATTGAAGGTAAACTTGTTGGATGGAAGGGACGGCAAAATAATGAAATACAATTAGACTCTGGTTGGATACAAAATTGAAGGAAATTGATATTTGTCAATTATGATCTGCATACATTTACACAACTTAACCTAAAAAGCAACAGTATAAAAATTTAGTCTCACCGTAGAAACATCTGCACTCACCTCTGTGGTCTTAACTGTTTACTCCCTGTTGGATCTGTCTGCTGTGGCGTAAGCTGTGGGGGTTTTTTTCCACATCATCCCACTTCAAGTATTTTCTTCTCTGAATAAAAAAGTGTTTTTACGACAAAGAGCTCGAAATCCTTCCCATTTAGCGATCTTCTTCCGCAGATCTAACCCCCATTTTTGGCAAAGGAGCTTCGAAGATGCATAATAGTGGGAGAGATCTGTTTCTATCTGGTGGTTAAAGGAAGGCCAAATTAGCTGTAATCCAGGATCTTATTCTCAAAATCATTATCAATACCATTCTACTCTGCAACAAAATAGTGCAACAAAGGTTCTGATCTGCATTAAAATCCATTTTAGGTTTTTCTCCAGAATTACATCAGTGCATAAAGTAAAAAAATGCTGCTGTTGTTGTGGGTCAATGAATGAATGCATTGCTAAACCTGCTTATAGTGTAGTAGTAAGAAAGTGTAGTGTAAGAAAGTGATAAAAAGAACCTCCAAGGTTTAAGTGTTAAGTTTAGGAGATTTGCATCTGAACAGATTTGTGGTAGGTTCGGACTCTTTTACTTAATCTGAACGACATCTCCAGTTTGCAGACTCACAAAACACTTAACAGAACGCAGAATAAACGCCTGAGGCAGTGAGGAAGAAGCTGCGTCCAGATGGGGAACGTTTTCCTCCCTAGCCTTTCCAGCCTATTTATATTTTTCTTTGGTCCTTAATGGCTCTGACACTTCTGAATTACCTGTGTTGGGTTCTTTGTTTTGCTCCAGGGTTTCGGCTCTCTCTCCCAGCCTGAGCTTGCAGCCCTGCAGAAACCTGACTTACGTCAGCCTGAAGAAGGGAAAGAGGAAAACGGTAAACTCTGTGACCGCGCGGTTTATGCGGCTGCACTGCGGCCTTTGGATCAGACGGAAGGTTAGTCCTGTTATTAATTACTTTCAGAATCTCTGCTTTCAGTTTAATTTGCGTCTAACGAAGAGTTTTTGCCTCTGAACAGGCCGGCTACAAGAAGAAGCTGTGGAGGAAGCAACCTGCCAGGCGAAAGCGCTTGAGGGAGATTGTTTTCTGTAACAAGACTCAGAGTAAACTCCTGGATAAAATGACCACTTCTTTTTGGAAACGGAGAAACTGGTTCCTTAACGATCCATATCTGAAGTACCACGACCGGGTCAACCTCTGAACAATACAAGCCAGAATTTAACTTAAAATTGTGACACAATCAAACTGGTATAAAATAAACGTTCACTTTAAGACGACTTGCATCTGTTCTTTGAAGAAAGCCGGACTAAAACCATCAGACCTAAATTATTATTGATCATCTTTATAAAAGTGTTTTTGGATTTAGAAATTAATAACGATGTGATCACAAGGAGGAATGTTTAATATTGTAATAATAAATTAGGTCTCAGAGCAGAGGGCTGTGAGATTTCTGGGCTGCTAAATTTTTAAACATTTTGTAAAATACTGTTAAAACTTTGCCAAAGTTGAAAAATTCAAGTAATGTGGAATATATTAGCACACCTCCCCATTTAATTGCATTTTAGATGGTTGATTTAGTGCAGATGATTAGTTTTTGGGAAAATTAGCTCTGTATAAACCAGAGATGATTTATTTGGCATTTACGAAAAAGAGTTTTGCAGAGGAATATGAAATAGTCAAACAAGTGGAGAACATTCAAAAGGATTGCCCAGATCTAAGGTGTCCAAGCTAAAAGAAGAGACAAGATGCTAACAGAAGTAGATTACAGCTACACTGGTAAACAGTGCAAACCTCTAATAAAATATAATAAAGATGAGGGCTAAACTACTACAGTGAGAAGAGAAAGCAAAGCTACGTGTCTGGCTGTTAATAAAAACTGGGAAATTTAAATCATTTGGAAACCACATACAGCTTCTCAGGAAATTTAAAAACAATAATTTCCAGCTGTGATGTATAGAAGTGAAGATGTTGTGGTTTTGGGGAAACTTTCCTGCAGCAGGATTAGCTAACAATTATCAAACTCACTGCTAATCTCAGGGTGTTTAACAAAGTGTGTGCAACATAAAACTAACCCAAAGGGTACACGAAAACTAGCAAGAAGCAGCCGAAGACTAAGAAACGGAGAGTCCTGGATGAAGTTAGAACCTAGACCTTGAACTTATTTAGATGCTGTCTGTCACAAAAAAAAAAGGATCTCACAGCAGTTATTTCAGCCAATTTAGGTAAAACTACTTATTAATGTTAATGATGTCCTAACTTCTTCAGATAGAAAACCATTCACTGGCGGCCCAGTGTGGACATAAGCAGTACTGTTCTGCATAATTAAAGACTATTTCCCATGTGCACCAGCGCATAGCGTCGTAAAATCCTGGTCGCCTGCAGTGGGATTGAAGTACATTTCTGTTTCCAGTGTCTGTGTGATGGATGAATAGCGATGAGGTGATGAATCTAATTGTGAAGAAACAACGTAATTGATGATGTTAAAAAGAAGAATATGGCGTAAAGCAGTCAGCACATTTGTATTCGTTTTTTTGTGGCCGGGTTCCTGCCACCCTCCTCAAAGTTGCTTAGTGCTGGTTAAAGCGATACGGGCCCCCTCGGGCCATGACAGAGGCGTCATTCACCGAGCTGTAAGTCGACATACAATCACAAAAGTAATGAAAATATTTCATGAAGGTAGAAAAGTTACTTAGTGATGCTTTATTTTAATGGTTTTTAAATCACTTTCTGAAGGTTTCTGAAAAATGGTGGGGGAGGACGTTTGTGAAGACTCTCAAACGTTCATAGAAATCAATATCATGCAGGAATCTGTAGCAATACATTTAATTTATGGAAATCACCTCCAACACTAACACTGACATGTTTAGAAACATCCTGGTTTCTGTTCCACCATTTAATCCACTGAAAGAACGGTTGATTTTTTTATTGTGCATAAGTATATCTACAATATTGGAGTGAATGGATGTAAACAGAACAGTTGTACCTGAGAAGCTATCGTTGTTTTTTTTTTCTTCTTATTTTTACTTTAAGCACTGTAAGAGATAAAGATGCAACCATGAAAAATTACTGCACACCGACACAGTGAAAATCTGGCTCAGGGAATAAAGAACAAGAAAAATACATCGACATGAGAAGTTCACCGACACAGATGCTCAGGTTAGCAACCAGATGCAAAGACGGAAGAAATTAAACCCTTGAAAATGATAAGAAGCCACAACTTTGTCTTACGGCAGTGATGTCAATTATTAACATAGTGCAAATTATTTTTGGGTTACTGTTTCTTTAAGGCCAGCAAAGAGATGGGAGAGGTAAATCTCTGATGAGTGGACGATGAAAAACCAACTGTGTGATTATTTTGTGGATCAAACTAAATAAAACAGCCGCAGCTCATGTTCCAGACGTTCCCGATGGTTTCCTCTAAAGTACATTCTGCATCAGAAACACTTCAGAACGACGACAAGGAGGTTGCATGCAACCATCTCCGATATATCAAAACAACCAGAGCAGTAGATAAAATACACAAACTGTACATAAATACATATTTAAATGCAAAGTGTTTGTCAGTGCGGAGCGACTAAACCTCGTTCCTCTCAACCTCATGAGCCACTGGGGTTTTTATATATATATTTATGCTGTGAATTAGGGATCTTCATAGGTCACTTTGGTAATACGGCGTTCCAAAGCAGGGCTGTTTCAGTCGTGGAGCTTCTTGCAATTCTGTATTTTTTTTAAAACATTGCAGCAAAGGCAGCTGGAGGAGACGCGAGGGCCTTTTCACATGGCTTCGTTGTTTGAAGAGAAAGCACTCCTGGATCTTGTGAGAGGCCTCAGGACTCTAAGAGGAGGCTGCAATGCACAGAAGAAGATGGAGACCAATCAGATTCGAGGATTTTTAGGCAGTAAAGCTGGGGGGAAAAACGCTGATGTTCTTGCTTTTTTGATAAGAAAAAACAACTCTGATACAAAATGAATACTTAACAATTCATATGCCTATACAGGTTTAATATGTTTGATTTGAATATTTTTTTTTCAATTATCGAAAAAAATGAGACAAATGTAATAAAACTGCTATATTACTATTGAAAGATCCTCAGAATCAGTGAATCATATATATTTTTAAAAAACAGCACGACACAAAACAATAATCTACTTCATGTTAAAGGCATTTCGGGTAATTTTACATTTTTTGTCACCATTGCACGTTTAAGCAAAATAAAATTACCATCATCAATAACATGAACAAAACTTTTATGCCCTTAAACAAACAAATCCTACAGTTAGTCTAAATTGTTTGTTTTTAATGTTCTGAAATTTGAATAAATGATCGAAAAATCCCTTTTCAAATATATTTCTGTGTATCGGCCTCTATTTTTTGGTAATTATTATCCTTCTACAACCCCTAAATATCATATATGTGGGTAAAACACACGGCAGGCATTTAATGTTCCCAAGGGTACAGCAGGGAAAACTACTAAACCATACAATGTTTTCTTCTGTATATTTATATGTAAAGGTTGTAAATGTCCCACATTACCAACAATATGACATGATCAGAAAGTGCGTTTCATATATGGGGAGAAAGGAGAGCCAAATTAAAGGTCAAATAAAAACTATTGATTATTTAAATTGTATAAATTAAACTGGAAATATGTACACAAATAAGTCATATCATGATGCTGTACTTAAATACATCATGATTATATTTGAATGGTCAATTTTCACTGATCAAGCTAAGTGGGCGGGGTTAGGTCAGCGTGTGTAGAGACGCTGATGTCTGATTGGTTGATTCCAGACGCAAATTCCTCCAATTTCCTGTGACACTGTAGTCAATTCGTCACTGGAATTGCAAAAAATAAGTTAAATAACACAAATGTAATTAATATTTACCCAGATATTTATTAGATATAATTTGGCACTCTTTATTTTCCTCATACAAACACCTTCAGAACCTTATAATTTCAAAACATGCTAAAACCATTGGTTAGAGGTGAACTTGTGACGGAAGGAGCCTGATTTTAGAATAAGCTGACCAAAACCAGGTTTCCCTCGTGGGATTTCTGACAGGGGAGTTAAAAATCAAGAGATTTCCAATAGCAAAGAATCTCATTTATCAGACAGCAGGTCTTGATGTCCAATCCGTATTTTTGCAGATAATTAAACGTGACTCGCATCAGACTTCCTCTGAACATGAGTAAAGTACCCGTGGATGCTGCCGTCTGTCATGGTATCGTCACATATAACAAAATGAAAGAAGTTGAAAAAAGAACGCTCGGCACTGCTCGCTTCAGCCACTGCTTGCGTTATGATATGTATCCGGTTTAGCACCAAATAGGGAAACATTGGGCCGTTTAGATTGCTGAGAAAGGAAAAAAATTATAAACTTATCAAGCTTTTGAAACACCACTTTCCACTCAACCACCAGGCTTATTGCACAAGACACCACTGCTGAAGAGAAGCTTACTTAAAGTCTGCTGTAGAGCGACTGGAAAAGCCAGTAAAATATAGAAGATAGTCAGACGAGACCAGATGGATTTCACCAAACTAAGAATGTTTGCTATATGCGATATCAATGGGGGAGTATCATAAGGAGCGGGTTATTAGCAAATGTACTAGCAGGCTTTATATAACTAAAAGAGGATTGGTGGAGAAATTCGAGGAGTCATGTTTGGTAAGAATTTAAAGATTGAATTTGGAGTTTTTTAGATAATGACTTGTTAAATACTTGTTTCCCCTCGCCATGTTTACAAAACTGATAATCCCAAATCGACGCTGATTCCTGGGAGGTTAGTTCAACACAGCAAACTCAGCGTGTGGATAAATGCCTCTGAGGAACGTTTAACGATGCATCAGAGGAGGTTAGTCTGTTAGAGAGCACGTCATCCACCGTCCGTTCAACACCAAACAGCAGCAGGGATGGTACCTCCGGAGCTTTCCTCCTACTCATCCTGAGCTGCTGGGAGCTTGACATGGCCTGAACCTCCGTACCCAAGCTTTCCTCGGGCTGCTCCTGGGATAAGGCCGTGGCAGGTGGAGTGGGTGTAGAGAGTCGGCTGGACTGGGGCGTCACAGGTGGCGTAACAGGCGTGAGCTCAGCGGAGTCCAGCGGCTCCAACCCTAGCATCTCGTACTCAACCATGTCAAAATCTGCGCCGTTGGTGGAAGGATGAAAAACAGACGAGGTGTCTGATATCTGATTGACAGGATCAAATCGGGTCCCTGCCGTAAGGAGCCAAACTTGTTTCTGTGTTTGCTGCAGATTTAAAAGCTCATATATTTACAGAGTCCTGTCCTGAAAACCGCTGGGAAAAAACGTAATGAGAAGGAAAACACCAACAAGCACAACAAGGCTGTTTTTGAATATATTATAATTAGTTTTGGCTCTGCTTCCATCTTACAGTTCAGTGGGTAAACTAACCGCTTATCTGCTAATAGCTGATTCTCATTTAGCTGTTTATCTTTTTGTACTATCTTTAAAGCGACACTAAAGAAGTTTCAGTTTTGGTTAATTTTGGTGGCCCAGTGTGGACAGTAGTGGAAGGAAGACTGCCTTTCCCATGAGCACCAGCACATAGCGTCGTAAAATCCTGATCTCCTGGTCGCCTGCAGTTGGATTGAAGTACATTTCTGTTTCCAGTGGCTTTGAGAAGGATGAATAGTGAACAAGAGTAAAGTACCCGTGGATGCTGCCGATGAATCTAATTGTGGTGAAACAATGTCATATGATGATATTGAAAATAAGAAACGGGGGAAGTGACGTACGTCATAAAGCAGTCAGCACATTTGTAGCTGTTTTGAGTGGCGGGGTTCCTGCCACCCTCCTCAAAGATTCTTAGTGCCGATTAAAGCGATACGGACCCCCTCGGGTCATTCAACGAGCTGTAGGTCAACGTGTAATCACAAAAGTTATGAAAATATTTTACGGAAGTTCAAAAGTTACTTAGTGTTTCTTTAAGAAAAGGGTAAGCACAAGTAGCGTCCTCTAAACTTTTTTTCTGGATTAATTGTTAAAAAGCCATTTTTCGGGCTATTTTGTAAGCTAAATATTGATTAGAATAATTTAGCAAAGTATTCTGTAAACTGAAAGATGTAAACTGACATCAATTAATCAATCAGCTATAACAGTTGTAACCATAAAACTGAAACAATAAGTGAATGGTCTAGCCTAAAAGAAATGCCACATACATTTGTAACACAGTTTATCTATTTTTTAATAATCTCAGACTAATATGGTAATTGCAGCTAATGTTTATTACTATTGTTTTATGGTTAGCGCAACAAACTTCTCAAAAAACGCCATTTTACTAATTATATCTCAATCTATTCTTTATTAAAAAGATATAAAGTTGCCCTAATTGTACACAAGTCTACACATTATTTCTGTATTTAGCTAAAAAAACACTTTTGTTGTTTCTTTTCTGTTTGTGATACTAATTTCTTGGTTTCAGTTTTGGTTATTTATTTAGGTTCATTCAAATATTTACAGTTTTTATTAGTAAACTAAAGTATTGTATTTATAGCATATTTATACTGCCTCCTCTCTTTGAACAGGTTTTTAATCTATATTTATTCAATAATTCTTCTTTTATATGGGTTTATTGTGATCTCACTGTACCCCAATCTGAAATCTTTTACCACATTTAATAGCAATTCACATTTTTTTCTCACAGGCCTCAAAGTTCAAAGACTAATCTAGCTGAGAATAACCTGTTTTTGTAAAGCCATATGGACAATAAAATGTCACCTTACAAAGTACGCTGGAATCAATTGTATGCCACACTTTTCAGTTAAAACGTGAAGCTCCAATCAGATAAATTAAAGGTTGTGGTTATAATGTGACAAAATATAATAAAACTTTAGGGGTGTGAATACTTTAGAGAGCCATCGTGATTCTGTAAAAGCAGCACAGAGTTCATTTGTCAGCTGGCAGAGCGGTAAAGACATCTCACCCTTGTAGCTCTCTGACTTGCTCCGGATGATGGGTCTGGTTCGGTGCTGAGCTGCGGCGGGCTGGGCGGCGCTGGGTCCGGTCTGAACCGGGTCGGACTGGTAGGACGACAGATCCTGCATGCTGAAACTCCGCAATCTGTCCGACAGAACGCCCTGACCCTAAACCAGAGACGTTGGGCTTTTGATTTACCACCAGTAGTTTTGGATGCATTAAATAAACGTATAAATTTGATACAGATTTCAGGTTTTTGGAGCTCAGAGAGCAGCAGGTCACGTCTGTCCACTCTGTCTCACCTTTGCAGCGGCCATAACTGCAGCTGTGGCTGCTACATTTAGTCCTTTCCTCCCGAAATGCACCAGTGTGTCGTAGCTTTTGTCTTTCGCTTGGCAGATGTACTCGTCGATGTCCTGAAATTAAAAACAATTGTAAAAAAAACAACGACCAGATTTCCTCCCCTCATTATCACTCATCGGCCTGCTGCTGCTTTCTGAACCTTCAGAAAACTCACTTATCTGCTTCCCCGAGTTACCTCGAGGACAGAAGAAGCGCAACAAAAAGGGAAAAGCAGCGTGACATTTCCTCTCACTCCATCAGCAAACACATTTAACGGCTAAAGCGGAGGAAACAAAATTGGCACAAAGGCGCTTTTGTGCGACACTCTAACCTCCTGTCGGTCACATAACCTTTCAATGCCTGCAGGCAAAAAACACGATCCTCCACTGAGAAGCCGTGAACCCTGAGGACAACGCAGGAAAAAAAACAACAACAAAAAAACAGGATGCGACAAAAAGGAAAAGGGCTTCACCTTTTCTTTAGAGGAAAGTGTAGGATGGACGAACTTCCTGTACAGCACACTGGAGCCCTTGGTGTATGGGGACAGGAGCCACACAACGAAGGCGATCTTCAGCTCGTAGTAGAAAGGAATCCTGTAACGACACACACAGCAGAGACTTCCTGTGATTTCAGCTAAACATTGTTAACATCCCATGTTTACGTAGATACACTGGATTTACTGAAAAACTGTGTGTAATTCTGAGATTCAGATCCTAGTATAAACTAAGATTTAAACCTTTCCAAGATGGGTTGTTCTTTTTATGAGTAATTGTTATTTCTATTGGCTTTTTACCCCAATAATAGAAGATATAGCAAGGGGAAAACCAAAACCAGACCAGTACACTTCACAGTTAGCCCACCATAATAAGATACCGGTAAACTCTATCTCTGGGGAAGAAGTCTTCTTGATAAAAATAATTAGTTTGAGCAACTTGTAAAAAAATACAAACAAGCTTGTCGTAGTGTCAAAACTAAAACGCCCAAATGTTGAATAAAACAGGGCCAAAAAGTTCACAATCGGGCTCAAAAGTAAAAGTACATTAACAAACTGAAGGTTATAACTGAGGCTATATCTACAGTCTTATTACAGTCGACTGCGCACATTATGGGTCTGAAGCGTCTGAATATATGATCAAAAAATGGCTTCCAGATCTTAAAATAAAGGATAAGGGGCCTCAGTTTTTGCCCCTGTATAAAGCAAATAGGGTTAGAAACAACAACTAATTGCTCCCTCAAACCAAATTAAATTATTTTTTTTACTTTAACCCCAAACCAACATTTATTTTTGCAGATAGACTGTATAAATTGGCCTTGATGGTTGCTATCTTAAGTTACTGTGACAACTGTGACAGGCGACAAGGGTAACTATTAGAACCAGTCAATGGGAAAAAAAATTAAATTTTAACTAATAAATCATAAATCAAATGCTATTTAGCACATTAGTTTCTGTAGATGAGACCAAAATGATCAGGTAGCACCCTGAACAGGACAGCCTGACGGTTGGAAGTATGATTGAAAGATCCCACAATGTGATGCTGTCTTGCAGCAACACATGTAAATGTGTCTACTTCTAAAATATGTAGCCTAAAACTGTCTTAGTGCTTCCTCCTATGGGTTGAACGGAGCCTACTGAAGCCTCTCGGGTTTGGGTATAAAACCATCTCACTCAGACTGCTTAGAGACGTAGGCGCTCAATTATATTGTAGATACTTTAAATGTACAACCTATAGTCTGTCGTAACAGATGGCCATTTATACGGAGCCCGGGTTTGATGGAGATTTCTTAATGTTAAAGGGGAGTTCTTCCTCTCAGCCGTCACTTTATGCATGCTCAGTATGAGGGATTGCTGTAAAGTCAAGCTATCATCTATCTCTGCTGGTCCAGGAGGAGTGAATGCTCCAAGTCAGTGACTCGATACAGTCGGCAGGGTTTCCTAATATTAAAAGCTTTTCAAAGTTATTTAAATAAGAAACCAAATGTAATGAACTGCAATGTGTGTATGATTGAAAATAAATGTTATTTTGTTGTAATAATGTTTCGGATTGGTGCAGTAAAAATAAACAGACATTGAACTGAACGTGTTAATCTGAATTTTAGCTTCTTTTAGGAATGGTGCTGCTAACACAGCTTTAGCATTCTGTCCTCAACTGCCTCGTTACACTTTAAAAATGGATTGAAGATTAAAATTTTGCAGTTTGTGCTGGATCTGGAGTCTGAGACCTGCAGCTTTGGAGTTTTGAGTTATTACCTTGTTTTTTCTCCAGATCTGTTGAAACAATTATGCATGGATCAGGAATGTCCGATCATCGTGCTGTTTCAATCCAGAGATTCAAAAGGTTTTGGTGCAAAATGAGTCGACACCAAAAATAAAAAAGCAGAAGACCTCAAGATCAGTTTATTTACTCAGGGATAAAAGATCTTCATTTTTCAGAGATATTTCTGATAACACTAAAAGCAAAACAACGAAGCCTACAAGCTGGAGAAAAAAAAGTTTCCCAGCTGTAAAGTAAGGAGGCGGTGGAATCATAATATGGGGCGATTGCACTCAAGACTCAATCTCAAGACTTCAACAGGGAAGTCAAAGCGTAATTTCACAAATAAGGAGATAAAAGTCAGAAATCCCCGATATCAGTCTGAAAAGACGAGGATGGGTTGAGAATGAGTGTGCATGAGCGAGGCGACCTACAAAACCAACCAGGTTACATCGGTTCTGTCAAACAAAACAAGGCAATGCTAACAAATACAGTAATTTTTGTGAACTAAAACTAATCTAGGACATGTTCTGTCATTATTTTGAGTATTTAGCTAATAAAAATACTTTGGTAATCCTAGTTATGTAAGCCTCTGGTCTCAGCGACATGTGAATCGACTTACCAACAAAGAAACATATCTGTAAACACCTCCACTGTAGTAAAAAGGGCAAATATTATCCAGTACATCATCCATTTTACCTAGAACACAAAAGAAGATGTTGACTTACAAAGAGCAGCTGTGTACAAATCAGATTTCATTTCATTTTTTTAAATTAAACATTACTTACATATTCCTTCACATCTTTCCTCTTCACGGCCTTATAAGACGAGTATGCGGGATATAGAGTGCCAAAAACGAGTCTAAAGGACAGAAATGCTTCAGATTAATCCCAAGCAGCACAAACATAATCGGACTAATTAATAGTGTCTCTAAACAAGATAATATGAATTGAAATGCAATTTAAATATCCAGGCTGGATGTGATCTAAACATACAGAGATGCATGTTAATCTATCCGAGCTTTGTTGGCATGTTTCCCCCTGAATGCAGAGAAGAACCGAACCCTGCAGAACCGCGCTTGCTTCTTGCTGAGTCAGACATCAGATGCTGACTGAACAACAACAGCTTCTTTTTTTATTTTTGTTTTTAAATATAGCCAACCCAAGTGCAGAGATCAGGGCTGTGGCAGCTGCTCAGCTGGCAGGAGATAAAACTAATCGTTTCTTCATATTTTCTAGGGACCTGCAGAAGACACATGTCCTCCATTGGTTCAGAGGCTTGCTGCGGTGACACAGACGCGGGCCGGATCACATTACTGACCCCACATCACATTACAACGCTCCCAGCTAACAAACAACAGTCCAACAAGACAAGGACAGTCGGAACATCAGCTCCTCTCTGTTTGCAGCCGAGACATAAACAACCACGGCAGCTCCAGCTTGTAACAGGATCTTACATTCTAAATTTAATTTCTGAGCTGTTCTAGGATTGGTGACCCAGTTGTTGGTCTCCTCTTCACGCCTCGCTGCTGGTATTTTCACTGTTGCATCCATGCTTTTTAATTGAAGGGGGAGAATATATATATATATATATATATATATATATATATATATATATATTAGCATGAGTGTTGCAGTGAAACCAAAGAAAGCTGAGCTGATCTCTTTGTCCTGATCTGCTTATTGTGTCAGCTGTGTAATATTTAACTGATCTGCTTTAAAACTTTAAAATAAATAAAATAAAAAAACCTGCCTGACAAACACAAATATAGTCTGGCTGCTGAGCTCTGGTCTGCAGGCCCGGTTCGGTTCTTGATGGGGGTCCAAAGCTGCAGCCCTGCACAAAACACCTTAAAATAATAACCCGTCACCTGATCAGCCCAAACGTTCCCATCTGATTGGGATTAAATTGGGCCGCTGGATTAGATCGCAGGGGGGTTTGCGGGGGGGGGCGCTCCCCTTTCTGCGTCCGTCACGCAGATCCGCTCCAAAAAAATAAAAAAATAAAAAACCCTGAGGACGCGTTTCTGTTTCCTGTCCGCAAAACACCCGATGCGCAGAAACGAGACATGATAAAGAAGGACTTACACCACGAGTCTAGAGATGATCCAGGAGACCATTGCGCTGGGAAAGCGACGGGACGCGCTTGTCTGCGGGGAGGGGTTTCCTCCAGATGACAGGCGCGTCCACGCTGGACGCGCAAGGCGCTGCGGCGGGATGCGCGCAGGAGACGAGGCTCCATAGATGGCACTGTTGCGTTGCCCGGGTCAGACACAGCGTCGAGGCATGCATTGATATCAGGAACCTGAGAAACACAAATTAAATATGTTTCATTAAGAAATAAAAGGCGACCAAGGTACGTGTTAGAACCAGTGCACGAAAAAAAAATTTGCATTTAATAAATCATGAATCAAATGCGATTCACAACGTTCATGTCTGTAGATGAGACCAAAATAATCAGGTAGCAACCTGAACAAGACCAGCCTGACTGGAAGTAGGATGAAAGATCCCACAAAGTGATGCTGTCTTGCAGCATCAGGCTCCTTGTACTCCAGCTTCCTCCCACAACCCTAAAGGCTTCGGTATGTTTCCCTGTCTGAATGGCCTTATAGGTGTGAGGACACTTCCCGAACCTAAGAGTGTGTCTCCGCGTTGCCCTGAAAGGACCTGCAGGATGAGACGATAGATGGATGAATAGAACGGTGGTGAACCTTCCCAGAAGTGATCCACCAAAACCAGATCCAAAAATGCATCAAAGGTTCTGCAGGGAGCTCACCAAAGAATCTAGAACGAGAGGAAACCTCACCTTTAACACTGAGAAACCTCCAGCAGAACCAGGACCTGGCTCGGTGCAAGCAACCGCAGGCCTACAATCGACCGGAGGTATGGGAAGACCAAACATTGAAGGAAGAAACTGAGAAGCTTCTATGTTAGAGAAGAGTAAGTTTAGTCTCCCTCCAGGAACATGTCAGAGCTAACAGAAGTAGAAACGTGCTGACCTGACATTCCAGCAATGGGTTATAAAATAAGTTAAACCATGGTGACAACTAGTTCAGACCAATAAACCCAATGGTTTGGATGGACTTGGAGGTCAGAGGACGGAAGCCGGCTTTGTGACCTTGGAGTCAGAAGCAGCCAACAGGTCAAATGGGAATTAAGAGTCAGAGGACTTAATCAGGCGGACCGATCTGAGCCTGAGCTAAAAGACAAGAGTCCAGATAATCATAAGCTAGACGGGGGAAAGCTGTGGTCAAGAACAAGAAGTCAGGAAGGAAACGGTGATGAGCTTTCAAAGAATCTGGCTCCATCTACCTGCCAGAGATCTGGTTTTAAAAGCAGCTGAACATGTGCATGACATAAACCGATGAGCTGCTGACAGGAAACGTACAGGTCAAAGCAGATAAAGCTGACTGAAACCTAACAATTTAAAGCAGAATTTCAGCATACAACACTGCAAAAGAGAGACTGGACCAAAACGGCCTGCTTGGGAGAGTTTAAAAGCCCGTCTCATATTTACCTAAATAAAATACGGATTGATGGTTACAAATGTAAATATTCTGAACCTAATTAATTAATGTATAAGACAAAAGTGGAACTTAGGGGGATGGGGGGGTGGAATGATCTGGGGCTTCTTTGCTGCTTCAGGATGGACGTGTCTCACCAGAATTGATCCGCACCAGGAGTTCTGCTCTCTACAAGAAATCTCAAAGCAAAAAGCCATCAGTTTGTCACATTAGTTTATGAACCAACAAGTCCATTTAAAAAAAAGACCACAATCATTTTATTAATTATGTTTTCACCTATTAAAATTCTTGACTTCAATCTCACAGATTTACAAAAGCATTCACATTATCATTCTGACACTAGGGAAAACAAACTACAGCCTTGTCACGATTTTAAGGTGTGGTTTGCTTACGTCAGTAATAACAACCGGCTGTACGGAGAACAAGCATCCAGGGTTAAACTTTTTCATGCATATGTCCTGTTTTTAATGTTACATTCATAAGCTGAAAGGCGCTTTGCTCAGAATACTGCAGTATTTTGCTGCGTGACATACTTTTGAGAGGCTGCCTTCTCTGCGACACAGATGTACATACAGTAAAGGGAACAGAGCTGAAGGGGCGACAGCAATGCGCACAAAAAGCCGGAGCAAAAGTGCATCTTCACAGATTTTGTGTCTCGTGAAGAGGTTGGAGATCTCAAACTACAGATTTAATGTATAGATTGGTCTTATTTATTACATAGTCAAAAGATTATTTCATTAACACTATTCAAACGAGGTCCATCAAGTTTTTACAGGTTGTTTTAATTTAGTTGTTTTGTATGACCAAAGCCTGTCTTAGCTGCGTCTCCTCTGTTAAGGACATGTCAATTTGGTCCCACCAACAGCGCCGATAGAGATACCTGTGCAGAAAGGTTCACGAATGCCCTTAGAAACTGTGAACAGATCCATTGTGACACCTGATTTAACTGGGCTTTGTCGAGGCGTTGGCCTGAAAACGCAAAATAAAGGGCGAGGTTCGGTTACAGGGCAACAAAAGCTGCGTAGGGCGACTGAGGCAGGAAGAAACTCAACCCTTTTGTTCAATTTTAAAAGCGGACCGAATGTTTGGAACATGCTGAACCCCAAGCGAGTCTCATCTCAAAAAATCATTATGTGGTCTTTGCCTTATTAAAAATTAAATAAAGCTCAGATACATTGTAGGTTTTTTAAGATTCATAGCTAGAGCTTGGAGAAAAAGTAAGAATGTAGATTTCTTTATTCTTTATTGTGAATATTCTATTTAGAAATAATAAGAAAATTATAAATATATTTATATTTTTTTATTCCACTTGGACACCATAAAAAAACAAATTCGCCTCTCTGTTGTAGTTAAACCCCCACGATCCTGTATTTCATCACATGAACAACCAGATTACCTCTGGATGAAACCCAAGCACACATTTACGCAAACATCTGAAAAGTATCAACAATGTTTTAAATTGCACTACTAAATCTCAGAAAGTGAAATTCACATAATAAACAGACTCGTGTTTTTGATGATTATGGCTCAAAGATAATTAAAACTCCAAAAATTAATTTCTGAAAATAAAGACTAATTTGAAAATGTCATTATTGTAAATTCATAGTTTGAGACTCTAATCAGCTATATTACTTTAAAAAAAAAACCCAGTAGAATTGGAATCCATTTATTAATTTGGGGAGCTCCACATGAAGTGGACTGAGAGATCAGAACATCAATGCATGAAAAAGGTCCAGAATGTGGTCAGAGAATCAGAACCAGACTGTTGCTCTGCGGTCCAAAGTCTAGCTTTCAGATGAAAGTAAAATATGGATTAATAACAGAGTCTGGAGGACGAGTGAGAAGTCTCCAGTGGGTTATGGTTTGGGTCACATCGTCTTCAGCTGGTTCTGGTCCACTGGGTTTTCTAAAGTTCACAGTCAACGCAGCCGTCTAACAAAAGATCCAGAGTTTCATGTTTCTATCTCCTTAAGGAGATGATTTTAGTTCCCAGCAGGATTTGGTACTGTCCCACTTTGCCTAAGACGCTAGAAAGTTGTTTAGTGAACATTGGGGTACGGTTCTGGATTTGCCGGCACACTCCCTTGACCTTTAACCCCAACGAAAATCTATGGAGTGTTGTCAAAAGGACATAGAATTTAATCGTGGTGAAACAATGTCAAATCATGATGGTGATGATAAGAAACGGGGGGGGGGGTGACGTATTTGTAGCCGTTTTGTTGTGTTGCTTAGTGCCGGTTAAAGCGATACAGGACCCTTGGGCCACGTCAGAGGTGTAATTCGCACGAGCTGAAAGTCGACGTATGAACACAAAAGCTATGAAAATATTTTATGAAGGTCAGAAAGTTACTTAGTGTTACTTTAAAGCATTCATCTTTATTTCATCTAATTTGATAAGTCTAATTTTCTGAGACACTAAATTGTGTTTGTGCTTTACTTGAAAGAAATATTCATAAAAACTGCAAAAAAAGAAGCATGAAATGTTTATTCAATGTTCAATAAATCTGTAGAAAAACAGACATTTTGGATATAGATATCATTCCTGGTCCAGTTTCTCACGTGTTAGAAAACGGCCCATAGCGACGTAGATGAAACTGGGAGCAGACACGGGTGAAAAACTTTATTTCTTCTTAAAAGTTTATTCGTCTTTCGCCCATCCACATAGAAAAATTATACACACAATATTGAACGATACGCATGTCCTGCAGTAACCAGAAGATCTACCCTCTTTAAAAGAAAGAGGCAAAATCAATCGTGACTCAAAGTCAAGCGTTGAACAAGCTGAAGGTTATTGCAATAAGATGTAGTATTTTATTTTGAGCATATTTAACACTTATGAGCACAAAGAATACATGAATAAATGTTTGTGAATAAAGAGAAGATTACCTGAAAAAATAAAATAAAAAAACAAAGACCTGCCCATCACCTCTAGTGTTTTAGATTATATAGGCTGATTGTTTCCAGGTAAATGCAACAGACGTTGTTTACAGAACGCTTTGAACGAGATTAAAACCTGTGCTGGAGATGAAAACGACGCGCTCGGCGACAAATCATCCACAGCAGATCGGTTCGGATCATAAATACTCACGTACTTTCAGGACAGAACGAGAGAGAGAGAGAGAGAATAACCATTACAGGCACAGACGGCGGATCTTACACTATCTACACCGACGTGAAACCTTCCGATCGCCTTTGGAGGATAAAGTAACGTAGCTAGAGTGAAGACGCCACCCTTTCCATAAGGCTGCCATAAAAATAAACCAGAAGACGATGTAAAACTAGAGCATGAATCGGAGGGTGCCGTCCTTTCCGTCCCCGTTGGAACCCACTCAGACGGCCGCCGCGTGTTTTAGCTCCTCAGAGCCGCCAGTCTGCCCTGCATGGCCTCAATGTCCTCCTCTGACTCCTCGTCCGACGCAGCGGTAGCTCCTTGAGGCGGCAGTTCTGGAAAGGGCTGTTCGACTTTGCTCGGCGCCTTACCGAGAGCTCCTAACAAAGGAGGGCAAAACAAAACACGTTTAGCTTCGATCTACAAACACAACAGTTGCATGTTTAACAGCCTTCCTTTACGGCTTTAAAATCTCAACCTGCTGTTATCTCAAAGAGGATCTTGTCGACTTCCTCCTCCGCCTCTTCCTCCATCTCCTCTCCGTCTTCCATGTTCTCAAACGTGTCCTCCAACATTTCCTCAATGATCCCAGCCTAAACGGAGATGTAGAGAAAAGTGTGTTTATTCACCTCAGCACTAACAACATAGGGGTAATCTTAAATTTCAACATTGCTTGCTGATAAGTTTGATCGTCCGAGTCCCGCCAACCTTCATCATCTCCTTTGAAAGCTCCCTCATGTTGGCCTGGATCTCTGGGATCTTGACTAGATTATGCATGGCTTTCATGACGTCTGTGCTCTTCTGCAGGGCGCCGGCTACACGGACCACAGCTACAAGAAAAACAGACAAACAAAGAAAAGGCGCTTTCCTCACCAACTGATAAACACCAGGTTTTGCCGCTCAGCGTCCAACGTTGCGCCTCGCCACTCACCCAGTTGATTCTTCATGCTGAGCAGCACAGAGTTCATTTGGGCTTTGGATGCGTACAGTTTTGTGACGGCGCGCTTTGACTGAATCATTTCCTTTGCGAGGACCACACAAACGTCCTTCTGCCCCTTTTTAGCAGCATCTTTAATGGATCGTTTTACTTTCTCCTGTTCTCTTTGGATATCTGGGGGGGGGG
>JAVLVB010000214.1:766338-807280 GCA_032876305.1 Orestias chungarensis | reverse complement strand
CGTTCACATAGTTCACATAAACCTGTCAAACTCCAAGGTGCAGAGAGAGGGACTGTGGGACATCTCCCGTGTTACTTTTGGCTCACAAAGAATCAAAATGCTGTGGCGTCATGAAATATAAGGTATTGAGCTTAAAACGATGAATTCTCCACATCCCTAGCATGCACACCACAACCGGTAACTGCCTATCAGTATGTTGCTGCCCCACAAGTTAATAGTAAAACCAATAAATAAATTATAGTGTATTGAAAATATTTCATATAGTATCCAATGCATTGCATAGATTCTGTTTTAAATATACACAAAAATCAAAAAAGATAATTGCATATAAAACAAATGCACACATGTTGTTTGTATGAAAATCTTATGAAGTTTCTGTCTGAAAATGGTGATTTTCCTCTAGTTTTCTAATCTCTGTGGTGATGAAAGCTGGAGTTTTGGTCCAGTCCATCCCTTTTTTCAGTCAAATGTAACTAAAACCAGTCAAGCCATTCCATTGCAGTAAAATTAATAGACTCCATGCGCATTAAATTGAACCTACTTGAACTGGAATGCATATAAATGTCTTAGAAGGGAAGAATTGACCTGACGATGCAGCTGTTTGACTTGACATTGTTGTGAACTAGTGCTTTATAAATAAACTGAAGGAAATTTAGTATGTTCTTTCCAGACCAAATATTAATCCTATGTGTTAAACCAAAGTAAAAATGGTTTCCAATCTTTAATGCATACCTGCAAAAGAAAATAAAAAACCTTTATCGTCCGATGTTTTGATGCAAAATGCCAAATTCAATGACAGAGTTCTACGGTTCGTCCTGAAAGTATTCACAGCCTTTGGCAGCGATTCCACCTTTAAGTTATTTTGAATTCAATGCCACTAGATTTTGCCCATTCCTGTTGTTCTTCTGAAGCTCCATCAGGTCTGAAGGGAGACGTCTCCACAGCCATTTTCAGATCTCTCCGGATTTTTTCAGTTAAATTTAAGTCTGAACTCTAGCTAATCAACTCCAAAGCAACTTCATTTTCATTTAAGAAGATGTCCTAGTACATGTCTGCTTTCACCTTTCCCTTTATCCTGAATAGTCTGTCACTTCCTGCGGCTAATAAACATTCCCATAGCTTGATACTGCCACCATCGTGCTTCACTGCAGTGATGAGCTGAGCCTCTAAACAAGACATTCACACCAATAATTCAAATCGTTTTCACGTCAGACCAAACGATTTTTTTTTCTCATGGTCTTAGTCATTTAGACGGTCTGGTATCTGGCTTTTATTAGGGAGTGGCTTTCGTCTGGCCTCCCATCAGTCTGATTACACTATCTGAAGCTCAAACAGAGTGACTACCGGTTGTTTTGACCTCCTAACTAAAGCGCATCGCCCCGATTGCTCAGTCTAGACGTCCGGCCAGCTCCAGGGAGAGTCCTGCTGGTTCCAAACCTCTTACGCTGCGATTATTTGTATCTTCAAAACAGTCCTGTCTCTGAGGTCAGCAAACTAATTAGACCTTGACAAGAAGCTGTGTCTTTCCAGATCAAGCCCTGCTAAGTGAATTTACCACAGGTTGACTCATTTTAAGCTGCAGGAACAGAAAAACAGACGATCGATGGAAACAGCTGCAGTTTTATCCTCATGTTAAAGGCTGAGAGTATTTCCGTGAACGTTTCCTTGGTTTTCTATTTGAATTAGATAGGTAATGTCATCCAAAAAGTCAGAGTAAGTTATTAGTGTAAACTTTTGAGAAAACACATTAATTGACTAAAATTTGTAATAAGGCTTTGAGATAAAAGAATATAGATTTTAGGTGTGATGCTTTTAGGATACTGCAGTCAAAGAATAATATTAAATATTTTATTAATCAGAAACTTGTAAACCACATGCAGCTGCAGTTTTGATTTCGTGCAGAAATGTGGCTCAGATGCTTTCTGACAACTTTCTGGACCTTACCTCGAATTTGTCTGTCAATCAATCTCATCTCCTTCCTAATCTTCTGAGACCACTCATTAATCTGAAACGACACATTGGAAAAACAATCATCATCAAAACAAAAACAAACAAAAGAACTGCGCCACGCTGGGACACATTATAGTGACTCTGATAATAAGTTTAGATGAACTAATGAGAGATCATCCCGGGTTTGTTTACATTGACAGCTAGTTAGCGTCTATGCTAGCTTCACCCGACTGTCATCAAAAACAATAACAAACAACAACAGAAGCTTACTCTTAACGGGATACGGACCAGTTTTTAGTCAGTAACAATATAAAAACAAAAACAAAACAGAAAGAAAGCTCAGTCTTCGGTGCTGGCGATGACAGCTAGCATTTTCCGGGCTAGCTTAGCCGCTACGGCTGTCGTCTCATTACCAACTTAAATCGACCAGACAGTCCTCGGAAAGCACTCACAAGCTCTTTCGGGGGTTTATCCGGTGTCCTTCCGAACAGCCCCATGTTGTGTGCTGGTTTGAAACCGAAATAACCTCCTTGGATGAAGCTAGCGAGCTAGGCGAGCTTGTTCTACGGGCACTTCCTGGTGTCCATCCGGGTCACTTGGGTTGCATTCAAACATGGAAAAGCCTTCATTCCCCACGGTTCTCAAACCTAACAATCAATGTGCTCCAATTATTTCTCTACAATTTGATTCAATATATATCTATGTTCATGTTTTTTGGAATAGCTGAGTTGATCATCATGTTTTTTTGCTTTCATTTACATTTCACATCAAAGCTCAGCCAGTCTCTTTTTAATATGTAATGGAAAGTAATAGACTTGATAGTAGAAGTCTTTTTCTTCTCAATACAAAAATTGAAACCTACACCCTACCAAATACACACCGTAATGGTGTTGTGGTTTTTTTCAACTATATTTCAAAGTTAAAAAAGGAAAAATTTAAAAAAGTAACTTCTAATACAATGTTTTCATATCTTGGTCGAAAATGCTTCATAAAGACGCACGAAAATCTTTAATGCTACAAACTGACAGAACAGGCAGAGGTGGGGACAAATTGACTGCAGTCGATTAAAAAAAACCAACCAGAACACAAATAATAAAAAACTTAATTAAATTAAATGCAGTATAAATTCATTTCATTTTATCAAGTGTTTTTCAGAGAGTTGCTGTGGTGGTGGTGATCAGAAACGGCCTCCTGTAGCAGTCTGTACTACTGCATGTATAAAGATGCCTCTGGGGACAATTGTTGTGGAACACGCCGGTAAAGAGGATGCTTTTACGGTTTTCCGTAATGTTCTTTATTTTATAAATAATCCTTTTTTGCATATCTTCAGACTTTTCCACAGGACCTTTCTTGTTAGCTACCGAGCTAAGGTAGTTGATCGTTGAAAGGGATGAATTACACTTCCCATTTCTCTTTCTGTCCTTTTTTGCTTCTGTTTTGGGTCCACAGCATATCCTTTTTTTTTTTTATGTTCAGGTTTTTTGGTTGGAGCTACGGTTTTATTTCAGCATATGTGAAGTTAATCAGCGTCACCACGGCAACAGTTGTAATCCAACTTGTTGCGAAGGTGAAGCATCAAAACAAATGTCTAAGAATAAAAAAATGTCAGCAAAAATTAGTTCTGCTACACAGAATTCAACAACGAGGGATAATATTTGTCCATAATAAAAAAATGAATGACAATTCTGACAGAAACGAGGGAATTGAAGATTTTAAAAAGAAACAAATAACAGCAAAAACAGCAACTTATTGCCACCTTTACACTGAAGTTTAATGTGTAACTAGTTTTAGCTGCAAGGCACTTTAAAGTAACCAAAATCAATCAAATATACAGCAAAAACATAAACGTCCTCAAAATCATTAAACAAATAAAATCATCAAACTCATGTTTTGTGTTATGTGTTTTTATTTATTTATTTATTTATTTTTTTTAATGAGTGAATTCAGTTTATTGTTTGGTTTGGACCAAAGAAATAAATGAATAATGAATGGAGGACAGTCTCAAGCCCTAATATATATATACATATATATATATATATATATATATATATATATATATATAAGCATGAAAATGGTATTCTATTTGTGACTGACTTAATGGATAGTAATGGTGTTTTGTTAATTCATAGATTTTACCAGAAAATGTAATCTGAACTGTACTTGTACTGAATATCTAAAAGTATGCAAAGCTATTCCTGTAGCTCTGATCCATCTCATCCGAAACACCTTAAGATATTCAAGTGTTACTTCGTCTTTACCCAAATTGAAGATTGGAGAGTATAATCTGACTGATAAAAAGTAGAATAATGATGTGCTTGTGACTGGCTTCAAATCTAAATAATTTAATGATTATAACAATATTATCCTGGTAACAACAAATTTGTCTATAATTGAGAAGTCATTCTCCAAGTATGTAAAATGGCCGGTATGACCTAAGGTTAAAGAGACTCACTTCAAAATCTCTCACAATATTTACCCAGTGGCTGGATTTTTGCACAAAAGATTTAAATTTAATTTAACATGCTGTGCCTCTTGTGAATATCCAGAAGAATCCCTTAATCATCTCTTTTTTTCCTGTCCTTTTTCTTTTAAACTATGGAGAGACATTAAAAATTGCTTGTCCCTTAAAATGTAAGATATCCCAGAGATAACCATCACCTACGTATTATACTATGTTGATGACCCTGATAGTCAAATATCTGACATGGTACATATTTCTTGCTTGTTAAATATCTTATACACTGCTGTAAATGGAGAGGTTCTACTCCTTGTTTTGACCTTTTTCTTAACCAATTTAAATTGTACTACACCTCCCTGAATCATTTGAAATCTGTGAATGCAAAAAC
The DNA here is from genome assembly GCA_032876305.1 of Orestias chungarensis. Taxonomy (NCBI): domain Eukaryota; kingdom Metazoa; phylum Chordata; class Actinopteri; order Cyprinodontiformes; family Cyprinodontidae; genus Orestias; species Orestias chungarensis. The sequence continues at coordinate 802,484 of JAVLVB010000214.1, read as the reverse complement.
AGTAACTGCAGCATCTCTACTTTTCTTTTGTTTTAAAATGTTGCTCCATTTCTTTTTATTTGCCTTTCTGTTTATGTGTTTGTCTTTAGTCTTAGCCCCATGTTTTTTTATTTCTATGTTCCCTCAACGAGTCTCTATATAGTGTTTGTTTAAAAAAACGACAAAACAAAAAAAAAATGAAAATAATAATAATAATATATATATATATTTTTTTCCGGCCTCGAGCAGGTGAGACCGGAAGTTCTCACCTGCCAAGCGAAACGTCACCGCCTCATTCCGGTGACGTAACCAGGCTCCACGGGGTTCTAGAATGTTCCGTGATCGATTGGCCGAGGCGCCAATGACGCGCGGCGGCGCACGCCGGCCGCGGCCAATGGCGTGGCTCTGTGGGCGGGGCCAGGGCAGCATCCTGCCTCTCTGGATGTCGGGGCGGCTCTGGACATCTTCTCCCCGGGATTACTCCCAACCAGTTCGCTTTAAGCACCTCTGCTTACATAAGAGCACGTTTAGTCACGTTTGTGGTTTGATTTTTTTGTCTGTTTTTCTTTTTGTCTGGAAAGGAAACTCCCAGGTTCAGGTTCTTCATCATCCTCATCATCATCATGTCAGTGGTTGGCATTGACGTGGGTTTCCAGAACTGTTACATCGCAGTGGCCAGGAGCGGAGGCATTGAAACCGTGGCCAATGAACACAGTGACAGATGCACGCCGTGAGTATTATCGCAGAGACGCATCATGGACGCGCTCGTTACGCAATGCTTGCTCTGAAAGGGCGCATCAGAGGTTGTGGTGTTCCCTGAACTCTGGCTCTGCTGCTATGTTATTCTAGGGGTCGCTAATCTGAGGCTTAACGCCTCCTCTGATCATCCTGACAGAAAAAACAAACGAACAAAACAAGACAGGGATGGTTTGCATTTGTTTCTGTTGTGTGATCCAGAAGAAGAAGAAGAAGAAGCTGCTGGTGCACATCCTAAAAAAAATAAATAAAAAATCCTGCAGAACCAAACCCAGAAATGCCTCTGTTTCCATCCCATAGCGATGCTCACTCTGATCCAGGATGACAGACAAAATATCAACATGTGCAAACTGGATTTTCAAGCAGCTTACTGCAGGGATGTGCAGCACTTGACTAAAAATGGAGCAGAGGATGTTTTTATTTATTTATTTATTTTTTGTGGCAAGGTGAAACTGGGGAGTTGCCTTGTCACTGCCAGCCGGTGGGAACTGGATCCCATCACACTGTGAAGACAGGGACACGATTAGGGGTTCAATCTCACATCACTTTATAACAAGGTTGTTATTAATTCCTCTATAAAAGCTTTTTAGGTCGTTAATAGTTTATCATGCATTAATTAAAAGAGATGTAGATAAAAATCTACGATTAAATAGATTTAGCCTATGAAGTTGTTTTACTAAACATTTCGGATTAATTTACAATCTTTCATGCACAATAAGCATCTGGAAACTTTATGTTTTTTTTAACCATTCAACCACATATTTATAATGCAGTAATAAAGAAACATATAAAAATGCTTAAAAATTGCTGTTAACCTGTAATGTAGGTGAACAGCTTTGGCTCACTGTTTAGCAGTTTTGTCTGATTTTCACCCTTATTTAATGCGTAATAAACACCTATTAATCACTTAGGAAGCATGTACAGCTTAATGAATAACATATGTATAAATTATTTAATTGCAATCTATAATGATTTTAAGGGATATACAGATTAATTTTTGCTACCAGTTGCAAATATTTTTAGCAGGTTTTGCATTTATTATCGCATCGATAATCAAAAAAACTTATTTTTACGACCCTTTGCCTACTTCATGTCGTCAGACAGGCCCTATTTAGGTGTTTTCTTGTTTTGTTTTTTTGTGTTTTTTGCTTTCTCTGGCATGGATGTGGCTAGCTCCCAGAAAGACATGTAACTAAAACAGTTATTGCATGAATTAGGATAAGGGGTGGGATTACTTTTTCACACATGCCAGATGAGGCTAGAAAACACATCTTGGATTTACTCATATTATCTTTATTGAATGTTAAAAGGAAGGGAATGTGTAAGGGTGCACAAACCTTTCTTTGCAGCCGTCACTTCTGCTTGTGCACCTACAAATCCTGCATCCCTCCTAACACAGTCCTGTGTTTGGTTGCTTTTAGGGCTTGTGTGTCTTTGGCCTCCAAAAACCGTATGATGGGAAATGCTGCCAAGGGTCAGGTAAGATCGGTCACGCCGTTTTGTCTTCTTATTTCTTCCCCTGCTGATACGTCGGTTTAATAAAAAAAAAACAAACATTTAAGTGTGTTTCAGCTTTTTGACGGTTGTCAATTCAGAAGTATTTCAGAAACTATTGACCTCGAGGGGTTTTCCTGCTGCTCCATCTCTTAGATTTATAAAGAATGGTCCAAATAAGACCAGAGGCGAATGTATCAGACTGGCTTAAATGATGAAAAGGCAACAGTAGCTTTAAAATCCACCACTGCCGGCTAGTAGCATGAAACGGAAACTGGACAAGTGGAAATTGAAAAAAATTGTCCCCGGACTCCATCTTACCTACCCATCATCTAGTAGATCTAGATAAAGCAGTTTTGGGTCGTGGGGGAAGCGGAACTCCTCATCACAGATGAGTGGTGAAAAAATCAGCCGCTACTGGATGATTGTGTCAACAATTAAGCCGCTTCTAAGGGTGAAGAATCAAGATGAGAATCGAGAATCAGTTTATTTAAATAGCGCCGATTTACAACAGATTTCGACCGTTTTACAACAGTTTGAAAAAGTTTCCAATCTATTGAAACCCAGCAGAGTCGTTGACTTGCAGCATTCACTTCTATGGAATCAGCAGAACGAAATAATGGCTTGTGCTGTTTTTGAGTTTACAGCAATCCCTCATACTGAGCATGCATGTAGCGATAGTGGAGAGGAAAAACTCCCCTTTAACAAAAAGAAACCTCCAGCAGGACCTGGCTCAGTACAAGCAGCTGTTTAGCACGACCGACTGGAGGTTTGAAGAGACTAAACACTAAAATAGATGCAGAGGATACTGAAAATAAAGAGAGTTTATAGCAGCAGTTGTAGAACGTTGCTGGCAGCCGATGTTCTCTTCCAAGAAGCTGTCTCAGCTAACAGAACGCCAGCCCAGGTGTGGTTACTATGGAGAGAAGAACACTAAGAGAAAACAAAAGGTTAACAAGGTTGAAATAAAGGTAACTAAACCAGATTGGACAACGGAAGAACGTAGCAGAGAGCCAAGTCTTCAAATTGTCCTACAGCAGTCTAAGCCTATAGCAGCATAACTATAGAAAAACTTAAATAACCCTGTAGAGTGAGACATGAAGCCAACACGATTAGTCTTCTCTACCTCTTCCTAACTATAAACTTTATCAAACAGGAAGGTTTTAAGCCTGGATTTGAAACTAGACAGGGTGTCTGCCTCACGGACTAAAGCTGGAAGCTGGTTCCACAGGAGAGGAGCCTGATAACTGAAAAATCTACCTCCCATTGTGCTTTTAGAGATTCTAGGAACCACCAGTAAACCTGCAGTCTGAGAGCGAAGTGCTCTGTTAGGGACATAAGGAGTAATCAGATCTCTGATATACGATGGAGCTTGATTAGTGAGGGCTTTATATGTCAAAAGAAGAATCTTGAAATCTATTCTGAAGAGGGATCCAAACTCTAGCCAAGAGTAGCTATTTAGTTCAATTCAGTTTATCTTTATGGCACCAGTTCACAACAGGTTTATCTCAAGGAACAACAATGAAAATCTTATCAACTCAAACATATGTACAGTCGATTTATTCATTTATCGAAACCAGTTTTTAGTAATTGCATTAAGTCATTGATTCGCAGCGTTCACTCCTCCTGGTCCAGCGTCTTCATTGTGTTGTTGAACTATAAGCTCCCATTTAGTCTGTAACTGTTCCATAATATCTGCTCTTTTTCTCCCTTAGATCATAACTAACTGCAGAAACACTGTACATGGCTTCAAAAAGTTTCATGGCAGAGCGTTTGATGATCCCTTCGTCCAATCAGAGAAAAGCAAACTGCCGTACAGCCTAGACAAGCTGGCCAATGGGAGCACCGGGATTAAGGTAGAGGACTCTACGACGAGCACCGATCCTTCAGGGATGTGTATTCCTGCACCTGCTCATCATTTTGAACTGTGTCCAGGTGCGCTACCTGGATGAGGAGAAGGTGTTCACGGTGGAACAGATCAGCGGGATGCTGTTCACCAAGCTGAAGGAGACGTCGGAGAGTGCGCTGAAGAAGCCGGTGGTGGACTGTGTGGTTTCGGTGAGCGAGTCAAGCTTTTCAGACTGCTGTCTGCGTAACTCTCCTGAGGGTTCATGAACCGATCTCCCTAATCCTGCAGGTGCCGAGTTTTTTCACGGACGCAGGGAGGCGCTCCGTCCTCGATGCGACTCAGATCGCGGGGCTGAACTGTTTGCGGCTGATCAACGACACCACGGCAGGTGAGTCCAGCTCCAGTTTGTGCTCGCTATAAAAATGTGAACGATGCAACTAAGCTCTTTACTCCTGAGCAGTGGCGTTGGCTTACGGGATCTACAAGCAAGATCTCCCGGCTCCCGAGGAGAAACCCAGGAATGTGGTGTTTGTGGACATGGGACACTCATCGTTCCAGGTCTCCGTCACTGCTTTTAACAAGGGGAAACTCAAGGTGAGTCTGTTTCCCAGCATGCGTTCAAACATCCTTTCTGGTTTAAAGTGACGTCTAATCATCCCGATCGCTCGTCAGGTCCTCGCCACGGCCTTCGACCCGTACCTCGGAGGGCGCAACCTCGACGAGGCCCTGGTTGATCACTTCTGCGAGGAGTTCAAGACAAAGTACAAGCTGAACGTGAGGGACAACCCCAGGGCTTTGCTGCGGCTCCACCAGGAGTGCGAGAAGCTGAAGAAGCTGATGAGCGCCAACTCCTCCGACCTGCCGCTCAACATCGAGTGCTTCATGAATGACACCGACGTTTCCAGCAGGATGAACCGGTCAGTGCTAACGATTTTTGTTTGGAAATATAAAACTATGTCCAAGACACATTAGTGGGACATAACCTGCTCATCTCTAAGCATGCCGCCGGCGTCCCTTCGTGTTTGTTTCCATCTTTAAATTATATTAATTGATAACTTTGTGTGAGTTGATGCAGAGGTGCAAAATTAGCCTTTTAGTAATATATTTATACTTCTGCAGTTTTTAAGGTGACTGCAACTGGTTTTCCGTTTTAGTTATTTTGTTTTTATACCTCAAGTGATAAAATCCGTTCAAAAATATCAGGTGTTTTTTTTGCACTGAGTAAAGTAATTTTTTATGTACTTTATTCAACATCAGAGTTGCTGCACATTTTTTTGATAATAATTTTTAAGTATGAAGTTTAGAATATTTGTTATGTAGGGAAAGAATATAAAAATATATTCGTTTAAAGAGCAGACATGTTGAGGATAAACAACAAATCTGCCTCCTCATTGGCGTACGTGGTAGTGCTGCCTTGCAGCAAGAAGGTCCTTGGTTCGAATCTGGGCTCTGGGTCTTTTTCCATGGAGTCGCATGTCCTGTCCGTGCATGTGTGGTTTCCCTGGTACTCTGGGTTCCTCCTTAAGTGCAAAAGAATCACTGAAAGTTAATTTATTTTCAAAAAAAAAATAAAAAGACATCTAGTTATGAGGGAACACTGGTTACAGACTTCCACTCTATGCACTGAAAACTCTCAATTAAAATGTGAAACTATCGGATGTGCATAAAAATGATAGACACGGCTATCGCTAAAATTAGCGTTACAGCTATTGCTTGAAAACCTATTACCACTTTAATCATAGACATGTTTTTAAAAGAGCATTTTTGTGCCTAAAGAACAAAGTAAAAGTTGAACCCAGAGGGTTAAATTAGTAACCAGTGGAGTCGTCTTTTGGTTTTACTGTAGGAAGATCTAGACTAGCTAACAAATCTGATGGATTAGCTCTCAGGTTTTTAATCGGGTCCAGCTCTCAGTTCCGGTTGGACAGTTCCAAACTTTTCAATCTGTTTTCCATTTCTTGATTTTGAGGTTGTTTTCCTGCTGGCAGATGACGGTCTTTGTCATGTTCACCTTGCTATCAGAAGCCTAAAGATTTTGTAACAACGTTGAATGTTTTGACAAAGCATGATGCGACCTCCGCCGTGTCTGACTGGTGACAGTCAGACAGTCAGATTATGGGAGGGTTTTTGGGCTGGGGTCATTATCGTATCATTTATCGTTATCTTCATAAATATAATTTCAAAAACTAAAAAAAATGTAAAACCCTCCTTAAGTGATAGCCGTGGAGTATTTTTTTAATAGAGGTAAGTATCGGTTATCGGCCCTAAAAGCAATAGTAATATCGGATATTGATATCGGCTTTTCTGCCAGGAGTGGAAATGTCAAAACAAAATTTCTTCTACTTGACGCTGAGCGCCTTTACTGTGTTCCCCGCTGTATCCAATTTCTTGAAAACTCTTTCCTACCTTCATCCTGACTCATACCTTTAGACGGATGCTTTGGTAAAACAAAGTTAGAAAAGCTCGATTTCATCAGGCTTTCAATTGATGGCAGGTGTGTGCTGACTACTTTTTAACACGAGTTTGAATCTGGCCGATCTCTTTCTAAAACTCCAGTGCAGCTGCATTTCTGAGAGGATATGCAAGCTTATTTTGTGTCATCATGTGTTTTGTACAAACAATAAACCAAATTAAAAGTGAAAAAAAATCTGAAATGATTATTTTTATCCACTGTAAACGGTCCTTGTGTGTCTCCAGGACTCATTTTGAAGAAATGTGTGCTCAGTATCTGATGAAGGTTGAGGCGCCGCTGAAAGCAGCCTTGGAACAATCAAGTGAGAACCTCTGAAAACACTTCCTACAGCTGATCACAGGAGATGGGGTTTTCTCAGAAGTGTGTTTTTTTTTTCTCTTTTTCTTTTTGATAGAGTTGAGTCGTGACGACATCTACGCGGTGGAGATCGTCGGCGGAGCCACGAGGATCCCGTCCATCAAAGAGAGAATCGGCAGGTTCTTCGGCAAAGACGTCAGCACCACACTGAACGCTGACGAGGCCGTGGCCAGGGGCTGCGCTCTCCAGGTGGGAATCCTCTCTCGGGAAAGTCGTTCCAGAGCGTAGACGTTGCGGCAACTCCTTCTGTGTTTCTCTGCGTTCGGCTTGCAGTGCGCAATTCTGTCTCCGGCGTTTAAGGTTCGGGAATTCTCCATCACAGATGTGGTTCCTTTTCCGATTACCCTGCGTTGGAAGTCACCCACAGAGGATGGACTGGGGTAAATATCTATGGTCTTGGAGTGTCGATCTATTTCCATCATGGCGGAGTTTTGTGGTTGTTACTAAATACGTTCTGACTGAAGGTTACTGTCCTGACGTCCCTTCTTGTTCTTCTGCTGCAGAGAGTGCGAGGTTTTCAGTAAGAACCATCCTGCACCGTTTTCCAAAGTGATTACGTTCCACAAGAAGGAACCGTTTGACCTGGAGGCGTTTTACAGCTGTCCTAACGAACTTCCTTACCTGGACCACAGGATAGGTACCGGTGCTGATTCTGCCTTTTTTGCATCGACAGAAACCGCAACGCTTTAACCGGCACTAAGCAACTTTCAGGGGGGTGGCGGAAACCCTGACACATAAAACATCTACAAATGTCCTGACTGCTTTACGGCATACGTCACTTCCCCAGTTTCATACCTTCAACATAATTTCTCCACGATTAGATTCATTCCCTCATCGCTATTCATCCTTCACACACCCACTGGAAAAGGAAATTTACTTTAGTCCAACAACAGGCGAGCGAGAGATCAGAATTTTAGGAATTAGACGAAGGCTTGTAGTCTTTATCTGTGAGATCTGAGCTGCTACATTACATTTTTTTACTTTCATTTTGTGTCTGTTGGAAGACGGTAAGAAGCTGCTGCTGCCAAAGTTATTCAGAAACCTACTTTCGTTGCTTCCTCTGTTTCAAGGGTGCTTCTCGGTGCAGAACGTTGTTCCTCAGCCGGATGGAGACAGTTCCAAGGTAAAGATCAAGGTGCGTGTCAACATTCACGGCATCCTCAGCATTTCCAGCGCGACGCTGATAGAGAAGATGAAAGGGGAAACGGAGGACATGCAGATTGAATCTGAGCCGCTGCCGCAAATTGAAGGCAGAGCAGAGGAGCAGGTGAGTTTCTGATTCCGATACTTGGTTACACACGAGGCCGGACGTGTAATAAGACACAATGTTGTCAAAAATGTATATGATCCCTTGGAAAACTTTGCAGCATTTTGTATTACTGAGTCATGTGATTCCTTTGTGATCATTTAACCGTCCTCTGAGGTTTTTTTTCTTTTCGGTAGTCTAAAGAACCCAATACCAATCTTTTCACCAGTTCCATATGTGGTACTAAATCGGATATCCAAGTGTTACCGTGAGACATGCGTCACTATACGGCACCGGAAGAAGCCGGACATGGTAAATCTGGATACAAACAATTTCTGAAGCAAACAGCGCCTAGTTTCGATTTATTTTTCTTAGCTTCCTCCTGTTGTGATCTTACAACAAAACCGTCGACTCGCATTTATTTCCTTGAACATTGCACAGCATTTGTGTGTCTGTTCCTTTGGCGTTGTAAACAGTTAACAGAGAAGTCTGGTTGCATTTAATTAGTAGTGTGGTAACGGCTAAACAAAAGAATTGAGCTCCCAGATCGGCTGTTTCAACAAACTCTTTGAGGGCTTTCAGTACATCAACATTCAAAATAATGGGCATAATTTTTAATTTAACTTTCTAACCTTTATTAAATATTTTGATAACTTTTGTAATCATACGTCAAGTGTCACCTCTGTCATGGCCCGAGGGGGTACCTATGCCTTTAACCTGCCACTTTGAGGAGGGTGGCAGGAACCCTGCCACACAAAACAACTACAAATGTCCTGACTGCTTTGCGGCATACGTTTCTTCACCCGCTTCTTATTGTCATCATTGTCATATGACATTGTTTCACCACAATTACATTCATCACTTCATCGCTAATCATCCTTCACACAGCCACTGGAAACAAAAATCTTCTTTAATCCAACTGCAGGCCACCAGGAGATTAGGATTTTAGGACCCTATGAGCTGGTGCTCATGGGAAATGCAGTCTTCCTTTAGGTGAACAGGAACCACTTTTGTCCACACTTGCCAAGAAAATGGACCAAAACTGAAACTATCAGGCATTTAAAGGCTCCTGGAATCGGAGAACAAAAACTGAATGTTGTACCGCAATGCTACAGTATTGTCCCTGTAATTATTTTGTGAGCTTTAGCATATCAACCTTAAAACAAATACAGATCCAGTGTGGGAATTAAGACAGTTAAGGTGCTTCAAACAGTCCAAATGTATTGCTGGTTTGCTAGTTTACTTTGTTACTAGCATCCTGTTATATATCGTTTTATTAAAATTTCTGTAATACAAATCTCTGACAATAGCAATAGCAGTGTAGTTTTTCAGCGGGAACATCATAAAACATCTCATGAATATTTATGGTTGCTGGTATGAACTCAGTGTGTTTTGGCTTAGAGCAAAATGCAGTTGGAGCAGGAGGGTCAAAGCCAGACGGACCAGCCGAATGAGGACAGCAGCTCCAGCAGTAAGGTCAGTAGGGGTCATGTATCACACAAACGCCATTTTACAGTCTGTGGTTCCTTTTGATGATTCTCTGAGCCCGCTTTCATGCAGGTTTCAGACTTTTCTATGCTCTAGGGTCGACCTGTTAGTGATGTTTAAGGCAAATAATGTTTTGTCGTAACGCATATCAGTATCTAAAAAGTCTCTTGAATATGAACAGGAGATGATCACTGGTAGCAGTCAATCTTCCAGCGCATCTAGAGAAGCCTCTGATTAAAGGCAAATGATGTATGGCATTCTAATGACTGTCATCGCATGCTTACAGTCTAATCTCCTTGCAGCATGGATGATATTTCAAAACAGTGCCTCCTGGATGACTTTGTCAGCTGTTGGCTGTTACTGCTAATCTACCTCCTTTGCTTTTGCCGCTCCCCAGAGAAACGTTACAGTGGCCTCTCTACCTTAATGCAACTTGTCAAATAATTGATGCTAATGTCTAAAACACAAAATGCACAGTAAACTGCAAAAAAGTAAATCTTGCCATGTATTTTTTTTTAGTTTCCAGTGCCAATATCTTAATGCACCTTTAATAAGAGAAAAATACCTCACCTAGATATGGGAGCTTGTTTTGAATATCGATTTAAAAAAAGTACCACATATACATATGTTTTAAAACTTTTTTTAAGTGACAAAATTCTAGCAATGAAACTAGTAGCTAGTTTTATATCCATACGTATGTGTGACAGAAATCTAGTTAGAAATAATTATACAGAGTAATATATCAATATTTTTTGATTGGTAACAGTTCTGCTTTGTCAAATCAAATCAAATTTTAATTATAAAACACTGTTCCTGCATCATACCAACACAAAGTGCTTTACAGGGATAAACACAGTTAAAAGAAAGAAAAAAAAGAAAAATAATAACCAAACACTTTTCTACTTATTCTCCTAAAAGTCCCGTTTGATTAATATGCATGCATCCATTATTATGTCCAAGGAAGGGGCGGCTGGAGAAAAGCAGGACTCACCGGCCGGAGGCAGCAAGCCAAAAATCAAGGTAAAGAGTATCGATCTTCCAATTGTCGCCAGAAACATCCAGCAGCTGGACACTGACGTTCTCGCTAACTTTGAGGAATATGAGGTGAGAAATACTGCTGCTTTCAACATATCTGAGACATGCAATCTGTGCAAAATTTGAAGAATACAGGGAGATGGTGCTTTACAAAAAATAAAGACTGCAATTATGTTGAAAAATGGGTTAAACTCCTGAAAATGTCATGTCTCTTAGTTTAATTACATTAAATATTTTCTCTGGTTACGTTTTCCCCCTTTCAGCGTCAGATGATTTGCCAGGACAAACTGGTGAAAGAGCTGAACGACGCTAAAAACGCAGTGGAGGAGTACGTGTACGACCTGCGGGAAAAGCTCTGTGGGATTTACCAAAAGTACATCACTGAGGAGGTAGCGTTCCACATTTCTCTGTTAAAAACAGCACCGATTACCATAAGTGAGCAGTGGTACCGACCCAGCGCTCCCGTCGTTGCCAACAGGACAGCAGCCGGCTGACGCTGGTGCTGGAGGACACGGAGAACTGGCTGTATGAGGACGGAGAGGACCAGCCGAAGCACGTCTACGAGGAGAAGCTGGGAGCTCTCAAGGTTTGATTTCGTTCTCGCACTTTGCGATGACATTTTTATCAAAATCTTGTTAACGTAAGGAGACTTATTTTGTTTCTCCAGAGGTTTGGTGAGCCAATACAAGAGCGGCACAGAGAGAGTGAAGACAGACCGAGAGCTTTTAAAGAGCTGGGAAAGAAGCTGCAGCTCTACATGAAATTTGTTGATTGCTACAAGCAGAAGGTCAGCACCACAAGAATCTCTGTAACAAGCATTTTTGTCCAGTTAGTAGTGCAAACATCTTAGAAAACTAAACTAACTAACTTTTAAACTAGAATGAAGCAGTATTTTAACTCCAAATGTCTGGTATGCTTGATCCAACATATCTGAATTAATTTACCTCCATATCATCATATTTATCATCCTTTATACAAAATGTAACTAAAAAAAAACATAAATTGTTTTGTTTGGTTGAATTGTGGTAATGGCATTCAGCAAGTTCATTATTTAGTGTTTGGTCCAAGTCAGAAAAAAAAATGTTTATTAAGCGAAAATAAATTGACCGTTTTCAGATTCAGACGCCGATTATTAATGGAGATTCATAAACTAGTCTTTAAAAAAAAGCTTTTAATTCAGCCAATAAAGCTTAAAAATAAAGTAATGGTTCAGATTTTGTTACTTAAAATAAGTTGAAAAATAAAACTAGTGATAAAAATCTACCAATGGAGCTAGTAGATTTTATAGGTATTCAAGAATTATTGACTTAAAGCAAGCTCTTATATAATGTACCTCTAAGTCTTATTGGAAGTCTGCTACGATGTCTTTGTTAGATTTTGCATTTTTCCAATGTAATTCCTTAATAACAATACAACTTTTTCCTGGCTTTGTGAAGGACGATCGTTTCACACACTTAAGTCCAGAGGACGTGAGCGCCGTGGAGAGGTGTGCAAATGAAAGCATGGGCTGGATGAACAACAAAATAAATGCACAGAGCAAAGCGGCGATAACTCAAGACCCAGTGGTTAAAGTAGCAGAAATCATTACAAAAATCCAGGTGAACGGATATTTAATGCATTCCTCCGTCAGTGAGGTGTGGACACGATCACTTGACTGACTTCCTGTTTGTATCCGTTCCAGGAGCTGGACGATGTTTGTGGTCTGATTGTCAACAGGCCAAAGCCGGCCGCGGAGGAGGCCGCTGAGAATGGCGATCAAAACAGCGGGGCTCACAACGGCCCCAGCGCCGGGCAGGAAGCAGACGGGAGGGGAAACCAGCACCCGAAGCATGGAGCCAAACAGATGGAGGTCGACTGAGGGAGGGACTCGGACTCTCATCGCTGCGTTTCTCACAACGCTCCTATTAGGAAGTAGAAAAATAAAATCTGGGCTCGCGTCTCAGTCGTCACCAGCCTCCTCAGTGGATCGTCTCTGTGTCCTCTCCCAGACGACTTTAAAAGCCTTCAAAAACATTTATTCCCATGTGTGACAGTGCTGTGCTTTACTCTCTCACATTTTCCACGAACGCAATTAAAGGATTTTTTTTTTTCTGTAACCGGTTCAGTTTAGATTGAATCAGAAATATCCATCCAGTTTTAGCAGTAATCCCAAAGACCAGGAAGTAAAAACAAGTGCTGTCTAGAAAACTGTTAATGCAGAACACTTAGTTAACCTGCGGAAATACAAATCTTGTGTATGTATCTTGTTTCTAGAGGGTTAAAGTGATGCTGATGTCTAGAAACTGTAAATATGATTTTAAAATAAAATCAAACAGCACAAATAAGGGGTTCTTATTCCTAATGCTACGACACAAAATGATTAAGAGTATTTATTTAATAATAATTAAGCTACAATGCCCTAAAAGATGACAAGTCCTACGGGATCCACCCACAAAAAAAAGCACAACGCCTATTTATTTTATATTATATAAATCATTATTATTGCATGGTTTGTGCTTTTAGGATGAATTATATGTTAATTAAATTTAATCTATAACACATATTAGTTTGTCTTGCATAATTGTATTAGACCGCTCTGTAATGTGTGTAGTTCTACCCAAGCATCATGTGGACGCTGAGTTAATGGCAAAAAGGTTGAAACAGCGCTTTTCAGGTGCACTGACAGGTTTCTTTAAGCTAGTTACTGTTATTTTAAACACAAGTCTTTGTTCAAAATGTATCGATTTCCCTGAGAAAGATGAGTTGTGTCCCTGGGACCCATAGATGGTGAATTAACTGCATCCTTTCAGGATTTATTGCGTCAGCTAACAACATCGCTGGAATATGCACTCAGTATTTAGGTAGGGCTCCTTTTGCATGAATTACTCCAACAAATTTAAAATAGGATTCAGGTCAGATCAGTTTGCAGGTCAGTGAGTCACATTGAGATCATTATATTTTAGATTGTTTAAAGCAGATATTGTTACTTATAGCAATGAGAGTAGCAGGTCTACCTATAAAATGAACCCACCATCTCCATAAAGATTATGAAGAGAGGAAAGTATGGAGGGCTCTGAAATATTCAGGTCGACTACCTGCAACGCTGACCAAAACCAGCAGATTACACCTCAAAGGTTCCCTGACTCTAAATTTTTCCAAAAACTCTTGGATTTGAATTGTTTCTTGAAGAAAGCAATTATCCCTAGGGTGAGTGAGTTTGTCTAACACACTTTTTTCCCTCCACTTAACTTTCTGTTAATGAGATACAGCACTGTGAACAAGCCCAGCGCTACACAGACCATAATATTGTGTCTAAAAATGTTTCATCTATGTAGCTTAATTGGTCCTGATTTTTTTATTTATTGTGATACATTCGTATGTAAAACATCGAAAATAATAAATGTCCTTGTTTTTCCTCTTTATTCACGTTTCAATAATAATGGACGGGCCCTTTAAAATGGGGCGTGGCTTAGACGATTGTTGCCAAGAAACGTGGCTCGTGACGTAGCCACAAAAGTAACGGGCGGATATTTTCAAAATGGAAGAAATGTCAGAGTTTTGGAGGGGAACGGGAACTCTGAGCTTGTTTTCCCTCTGAGAGCTGCCGCTCCGGGGCTCCATGCTTCCAACCGACCGAGGAACATTTTTACAAACCAGCGCGGCCCTGCGAGGTCGAAACCCGGCAAGATGAGCGTTTCAATCGGCGACAGGATCGAGGTGTGTCCCATTGTTAGGCTAACGCACTCGGCTAGCGCTGACGGGGCTGGTGGGGAGCCGCCGGACTCACCGAGCGTTACACGGACTACAGCTTCAAAAACTTCGTTTATCTCAATAAAAGCGTCTAAGAGTTGAAAACAAACTTTCAACACATTCAATAAGTGCTGATTTATAGCAGCAGGATGGATATTTATGAGCTGGAATTAGCTTAAGCTAACTAAGCGATTTGCTATAGCTTTATTACTATTAGCATGATCGAAGCTAATCTATTGTAAAAATCAACACTAATGTATATTTAATCTATTAAGCGATTATTATAAATAATGGTAACAACATCAGTTGCTGCAGCACCACTTCTATTGCCTATAACACGTTTCTATTATCTTTTCTGGTTGGACATGTGGAGCTCTCAGGGGATCTCTTCCGTTTGTAAACACATCCAGCTACCTGGAAACGGCGTCCTCCTCTCTAGCGGGGAGAAAGCCGGGATAATTACAGGCTCTGATTGGCCAGATGACCGCGTCAGGGGGTTGACAGTTGCTGTCTGTTGCTGTGTCGGGGATCTGGGGTCGTTAGCTGTGGATGTGACCACTCTTACCATCGTTCACCGTGTCGCAGATTAGAGGACCAGGGATGTTCGCTCAGATTGTAGATTATTTCCCTCAAAGCCTCCTGGGTGAGATGTCACCCAGACGAGATGTTTCATGTCTTGGAGAGCTTCATATTGAGGTGCATTCTGCTTGATATACAGCGACCATCTGAGGTAATACAACATGTAAACAAATGTGGTTTGTTCTTGCAGGATTTTAAGGTCCTCACCCTCCTTGGAAAAGGCTCTTTCGCCTGTGTTTACCGGGCAAAGTCTGTCAAGACCGGATTGGAGGTCGCCATCAAAATGGTAAGAGCACAATGTCTTGATGCAAGCTGTTGAAGTGTAAACTAGGAACGGTTGGATTATTGGTCTGTGGTTTCCTCCCATGGGCTTCACCCCCGGTCATTATCTACCCATTATCTAGCTGCCCGCCTAATAACTCCTGCTGGCAGCTTGATCTTTTGTGAAGAGTCTATAATTACCTGTGAAATCTCCATCTGCAGATCGAAAAGAAAGCGATGCACAAAGCCGGGATGGTCCAGCGCGTGACCAACGAGGTTGAGATTCACTGCAGGCTGAAACATCCGTCCATCCTGGAGGTAAACCGGGTATTTTATAGGCGCTCCACTCTGCGCTGTGGGTTGGGTGGATGTATTTAAGCATGTAACGTTAAACTTCATCCCAGTGCTTCATGCATCTTTGCTTTAATGTGCTTTATGTGTCGATTTTAGCAGTGTTTTTAAATCAAAATTACAACCAGACATTTGCTTAAATCCACTCTTTTATATATTTTTGTTGTTTATTGTTACATTTAATGTTGATTTATAATAATAATCTTGTACAACCATTTAACTTAAGCTATTGGTGTTGTAATCCATTTGAAAATTGTAACTCAACCTTAGATGCAAAAAAGTTGATCTTGATTTTTTATACAAGTTATTAATAAACTCAATAAAGGTTTTTTTTACTCTGCAATAAATATTTAAGTCTAATTTAAGTAAATAGACAAGAGTTTCACGATAGGTGGGCAAAATGTTCTATTATATTCATGGCAACTCTAACAAGCTATATCCTAATTGGTAGTAATTAGTCTTGCTATATTCTAACAGAGAACCTGCTCAGCTTCGCTTGATTTGCATAAAAAAATAGTTTTAGGAATAGTTTTATCATATCATCATTTTAGTAATATTATGACATATTGCTGCTTTTAGATCGGTAAAATTTCTAAAATGAAGAACAAAAATATATTACCAAAAATGCTTCTGTATTAGCTTTACACAAAAAAATATTTCTTCTGCCTAAGTCCTATTTTGTATTAATGCTATATTTAGTGTTTTATTTCAGTCTTTAAAACTTTAGATTATTCTTTGTTATAATCAAACAATTAGATGTTCTGTAGCCGTTTTCTCTAATACTCATCTAGACAAATACTTTTGTTTACTTGAGTCAAATATGTTCTATTCCTTCTCTTACTTGAGTGCATGCTACTTAATTAAAGCTGTAGAAGAAGAAAAACTTGTTACAGTGCGCTGAGTTCGCTCTTAATTTCATAAATTTCATTTTTCAGTCAGCGACGAGATTGAGCTTAACACACGAGATTAAACCGATGATTAAATCCAGAAACATTTAACATTTCCATGTATGTGTTTTGTTTCTCTGAAGCTCTACAACTACTTTGAGGACAGCAACTATGTTTATTTGGTGTTGGAGATGTGCCACAATGGGGAGATGAGTCGGTACCTGAAGGAGAGGAAGAGGCCTTTCTCTGAAGACGAAGGTGAGCTGCGAGTTTCATTTTACAGTTATCTAAAGAGATGCTAAAATCCAGCTGAGGTTTGATCGCGCTCGTCTCATTTGTTGTACTGCAGCCAGACATTTCATGCACCAGATCGTGAAGGGGATGCTGTATCTGCACACTCACGGCATCCTGCACCGCGACCTGACGCTGTCCAATCTGCTGCTCACCGCCAACACGAACGTCAAGATCGCCGACTTCGGCCTCGCCACGCAGCTCCGGCTGCCGAACGAGAAGCACTTCACCATGTGCGGGACGCCCAACTACATCTCCCCGGAGGTGGCCACGCACAGCGCCCACGGCCTGGAGTCGGACGTCTGGTCGCTGGGCTGCATGTTCTACGCCTTCCTGATGGGCCGGCCTCCCTTCGACACCGACACCGTCAAGCACACCCTGTCCAAGGTCGTCCTCGGGGAGTACGAGATGCCGAGCCACGCTTCCTTGGAGGCTCAGGACCTGATCCGCCAGCTCCTCCAGAAGGACCCGGCGCAGCGACCCAGCCTCTCGGCGGTGCTGGACCACGCCTTCATGACCCAGAGCCCGCTGGTCCGGACCAACAATCCGAGGCTGGGCGACGATAGCTCCATCGACAGCGGCATCGCCACCATCTCCACCGCGTGCACCTCCTCCGCCTCGGCTGGCGGCGGCTCCCGTCTCCAGCAGCGCGCCAAACACGCTATCGGTCCAACCCTGCCCAACCGCATGACCTCGGTTCCTCAGCGGCAGCACGGCGGCTTCGACGACGGGGACAACCCTCGCCAGCAGCGTCCACCGGACAGCTTCTGCAGAGACGGGAGAGGACGGGCCGCCCTGGCTGTGGACACGGGTCGGCCGTACTCCAGGTTCCTCCGGAGGGCTCGCTCATCGGACCGCTGCGGCCCGGCCGAACCGGGATATCCCTCCTCACAGCACGAGCTCGGGAGATGTCACTCTGAGGAGAATCTGGCGGCGGCGGGGCCGTCGCTCTTCCCCTCATCCTCCACTCCTCATCCTTTTTCAGATCATGAGCGGCTTCTTCCCTCTCCGCCTGTCAAGCACCCGCCATAGTAAGACCTCCGTGTGTTTGTCTCTTCAGGTCTCAGACCTCTCCATCGTTAGCACAAACATACATCGAGATTAAAAACCGAGAATCTTATTTATCCATTAAATCTGGTCACTGCAACTTGTGGCTATTAATAGCTTTGACTAAGAAAAGGTTTAACAGTTCTATCTTTGTCAATGTTTTTAATAAATAGTTGGTTGCATTAAATTTTTGACAATAAATCACACCGAAAGCACTTGTAATATTTTTTTATAGATCTCTTTTTGTTTTATATCCACAAATCTCTGCAACCTGGTTTTTGTGATTTATAAACCCCTAGAAAAGTATACATAAAATCGAAATTCTTAAATATTTGTCAAAAATTAAAAGTAGCCTTTATTCAAAAGTTCATGTAAGATTTGTGGCTCTAGATTAGATTTTGTTTTTCAGCTGGATTATGAACCGAAATTCTTCTTTGCTTGATAAATTGACAAAAATCTCCCTAAATGCTGTTACTATGTTCACTTTAAAGAGAAACACCAAACTTCCTCATCTAACTGGTGTCCTGAAGATGCCCGTTTGAGTGGTTTATCTTTTCCGAGAGCCATATTTGTGTTTGTTGTTGTTCTTATCACAAATTTTAAATCCTATTAAAGGCTCTAACTTTGTGTTTCAGCTCCGGCTGTTTGCAGCCTCAGCTGGTTTATCCGCCCAGCTCCCAGTATCAGGACTTTGAGGGAGTTTCCAACTGGCTCAACAGTGAAGGTGGATCTTCACCGTCTGATCGCCGTGTGTTGAATCATTCTTTAAAAAAAAAAAAACGCTTTTTCATTGGCAATAATTATAAAACTGGCTGTAATCGTCAGGATCGGGTCCGAGGCCCGCCGACGGCAGTGGCGGCGGCTTCCAAAGCAGGGGACCGGCAGCGGTTCACGGCTCCTGGTGCGAGCCCGCGGGCCGAGGTCTGCAGCGGGAGTTCGGCCCGGGGGCGGCAGACCTCCAGCCGAAGAGGGCGGAGAAGCAGAAGAAGACTCTGAGGGACGTCGTATCTCCTCTGTGCGCCCACAGACTCAAGCCCATCAGGCAGAAGACTAAAAACGCAGTTGTAGGTTGAAACTGATTTTCGTCTCCCTGCATAATCTGACAGGTGGTGACGCCCGCTTTTGTTTAGTGCTCTTTCCTTTCTGCAGGTGAGCATCCTCGACACTGGGGAGGTCTGTATGGAGCTTTTGAAGTCCCAAAGCGGGCAAGAAAGGGTCAAAGAGGTCCTGCGGATTTCCTGCGACGGCTCCATGGTACGATCACGCTTAACCGTCTCACGTTCCCAGCAGTTATTTTTATAAACAGAGGTGTTGCTGCAGGTGACGATATACCAGCCTAACGGCGGGAGGGGCGTTCCCGTGCAGGACTGCCCGCCGGCGCCACCAGAGGATATTCTCATATGCAGCTACGACGACCTCCCAGGTATTTAAACGCAGCTCAGACCAGTGAATATGTTATCAATCGATAATATGGACAAAAAAAAAACGTAACTTGAGTGGCTCATGTGTGTAAAGAGTGTAGTTGATGTAAAGTTAAAGAAGATATATACAGCAAAATAACCAAAAATCACTGAAGTTGGCATCTTATTGAAACTTTGGGAAACAGCTAAAGGGAGATTCCACCCAATTCCTCCATCAACATCTTTAATCTGCTGTAGGGACTCGTGGTACAGATAAAAGTATGATCAGTTTAACAGCCCAACAAACCTGCCAGGATCGGTGGGCTGTTTAATTGATGCAATGTCAGCGGTGAGATCATTATTTTCAAGATGTCGACGGATAAGGAAGTGAATATAATCTGGGTAAATCTGGGTACACCTCTAGTTTTAAAAACTACAAAAGACTTAAAAAAAACCCTAGTGTGTTGGTTGCTAATAGCCTAACTTTTAAAACTTCAGTTTGTGATTTTTGTTATTGTTTTTTAAACGTTTGATTTGTAAAACATTACTAAAGAGGGAATTTACTGCTTATTAATCATCTAAATTACACCAAACCTGGACTTGATTTATTCTGCTCTAATTGCAGAACACTTGAAATATAGTTTGAGAAGGATTCATTTGTTTTGTGAAACCTCAATACAGGATAATTTCACGATTATTTATTTATTTTGCATCCCGAATCACTCATTTTTAAATCTAGTTTCAGCTTTAAATTTTGTGTAATCTTCCCAAATTCAACACTGCTGCTGTTTTTAGCTGATTGCCAGTTTCCCCTCGCTGCCTATAGTATATTTTCTTTAACTAAACACTTTTTACAGCGTCTTTGTTCACTAGTTTTTTTATTTTTCTCCCATCTACCTGCACTGACGCCTTCATGGACCTTTTTTTTGGTTTTGCAGAAAAATACTGGAAGAAGTACCAATATGCCTCCAAGTTTGTGCAGCTTATTAAATCCAAAACGCCCAAAGTGACTCTTTACACCAAGTACGCCAAAGTCATGCTGATGGAAAACTCCCCCGACGGCGACCTGGAAGTCTGCTTCTATGACGGTGAGCCCCAGATGTTTGGCAGATGTGGTGCCGCGGAGGAGCCCGAAACGACTCTTAAGTGTCCGTGTTTCAGGAGCCAAGACCCACAAGACCTCGGAACTGGTGCGAGTGGTGGAGAAGAGCGGGAAGTCGTACACCGTGAAGGGAGAAGCGGGCCTGAGCGGCCTGAGCCCCGAGAGCCGGCTCTACGTGGAGCTGTCAGACGAGGGCCACAGCATGTGTTTGTCACTGGAGGCCGCCATCACTGCGGAGGAGCAGCGGAGCGCCAGGAAGGTCCCATTCTTCCCCATAACCATCGGCAGGTACAGAAACAGACAAAAGTCGTGTCTTCTTTGTTGTTGTTTGTTTTTGTTTTCCTTCTACATCTCGTTGATCTTCTTCAACTGAGGTTTTCGTGTTTATTTGTAGGAGACCGCCCAGCTCGGACCCTCCGTCCTCGGCGCCGCCGCAGCAGCTCCCACCTGATTCAACGACGCCTCCTAAACCTCCACAGATCACTCCTTCGGTAAGAATCTCAGCCGGAGTTAAGCAGAAGCCGCTTCACTATAAAAAGAAAGATGGGAGATTTTTGTCGGCATTTGGATCCAGAACCGTGTTTTAGTGGATGTTTGGCAGAAATTGGAAGGAAACGTATCATTTCTATTAATTTATTACGTTACATATTTGTCGGGAAATTAAAAGTGGCTTCTATTTGAGAGTTAATGTAAGATTTTTGGCTCTAGATTATATTTTTTTAGCTGGATTATGAACCGAAATTTCTCTGCATGGTAACATTTGGCACCCTATGGTTTAAAGTATTGATAAATAATCAGAGTTTGGCCTAAATGCAGTTACTGTGTGCAATCTAGTGCGAGAAATCAAACTTCCTTATATAACTGGTGCCCTAAAGACGCCCATTATAAGTCGTTATATTTTTCGGGAGCATTATTTTTGTTCACCTAAAAGAAAGAAGGGAAATCTGGTTCATCCGGGGCTTCAGATCACCTTTAGATGCAAATACGATTTCGGGTTTTCTTCCAAAGATAAGAGATTTTGATTAGCAGTTTGATTCAGAAGTTTGTTTTTGTGGATTTCTGGCAGAAATTGGAAGGAAATTTTTATTTTTAGCCACTCTCACAGATTTAATCCATCATCCTTCATTATTTTCAGATGATTTCCTACGACGGGTCGGATTTCACCTCGGCCAGCATGAGCAAGAAATGCTCCCCGGTCCGACCGGAGTCGGTCCAGAGCGCAGGAAAGGTGGTCAAGTCCATATTTGTCCCAAACGTTGGTTGGGCGTCCCAGGTAAGCGACTACCGACCGATCTGAATGCCCCGAAGAAGAATGGCTGGGACGGCTGCTGAGGCGTTTTTTTGTTTGTTTTTGAAGCTGACGAGTGGAGAGGTGTGGGTGCAGTTCAACGACGGCTCACAGCTGGTGGTGCAGGCGGGGGTTTCCTGCATCACGTACACGTCTGCAGAGGGCCGGATCACCAGGTAGTCTGTCGGTCTCCTCCTGACTTCCGTGTCACTTCCTGCTCCAGCTCTCTGACACACGTCTCCTCCGCAGGTACAAGGAGAACGAGAAGCTTCCCGAACACGTGAAGGAAAAGCTGCACTGCCTCTCCACCATCCTGGGTCTGCTGGCCAACCCGACGGCTCGCTAGCAGAGAAGCCGCGTTAGAACCAGGCCTGTAAATATTCTGTTTGTGTAGTTTGTTTTTTTTACATGTACAGAAGTATGATTATGAAAAGATTTTATTTTTATAACGTGTTGTATAGTGTTTGAAATAGCCGCGTTGGGAACGTTTTCCTGTCTCATGAACTTGGTGATGCAAAAATAAACATCCGGAGGAGAACTGCACATCTGATTGGACGTTTTCGTTCTTCACACCTAATGTTTCATACGATTGACATTTTCTATTAAAAGTAAAAAAAAAAAAAAAACTAAAGCCAGAAGTTTGCCAACATCATAATAAAAAGACATTCTCTTTTTGTTTTTCTGCACTGAAGAATCGGATTCGTTCCTCTCCAGTTTTGTCAGCTGGGATTACAAAAATAATTTCTATTAAAAGCTACAATTCGCAAAGATTCTTTAAAATCAGAACTTTACATTAATTTCTTCGGTATTTGGCAGCTATTTCCATCCATTAAAAAAAAAAGGTTAGCAATAATGTCCCACAGCTTCATGCTGCCACCTCCCAGTTACGATTGTTCCAAGCATACAAGCATCCGTCCGGATTTAACGATTGTGAAAAGATTTTTAGATATTTCAGACGTCATCTTCTTACTAGCTTTAGCATCTTTACAAGGTTTTTGAGTTTCTTGGGGTGGAGTTTGCACCAGATCTATACTTGCAGATGAACTGAGCTCTGTGATTCTCCTAATATCTTACCTAATTTCTTCCATTTCCTGGAAATTGAAGCCTCTAAATACTCTTAGCTGCTTAATCAGACAGTAATAACTCCCCATGTTAACTTTTGATTACAAGGAAAATGATAAAGCAAATTTTATTGAGAATTTTGAACCAAAACCAAATAAATGTGTTCATATTTACTTAAAATTCTGGTTTCAGCTAACTGATCACAGCTTATAGTGATTGAATACAATCGGGTCGTCGTATTAAGACAACAGAGGTTGCACACGTTTATTTTTTTTGCCTGTTGAACCGGCCCTTTAATAAAAAAAAAATCTTAATTACAGAACTCTTACAAAACATACTATATATGGAATTAAGCCTTGGCGCATATAAACATTATACAAGACACCCAAGAAGTAAACATTGAGGTGAAGCTTGGATTAAGATGCAGTCTGGATTGCAGATTATTATTATTAAGCACAGGAAGGAAGGATATCTTTCCTGATCAGAACAGGGACGCTTTACAGTTTCTTGATGTAAAGTAAACACCTCACAGACAACCGATCAGGTTGTTTATATTGTTTTATATGTTCTATGCAGGAAAGATGCAGATAAAAAAAATTAGGAGGAATGATTTTCCAGACATAAGAGTTAAGAGGCTCAGAGGAATGCAATCATTTACAGACTGAACCGAAGTACTGCTTTAATTTGATCGTCAACATGCGAAGTCATTTTACTGTAAAATATCCACATGTTAAAAAAGAAAAAACATTACTGCTCTCATATTATATTTATATAAAACTTTTTTCCCCCCATAAAATCTCAATAAAATAAAGTTACTCTCATTAGATGTCAAAACAAAAGTATAAACAGACCGGAGTTAGAATTAAAAATAATAATAATCACAGTGAACGCTGGGAACCAGAAGCTCCTGTCTTACGGGATACAGCAGCTGGAAGAGGAGGCGGATCGAAACCGAGCCTGTAGCGACTGAAGAGGACGAACGTTTAGGATTTATTCATCGTTTTCACGAAAAATTTGGAAAACAATCCAGGAGTCTCTCTGCAGACTTCAAAAAGAAAACAAACGGGAGGAATGTTGTCGCAGAGAATCAACCAGGAACGTCTGGATCCGACGAGACCAAGGGAAGAAAATCTGGTGCAGGTTTGGGTCACGTGATCGCGGAAAAACAAACTCACTTCCTGGCACTTTTTCGGGAGAATGGATCTCTACCTGTTTTTTTTTAAAGGCTTCCTCGTTCGTTTTCACGGCTTTTTAAGAGACAAAACAAAAAAGAAATCTGTTCCCAAAGGTTCACATTACAGTACTGTTACAGTCTCATTAGACAGAACCAAACGTATATATAAAAACAAAATAAAGGCAAGAGAGGAAAGAAGCTGACACCCAACCACCGACAGTTTCAGTAACCACACAGGAGAAGGCCTACTTTTGATCAGATACATTATGAAAATCCTAATTATTTGGATTATTATTCATCACCATCGTTTGTTATTATTATCATTATTATTATTATTACTGTCGTCGCTGTGATTCGTTCTGAATCAAGCGGGCCGGGCCCGGTCACTGGGACGAGGCCTTGGTTGCTATCGTGGAGACGCAATGCTGCTGGAAGTTGGGCGACACAGCCGAGTTGCAGCCCAGTCTCTGCAGCTCCTTGCCTCGCACTCCGCCGGCGCAGCAGCACGGAGCCTGAGGAGGGGCGCCGCCGCTGCTCACCGCCAGGCTTTTGGGCTGCTCCCCGCTGCTGCTGGGAGAGAAGTCCGGGTTGTGGCTCTGCAGGACGGCGTTGATGTGAGCCAGCAGGTCGTTGAAAAACTCAGGGACACCCTCGTAGCCTGGAAGCACAGGAGGACGTTCAGGATCAGCGGTAGGACCTGTGGCTACGCTCGCATAGCAATGAAATCCTGCGGTTTCACTCCAGTCGTCTGAACGGAGACGTAACACATAAATGTTGACGTTGGTAAAAATGGACACCGGCTTCTGAGGATGGGTTTTAAAAGGAAGGAAGCTTGCTTCTTATTAGATTTTTCCTTAATTTAATGTTTCCTTTTTTTTTACCCTTCCTTCCTATCCTTGTGTTTCCTTACTGTGCCTTTCTTTCTTTTTTTATAAACTTCCTCCTTTTTCAACATTCCTCCTTCAAGTTTTAGGTTTCATTCTTTGTGGTATTACTATTTTTCTATATCCTTACTTATTCGTGTCCATCCTTTCTTGCGCTTCCTTCTTGGCGTCTTATCCCCTTTTCCTATATCCTTCCTCTATATTCTTTGTTTTTCAACAACACGCAACAGTGAAATCAAACCCAGGCCGCTCGGATCTGAAACAGCTCAGCTATCAAACACACAGACGGAGACAAACTCCAGATCATCCATGAGGCTCAAACTAAGCAGCCCTCCAGATCCTGAGCCAACAACCAAAACAAGAGATGATTCCACCCGTCGCACGTACCGGGGAAGGCGTTGATGTCGATGACGGCGTGCTGGCCTGTCTGGTTGTTGATGATGACGTCGATGCCAAACAGGGACACACCCAGCGCCTCCCGCAGAGACCTGGACAGCTCCCTGATGACGTCGTCGCACGGCGGCTGGGACAAGCCCTCCACGTTCTCCCTCTGGGGTCAACGAGAGACTCGTTCGTAAACAAAAACAACAGCAGCAGCAGCAGAAGCAGCAGCGATGGTCACAAACAATATAAATTAAAAACGGAGACCCACCGAGGTCAGGTCCGACGACGACTCGGGTTTGGAGACGTTGTGGCTGTTGAAGAAAATGGCTTTCCTCTCTGAAAGTGGACGAACACAGAAAAACGAGAAACACTGTCAAGTTTCACAGCGTGACCTGTAGGTGGCAGCAAAGGTCAGCCATTACAACAAGGTAAGCAGGAAACCGACAACTCAATGAAGTTTGATTCACAAACATTTGCGAATTTTACACCTTCTTACATTCAATTTTCCTGTTTTTTTTCTTTGATTTACAACATTACATGTTTGCCTCTAAGTATTTTATGTCATTTATTAACAGCTTTTCCTCTCAACCAACCATGAGAGTTAAGTTAGACTGCACTTTTACAAAACGACACACTACAAGAACATTTGTTTTAGGGTTATTTTTAAAAAACTAATTTCACAAACTGTGCCTTAAAGAATCTGTATTTGGACATCTAACTCCTGTATTTCAACACCTCCATGCTGTCACTTCTACACTTGTAAACTAAGAAGTTTTGTAATGCAAATCAGGCAAGAACTGTGCTAAAAGGATCAGGCCTCAACCTTTCTACCCTTTCATGCATTATTTCTCATTTTCTGACCAAACATATGGATTTCTTTTTGTTTGCCAATGTTATGTTTAAGTAACTCTTGTCCTTAAGTCGTGTTTGAGGGAAATTTGACCCATTTGTGGCTGTGTTTAAAAAAAACAGCTACTCATTAACCACATTTTTCCTATACTTCTAATTAATTGCGACCGCTATCAGACGTCTGTGCGAACGGAGCCGACCGTATCGTCACAAGATCAGAGCAAGATGAAGGAAGCAGAGAAAAAAGAAGCCTAAATTTGGCACCGCTTGCTTCGGACATCGTTTACATCCAGATTTAACACGTCCGGGTCCCTCCTGTGCACAATTATGTTGCACGTCTCACTTTAGAGATGTAAAAGTCTGCAGATGCTTACAATTCAGATGTTCTTGGGAGATGAAAGCCAGACATGGAGGGTAACGGACTGTGAGCGGCGATAAACAAAGCGGTTTACTACGCTGCTTTGCATGGCCTCTACTGAGCAGCATGCAAATACAGGAGTCATCCATCCAGGGGAGCGCCCTGCGAGGGTGAAACTCCGACAGGCCGGTGAGAAAAAAAAGAAAAGGAAACAGCACCAGCAGGTGAATCGCAGTGTAGTTAATATCCAAGATCAGTTTCTCCTTTAAAATGTACTCAAGTCAGGGTGCTGCAATATCCAGAAGTAAATAATATGCTTTTTTTTTGGGTGCTTTTACTTAAACCTTTAATTCTCTGAAACCACCTGATGATGTTCTGATATCTAGAAACACTCAACTACAAAAATTTAAACCAAAAAAGGGCAATTAAAAGAACTAAAGTAGTGAAGGCATCATTTGATTCATCAATCTAGGAGGGAATCTGTTAGTAGAGATGCTCTAACAACTTGAAACTATACATAAAAACGTTTCACAAACTCAAGCCTGAATTCAAAATCTATTATTTGGATCGAAATTTCATTTTTCGATAAAATTTTCTTTCCAATTAAACAAACTTTAAACTCTTCTGAACATGGGATCATTTTTAATGCATTTTCTGCTTCTATTTATTACTTTTCATTTGTTCGTCGCAGTCTTGTGTCTCCTCTGTGAAAAACTGCTTGTGAAATGATTCTTTGCTGCGTTTAAATCATTTCGGGGCCGAGCAGAAAGAGAGTGAAGCTGTTTTAAAGCAGCGAGTTTCATAGGAACCGGCAGAATTTGCAACATCAAAAACCCGAAACGACGAAAAAAACAAGTAAATTAAAGTACAGATACTCAAAAGTGTAACTAAGTCCTGCAGGAAATGTCTCTGCTACCGTCCACCACGGGACACTGAGCGAGCAGCGGTTGTACCGACGGACCGTTGTGAACGTGCGCCGGCTCTGGACTCCTCAGCCGCTGCTCACCTGCAGGCCCGGCAGGGAAGTTCTTCAGGGAGGGCCTCTCCACCACGCTGTACGACTCCCCCACCACGAACACCTTGTACAGCACCGCGTTGTGGTTGATGAAGCTCTGGATCACGCACGGCGGCTTCACGTCCTTCAGGTCCTCCTCGCTGAAGACAATGGCCATCTGTGGACGGAGGGAGGGAATCCGGTTAAAGCTTAACTTGCGGTTCCGTTTTTATTTTAATTTCCTGACACATTTATCTCGTTCTGGTGTTTGAACCGAGTTAATGGCCAATCCTTGGGTTGGGACGAGTAGGACTACAGGAAGTTAACAGCGAGCAGCTTCTCACCTCATGGGAGTTGGTGCCATGAGCCACACGCGTTTTGCAGACTGTGGAGGAGATTTGAAGTGCAGAACTCAAATTAACCTTGAAAATTTCATAAAACAAGCAAACGAACAAACAAAAAAAGAAGAAGATGGTTGCATGTGGAGAGACTCACTGAAGGGGAACGTGAGACCCTGCAGCTTGATCTGCTCCAGCACCTCCAGGTTGCACTCGGAGTTGAGGACCATGAATGGAGGAGAGCAAAGCCTCGCATCTAATAAAAAAAAAAAGAAGAGAAGAAGAAAGAGGGCTTTGAAAAATCTGTGGAAACAATTAAACGCAGTAAAACTTCCAGCTGTCACCATTTTCAGCTTATAAAAGCATCAAATAGATTTTAGTTGGACGACATAAACGGGTTAAAATTTCATCAAGATCTTTATAAACACTTTTATTATGATCCAAGATTGACATGAAAACATTTTTTTTAATCTACTAAAACGTTCAGAGTTTGTTCCCGTTGAGTGAAATCCCCGTATTTATTTAAATACATCAATATACGTATTAAATAGTGCCCTCTAATGTAAGCGATCAAACTCTGCTACAGTACAAATCTAAAATAATCTAAATTTAATCAGTGGAAATTTAAAAAATAGTTAAAAATTTTACTTTTATTGCATATTAATGTCACATTTTAACTCCCCTAAATAGTATTTATTGGTAAATTAAGTCTCCGATATTACCTTTAAATATTATGTTTCATGATTGTTAGTTTATTCTTTCTTATTTACCAGAATATATACCTTTTTTTCCCAATAAATAAATAAATTCCTCTGTAATTGACCTTAGTTCAGCTAGTTTCTGCTCACAAACAAGAAATTTGGTTAGTTTGCTCTCAGTTAAATACATTTATTTTTGGGAAATGAAATATAAAAATATAACAAAAAAAAGGCATTAGGGTCTTCGTTGTTTGCTTTTAAGGAAAGATTTAATATTTTTTTGGGGGGGGAAAACATGCACAGCATTCATTTGTTTGTTATAATCATAAAAACCCAAAAATCCTCATCTGTCAGAATTTGCCCTTATTTTATTTTATTTTTTTTAAATGGAGATTACAAATAACACAAAATATATAAAAAAAACTTGTTTTAAATTTAATTAACCCTTCTAGTCAAAATAAAAAGGTCGCTCTGAACTACGGAAACCAAAAAGTGCATTGAAGAAAAACAAACAAAAAAACTGATTTTCTAAAACTGTATTCTTTAAAAACAGACAATTACGGTTAATCAATATAAAAAGGTTCTTGCTCAGAAAGAAATAACAGAATATGCAGGCAAATAACCAACATGTAGCCGTTTTTGAAGCTTACATAGTTGTAAAATCATTATTTTTTTGTCACTACTCTCTTAAGAGTACCGTCAGCGACCATCTTGTTGTAGAAACATGTTTCATTAGCTTGTTTATTTGGAGTTTAAGCCTCAGAAAGGAGGACTGAAACAAAACAGCTAATTTTGGAAATATTTCCTGGCCTTTTCTAATTTCCTTTCAAGAAACTAAAGCAAAAATATTTTAAAATGAACAATTTACATTTAAGTCATAGGAAAACTTCATAAACAACATAAAAATTTACTTCCTGTCATTTTTAATGCGTTTAATGTTTCAGAGCAGATAAAACGGGCAATGATTTGCGCTGTATTGCCTCAGCTGTGAACGGTATAACACCTGACTCACATGACAGGCGGTTTTTATTACAGCTCTGCAAATCAAACAGAAAAAAGCATGTGAGCTTCCTCCCACACAATCAAGCTCGCCGTCTGCAGATCACCTGCTATTTACTCTACTTTGGATCATGTACTCCTTAACAGTCATGCTAGTTTGACTGTTTGAGTAAAATCCAGCCGTGTTACTCAACAGTTTCAGGAGGACCTGCTAAGAAGTCATCAGATCTATCGGTCATCCGTTTCGGGTCTCCCAGCAGCAAAAACAAACACGATTAGTAAGAGACGCTCGCCCTCCTCCTTTCTTATCTCCAGTAAAAACCCGTTTATATCACGTCTTACGTCACTTCCGGCAGCGGAGAGTTCCTGACGGGAATAAACAGGATCTGGAAGGCTTCATCAAGCTTATTACAGTCATCTGTGTGGCTCAAATAAGGTACATATGAGCTCAGATGAGGCAACGCACTTCAACCCTGGGTCTTTATTTACCCAGAAAATTCAAAAATAAACAGCAGAAGCTGCAAGAAAAACAAAACTAATGGAAAAAGAAATAAAAACGGCCCCAAGTTTAGGTGGAAGTCTGAAATGCTCTGCAAAAACAAAACGTCTTACCAGGCTTACTTGTCTAGTTTGACACAGTTGGTCAATAAACAGTTTAAATATGACAAACCAACTAATCCAGAAACAAGTAACGAAGAAACATTCATGCTAGTTTCCCGAGGTCTCCTCTCGGCACACGAGGATGAGATCCGGAGTTTGATCAGACGCATCGCCGAGTTGAAACAAGAGAGCAGGAGCCGGTGGACAAGACGCACAAACGGGAACACGGCGGTCTTTGTGAGCTCGGGATTCACGATAGCCGAGGTCAGCATCATTAGTTTAGCTTTCACTGTTTAAAGCTGTCAAATTTCACCTTTTGTTTGTTTTTTTTGCCCAACAAAAATTAAAGTCTTTGGGAATCTCCAACAATTTAATTATCTATTTTTCTAAAGAAATAAAAAAAAGGAAGTAAAGCTTTGACTCGACTATTTCCCAGTTTCATGCCTTACTGATCAGCTTTTTAGTAAAAACTAAAATGCTTAATTAATCCCAAAATGAGGTTTAATGTCATTTTTTGTCGCTGTAGATGCCGATGGCTGAGGGCATCCTGTAGCAGTCTGTTCTACAGTGTTTCGTCTGAAGCCTCATCTGAGGTGACCTCGCTCTGTGTGTCATTTTGTTGGTTTTACAAAGAATCCCTCTTTGCACAATAATCTCTAGATTTCACAGACTTTTTTTTCCAACCTCGTTTAATTTTCCCGACTCAAAATCAACGCCAGTCCAGATCTGGATCGACAGTAAACGGATGTGCGATAGTAGATTATAGATATTGGTGGATATAAAACTCTAAATGCATGTAAAAAAGATGCTGAAGCGACCGTTCTTTTCTTTGGAAGTTTTTTTTCCCCCTCAGACGTAAAACCAAATCATTCACGTTTGCATTAATCCTCCAAACATCCCTTATTTGATGACTTTATTGGTGATTTTATCTACCTTCATTCCACAAAAACTAACAGCTGCATTGTCTTGTGTACATTTGAAGCACCATAGTTTGTTCGCAACATTTTAATCGGGATGATAAATCCGGCTATTGATCTCGATCTAAGTTTATTTTTAAAAATTGCTATTAAGTCATTCATTCAGGCGACCTATGTAATATTTCCTGTTAGAGTCGTCCTTTATTTAAAAAAAAGCTTCTTTAAATCAGTTTACAAGATAAATTGGAGGCTGGTTTTCATTCTAGTGGAAGTTTTGTTGTTTTATTAACATGTAAAAGGAGCAATTTCTCTCTATTGTCGCCCTTTTTTTAATTCAGGAGGAAGAGTTGCTGAAAAACCTTTTATCAGATGTTGTAATTAGCTCTCTCTGACAGCAGCTATGCAGGTATATGTGTTACAAGCTCTCCTTTAAATCGTTGAATGCTTTTTGCGACATCAAATTCCTCTAAAAAGCAAAGCAAACATGTAACGCAACGGCTTTAAATCAGTTGTTCCATTGTGTTGAAAACGCAGGTGGGAGGCTTTCAATTAGTCCTTCCTGCTCCTCCGGTTCAACTTTACTTCACCAGAGCAGGAATGGCCGCTTGGCGTCTCGCTGCAACATCCACCGTAATTGTGACAACGCGTCAAACAAAAGCCACCGGGCGACTGAAAGCTTGTCAAACAGAGAGAGTCGGGGTCCGGAGGATTGATGGTAAAGAGAGCGGCGAGCGAGAAAGGCTGCGCTCTGCCGGAGGATCAATCTGTGGTTCTGTCTAAACACCGCGCGCCTGGAGGAGCGGTTCATGGAAATAAACTGAGTCACCAAAAGTCTGTCAAAATGCCTACAGGGTTTTTTTTAGAAAAAAGCATCAGGAATTCCTTGTTGGTCTTTAAAGAGATATATATATATATATATATATATATATATATATATATATATATATATATATATATATATATATATATATATATATCCCGTCCTGCTAGATTTCTTAACTTACTTCAGAGTTTTGGCGCCAGGATTTGATTTGGAGAAAAGTTTTGCTTTTTTACCACCTTTCAAAGCAGGGCTACATCTTGCCATATCGGTAAATATCGTGATATATGCCTGTTTTTGTTATTTCTACTTTGTACTTCCAGCTGTTGGTGACCTTTGGGATTTTTAGAAGTATCAATTCTCTCCATCGGGATCTTGGGGAGTATCCTGATCCAATATTCTTATCGTATGTCAATCTGATATCAGCCAAAAAACTAATATTGGATTATATCGGCCTGCATCTAACATCTCTAATATTATTCTGATATTTTTATTATTAGTAATTCAACTCTAGAACCTTCTGCTTTGTTGAAAGTTTAATATTTCTGTAACCTATTTATTCCTCATAAATACTGTTCTCTCCTTCTTTCAATTAAAGCAACACTAAAGAAGTTTCGGTTTTGGTCGATTTTGGTGGCCTGGTGTGGACAAAAGCTGTAGTATATTGCCTGAATGAAGACTGCATTTCCCATGAGCACCAGCGCATAAAATCCTGATCTCCTGGTCGCCTATAGTTGGATCGAAGTTTCTGTTTCCAGTGGCTGTGTGAAGGACACTAATTGTGGTGAGACAATGTCATTTGATAATGTTAAAGATAAGAAACGGGGGAAGTGAAATGGGCTGTAAAGCAGTCGGCACACTTGTAATTGTTATTCTGTCTGGCAGGGTTCCTGCCACCCTCCTCAAAGCTCCTTAGTGTCGCTTAAAGCGATACGGACGCCCTCGGGCCATGACAGAGGTGTCATTCAACTAGCTGTATGTTGATATATGATCACAAAAGTTATAAAAATATTTTATAAAGGTTTAAAGTTACTTAGTGTTCCTTTAATGATGCCTTTTCTAACATCTCACACAAAATTAATAAAAGTCTGTATGATTACTAAATACTTTTATTGTATCCCTACTAGGTATAATTAGCAAACAATTACTGAAAAACAGTCTTTTTGTGCACACTAATATTCTGAGGATGATATATTATGCAGCCCAATACTAATATTTATCAAACTATAAAAAAAAGAGGATTTCTGCTTATAATTATCAGTTGAGCTCAGGTAAAAACCCCTAGGAAGTCGGTGGATCTTTGTTTTGCACACAGGCAGCTTCTTGTTAAATCCTAAGGATTAAGGAATAATGTTTAATGGAGTTTAGCATCTCTAAAACGCAGAAACATAAACATCAGCCTGTTCTCGGCTCTGACAGGAAACATTGAAGCCCATCAGGGAACAAAGCGCTGCCAACGTTCCGGTCATGGATCAAACCCTGCATTAGTCTGAAATTCTTCAGTTCAACGTGACCCGATTCCTGTGATCGCTGCTGACGGTTAAAGTGATGGAGGAGAGCAGCTCACACTGAGCCTAAACAAGCCTCTTCCCTCTGGATCTTATTGGTCTTTGGGTTCGATTATCATGAACGTAACGATCGGTCCGCGTCACTGAAACCGGACAGAACGATGCGGCTCGCTCCTGTTACGCAACAGCCACAATGTTTATTTGGATTAACGGGAAAAAACTGCTCCTCTTCTTCTACTGCTTCTATTTTAGGATCGCAGAGACGCAGCGATCCCCCTGCGACGACTCCGGCCTGCAGCCTCAAACAACAACTTTAAAGGTTTATGCTCCCTGCCTTGTATGGATGTGAGGGGGGATGCAATCTCCCATTGGGGGAATGTGCCAATGTAGTCAGCGCCCCCCCCGACCCCAGCCCTGGCTTAAAACACACTTAATGGTTTATGGGGCTGATCGGGAAACGTCCAACTTCCAAGGCAGCGTGCTCAGAGCCCGGTTTACAAGTTCAGAGTCTCTCTGCAAACAAGGAGAGGAGTTATGGGTTCGGCTCAGAGTCCCGGGTCTGTGTGGAGGCTTTAAAAGAATCAGAAACTAACCAGGAAGGGCAACTCTACACCACTTTATGTGTTTTATTTTATTTGGGGCCCAGATCGAAATAATTAAAGGCAAATTTTCATAGATTCATGAATTAAGTGAGCCTGGATCTAGCAGATCGAAAAATTTTATCCCGTCTCAATACGGCTGACACTAAAAGTCTAACACGTAACACGTGTAGTTTTAAGGCTACGCTTATGTAAATCCGTATGATTTTACTGATCCTGCAGTTTGTCGCAGAAATGTGAAATAATTGATTATTTCCTAATTTTTGACTGACCCTAATCCCCCAGCCAAAAATGAACGGTCGGGCGCATCTCATAGTAACGTCATCACGAATAAAACGAATAAAAGAAAAAGGACTGAACGGGACTAAACAAGTGCGTCAGCTATGCTGCTATGTTATGTCATGTTTGCTGCTCACTATATGTGTGAGAAGCATGTTTTTCTGGGGAGACTATAAAGCCTTGCTTTCAAATGAAGCTTGTAGTTAGAATGAAGTAGTGAAGACAGTTGAGTCCAGTCTGGACAGACGTTTCTCCCTCAGCCTACCCCCCTGATGTCTTATCGTATAAGGTTTAGGCTATCCTAAGCTATTTAAATAGTTGTGGTGCTAGAGGCTGAGGCTGCTGGCGGACAATCTGACCACCTCTCACTCTGCTACATTCTTCTTCTTTTGTCCAATCTATTTTAATTGCAGGTATTTAAACTGTTAACTCTCTACCTGGACGTCAGCTGATGATTCTCCATCTGCTGCTATTAACTTTCTTTTTTTTGTTTTTGTTTCCTCTGCATCCATTTGCGTCTTCTTTCTGTGTTATGGGAGAGTTTTTCCTCTCCACTGTCGCTACATGCATGCTCAGTATGCAGGATTGCTGTAAAGTCAACGACACGATGCCAGCTACTATTTTGTTGGACTGATATCGGATCAGAAGTCAATGACTTGATGTAACCTTTTGGTTTTTTTCTTAGCCTGGAAGACATTTCTCAAGTGTCTTGAGATTAAATTGGTTTCAAATTGGCGCTATATAAATACATATATATATATATATGAACTTAATTCACTGTAAAAGTTAATCTGCAATAGGTAGAAAAATAATAATTTGGTGTAAGGGAACAAAATAGATTTCATGACAGGAACCAGGACCCCGCGTCTGGAGCCGCACATTTTTTTTTAAAGGGACAATTTTTGACAAAGCGTCTCCGGCAGACAGAACGGAGATCCTCCATCTTTCTGACAGAAATCAGACACACAACAGCAAACTGGAGTCTTCTGCTTCCACTGAGCACAGAAGCAACAGCGATGAAGACTTTTCCTGTCACAATCTATTTTTACATCCTCTTTTTAAAATTATTTCCTCTCAGTTTAATGAAAACGGACGGACAAAGTAACTCCCATCCTCAGCATTTGAAGCTACAACAAATAAATACAGAAGCAGAGCAAAGCCATCCCAAAAAACCTTTGACCACGCAGCTCTGAAAATGTAAACAAGAAATCATTTTAGTGGCCACATCTGACTCAAAACAGCAAAAAATCTTCTCTCATTTAGGAACAGTGAGGAAAAACAAATGTCTCCATCCAGTTGAAGGAAAATATCTGGTTTCAACCCGATGACACAGACCAGATCTTTTCCAAGTGAGGCTTGTTTAGGAATAAATGTAATCATCCAACAATTCAACAAAAGCCGACTCTTCTTGCAGAAAAGAAGAGTCGGCGGCGCTCTTACCTTGCATGCACTTCTCTATTCTGTGGATGAGCTGGTAGGACTTGCAGCGGTCCAGCAGAGTTCGGATGGCAGGGAGAGGATCCAGGACGATGGTCTCAGGATGTGCGTCAATGTAGTCCTGAAAAAACAAAAACAAACGGAAACACTGAGAAACAAAAACATCTGGGCTCATTTTCAGGTTTCTAAATCATTTTACGTTCCAAAAAGAAGCCGATGTTTGAAAGTCCAGTTTGACCCTCGAGACAGAAGATCACAGAACATCGGTTTCAAACAAGTTGTTCCTCAGTCCCATTGAAACAGATGTTTTAAAACAACGATTCTGAGTTGGAGCTTGTTTTATGACCCTGGTTTTTCTGTGACTGGTGAACTTTTCTCTGTGCGTTTTGATATTGTTTGGAAAACTCTGGAGAGCAAAAATCACAGCAGCGAAACTGCAGGGATGAGAAGGTTTCTGGGACTTCAACTACAATCAAACAATTTTATTTGCAGCCTCGCGACATTCTTGTACCCCTTTTCCACTAAGGGCTGGTTCCGTGCTGGTGCTAGAGCCGGTTCACGAGAACAGACTTAAAAGAACCGTTTGTTTTTCCACTCACTGGTGCTGGCCGGAAAGCTACATCATTACGTCGCT
>JAVLVB010000214.1:748413-766238 GCA_032876305.1 Orestias chungarensis | reverse complement strand
TATATATATATATATATATATATATATATATATATATATATATATATATATATATATATATATATATATATATATATACTGCTACACAAAGAGAAGCTCTAACCTCTGAGTCACCACAGAAAAACCAACCATGACATTCTGTTTTAACTAAAGAGCCGTTATAGATCAAAGAGCTTCTTCCTCTGCAGCCCAGAGATTCATTTTAATGACAGCTGCATGATAATAGGAAGGAAGCCGAGGCTTATGATTCACACAGATCCGTAAACACACATTCACCTCAACCCAACGCTGCTCTGCTACGAGACGAATACCTGACGAACTCTGATCGGGTGGAACGTTATGACCTGATTAAATGCAGCCGCCATCTAACAGACGTAGCACGAATTTCCTTAGATCGCATTTTTCCTGCTGGATTTGACCAATCAGGCTCTAGGACAGTTATATTACTTTGATTGTTTTCTGTATTTTTATTTTATCAATCAAGTAGTTCGGTGACTATTAACTATTATTATTATTTCCTCAGGGTCCATAAAGACCCGCCTAACCTAACCTGTCCGGGTCATAGTCGGAGCAACAAATTCATCTGAGACCATTTGCTGCACAGCTCGCTTCGGAAACGCAAACATCCGATTAGCTTCCCGGTTGGGAGGAGAATCCTCGGATTTCCAAGTTTACAGAGTCGTCGTGTGCTAAAGTTCATCTGATGATGACGATGATTCCCTGAACTGGGACCGGTTGCAGCTGAGAGTATGAACCCAATAAATGTTTAACATCGCTGGGCGTGCCACAGAAAACAGAATCCAGATATGGACTCCCACACAGACTGTCGCTGGGTGTGATGACCCCTAGGGGTCGCCACGTATATGCCGAAGCCTGACCGATACACTGAGTATTTAGGCTCAGAGGAGACAAAGAAGAAAAAGATTCATAACTTGGATATTAGTCCTGTTTACATGCCTTTGTCTCCCTGAGGAGATAAATCATCGAAACGGATTAAAGAACAAATTTCTCAAAGACCTGGTGAACTTCAAACAAAGCGATGCTTTATTTCCATACGAGGACATGAACTTCTCTCCAAATATCATTGTTTTTTAAGGGCAATCTTTTTACATTTTGCTTGTTTTTCTTAGAAGGACCTGGAGTCCCTTCTAAAGCTCCACTTGGGTCAATTTTATTTACAGTCCAGTACAAAAATCTGTTCGTAAACCGTTTGCTTTTTGCCGTATCCGGCCGATTTTGTGAATTTTCCGTGGAAAACCCGTACCTGTACTCTCTGGACCTGCAGCACAGCTTGCGAGTCGTTCTGGTCCGCCTCCAGGATGAGGTCGGTCAGCTTGTGGATGATGAGGTCCAGCGGCCCTTGGTCCTCCAGAGGCTGGCTGAGGTCCAGCTGAAGGCAGAAGAAACCACAAACATGCAAGTCGGACGATTAGAAACGCAACATTCTTCCAAATGTCTGTCACTGCTCTTTCTTACTTTTATCCTTATTTTCTTATTTCCTTAATCCTTCATTCCTATCCTAGTTCTTTCATTTCTTCCACTTCTAGTTGCTTCCCTTCTTCTTTTCTCCCCTTCATAGTTACATATTCTCTCGTCCTCCCTTGTTCCATCTGTTCCTCCTTTCCTAGTTTATCCTTTCTTTCATACATCCTTTACTATTTCCATCCTTCCTTCTCATCTTAGCTGAATGCTTTTCTTCATTTTCTGGTTCAAACCTCTTTCTTCCCTTCCTCATTCCTTGTCTAGTTTTGTCCTTCCTCCCTCAGTTATATCAATATGTCCTTCTCTAGTTTTCATCCTTCCTTGTTGTCTTCCCTTCGTAGTTCTACAGGGTGGGTCGTTTATATGGATACACCTAAAAATAGGGAATTATTGGTCATATTAGCATCCTGTTTGTGGCACATTGGTATCCAAGATGGGATGGGTGGTGACCCTTTAAAGTCGGCCATTTTGGATCAAACATTCATTTTTTTTTTTTTTAATGGGAAGAGGGTCATGTGACACATGGAACCTATTGAGAAATCAACAAAAAAAAACAATGATGTGGTTGGTTTTGACATAACTTCATTCTTTTATGCGTAATTTAAATGTTTTATCTCTCCAAGATCTACCCGTCCTGCCATACCGCCTTTCTTATTTCCATCTTCCTTTCCCTTCCTAGTTCCTTTCTTGCTTTCTACCTTGAAGGTGCCAATAAGCCACCAAAGGGAGAAATCCTGATCAGACACTCCATCATCCTTTGGACGCAGCAAACCCCCGTTAACAGAGTTTCCCATCTTATCTTTAAGGGGAAATCTAGTGAACCTTTCCAGAAAATGCTCAATTTAAGGGCTAGTTTCCACTTCTCAATAAAAAATAAGGCTTAAGGAAGCAGAAAACCCAGAGCATCACCTTATAATTGAACTCGTTTTAAATTGTAAAGATCTATCGTCCTTGTAAAACTAAAACTCTTAACAATAAATTAGTTTATTCAGTCGGAAAAAAAAGAGTCAATTTAATAGTTTCTTGTCTCTAAAGTGGCTTCAACAGCCTTATTTAGTGCAGATTTGTGCACAACAATCTCCAAACACTGTTGACTAGCTTTGACCACTTTTCCGTTCTATTCTGTGGAAACTAGGAATGCGAAGGAGGAACTGTGGGAGTCTGGAGCGTAGATCATGAGCTCCAGCTGTACCTTTTTCTTTATAGCCTCGTTGGTCGTCGTGCTGATATTTATACAGCGTCTATCGGATATAGCCACAGAGTTGAGGGAACGAACCAACGCCGACCTTAAGGTCAGCAGGGTGGAAGTTGAAGTAGCAGATCTTTACTGAGATGCTCAGCTACTGCATCACAGTAAATACTCACGATCAAAATCACAAAGATCTGCTGTTATCATAAAATATTGCAATGGTTAGTAAAATTAATAAACATTTTAGTATATACACCTTTTTGTCTTTGTTACTATCGCTCTAACACCTTGGGCAGCATCATTTGTGTCCGGTTTGAACATCTGCCGTCATGAGACTCTGTTCAACTAGCGAAAACATTAAGCTAGCATGAAAAATGCAGAACAGAGTGGATTTACAGGCCGACAATTATTGGACTTATTGATCTCCAAACAGTTGTTTGCGGTATGAATATTGCACACACTAATCTTGCAGTGGCGATTTATTGTGTAGCCGTAGCTTGGACGCAATGTTTCACTGAGAATTAGCTTTTGTACTTACAGATGAGATAAATCAGACATCAGAGAGAGAGAGAGAGAGCATGGTGGGAGGATGGAGGAGTAGAAGATGTGGAATATATCATCATCAGCATTGCAATACTCAACATTAATAACTCGTTACATCATACAACTCTCTACAGATATTATGCACGAACAAGAGAGGCCCAGAATTACCAGGAATACACAAAACATGCCATCATTTAGAATTTCTAAGAATACATTAAGTACCATGGCAGTAAAACCTTAAAGAAACAATCCTGAGAAAGCCGGTTTGTCTTTGACCTACTCACCTGTCCCATAAAACATTTTTTATTACTTTAAGACTAGAAAGCGTTCTCGTTAATCACAGAGATGTAAATATACTGCAGATGCTTTTATAACTGCTTATTTTGTTTAATTAAAAAAATAAAAAAGCCTCCCTGTCGCCGATCCTACGGTCCTGCGAGGCTTATTCAAAAGACACCAAGTAAACACCTCATTAGCATTCTCCTTCGGTCTAACGTTGCAGAACGGCTGCCTAAACAGGCCGAGCGGCGCAGCAGCAGTCAACTAGGAGAGACAGGTTTAAAAAACATTGGAACATGTGAAGTAACACGTTAAGAGACGGGGCTGACAAAATAGGTTTAGTACAGTGCTAAAGGTTACTGAAAAACAAATATGGAAACAGGAATTTCCAACAAAATCCAACTGCAGGTGACCAGGAAATTAGGATTATACAACACTATGTGCTGGTCCTCCTGGGAAATGCAGTCTTCCTACTGCTTTTGTCCACACTGGGCCGCCAAAATTGACCAAAACTAAAACTTCTTTAGGGTTGCTTTAAGAAGAAAGATCAAGACTCGCCACACAGCTTCAGTTATTAGAGACAGAAACCACCGATCAGGCCAGAGATGTATGTTTAGAGATGGACTCAGACCAGAACATACCAAGACACATGAAGACTGTTACCACCGCAGCCTTCAATCAGCTGAGGAACATTTCTGGGATTAAAGGACAGATGTCCAAACAAGATCTAGAGAAACTCGTCTATTAGTTTATGTTTAGTCGCATTTATTACACAGGTCTGCCTAAAAAGTCAATCAGACAGAAGCAACTGATCTAAAATGCTGCTGCTCGCACTCAAACTAAAACAAGACAAATAAGAGATCATAACTCCACTTCTAAAGTCCTTACACCTGCTCCCTGTACCTCAGAAAATCAATCTGAAAATACTTCTGCGAGCTTATAAATCACTTAAAGGCTTAGCACCAACATACCAACATTAAAAACCTGCTGTTTCCACTCCCACTGAAGCACTGATTTCTCGTCAATGTTGGATATAAAACAACTTTTCTTTAATCAATATCAATAAAACTCTTGATTTTACTTTATGATTTTGATGAGAAAACGTAATTATGCATCACGTCTTTTTTATGTAAAGTTCTTTGTTGCTTGTTGCAACAATGTGCTGTACAATTAAACTTGACTTGTTAAGGCTGCTGGAAATATAAAAAAACCTAAATCTTACACTGGAGATAATATTGA
Source organism: Orestias chungarensis (assembly GCA_032876305.1). Classification (NCBI taxonomy): domain Eukaryota; kingdom Metazoa; phylum Chordata; class Actinopteri; order Cyprinodontiformes; family Cyprinodontidae; genus Orestias; species Orestias chungarensis. The sequence goes on along the minus strand of JAVLVB010000214.1, from coordinate 761,506 downwards.
TTAATATTTCCATGATAATAATATCAGTTGCTATAATTTGCCTACTTTCTTCTTTAATATCTTTCACATTTGTGCTTCCATCAAGGCACTTTACAAGAAAATCAATTAAAATCATAAATACCTCATTACAAATCAGTTTGAAAGTTTCAAATCTAAGCAAACCCAGCAGATTGCATTGAGTCATATACTTGCAGATATACATATATGGCGACTGATATTCGCCATGTATGTGTAGCCCTAGTTTTAAACGTAGCTTGGTGTGCAGACCTATAATATGTAGTCGAGAGAGGGGAAAAAATGTTTTACGTTGATGCAAATGTACGTTTAATCCACCACACCTGTGTAAACAGGTGAGAGAGCAGCAGAACCTCGCCGTTCTTTGTCCCGCTCCGATACAGTCAGCTGATGGTGAATACACACCTTTGTCACACGGGCGTGGATCAATGAAGGAGCAGTAAACCTGTACAGTTTCGTAAGGTTTAGGGTCGAGCGTCGCCAGCGCTGGTTAATGATTGCGAGAGGTGTGAGGGATCGGTGACTGATTACAGTCAGGTTCTGCAGACTTCTGCCAATGACCCAATTATGCAATTGGGTTGTGCAGAAACTAGTGAAGCTGCTGAACCCCAAACGTGACCGTGAGCCTGTTTCATCTGCGTATAAATATAATGAAACACGGAGGCCCGATTCTCTTAACCGCTCTTCAAACAGAGAAAGACGAAAGGAAGTTACTATTCGAGTAACACGAAGAGGTGCAGCATATTTTTAGAGTGAATTTCTGCACAACGTATGCAGTATGTGCATCAATTCAGTCACAAAGAACTGCTTGGATGCGGCATTTGGATGCGTAATATTTACAGAGTCATTCATTCATGCTCTGCAAGTCTATTCCATATTTGGGTCAGTTGATTGGACCCCCGACGAGTCTTAATGACAGAACCAAGATGCTAAAGCTCAAGGAAAAGGGTGGAGACATTAAAGATAGCAATGCTGTTATTGCAGTTTGCAGAAATGTCAATTAAACATTTACCTGAAAATGTGCAGCCTCTATATTAAATATAAATGCAAAAAAAGAAAGAAAGCATTTGGTACAAATTTGTTATTGTTTTGCATTATCGTGATAAATACAATTAGTGGGTAATAGTTCAACACAGAGGCACATGCATAAACAACCTCAAAACAACCTTTCTACTCGAAATCCCGTAACTGCTAATTAGGTTTCATTAACTTGCTCTTACGTTCCGTTTCAATGGTGTTGGCTTTCATTCTGCTCATAAAAAACACACCTTCAGACCAAAGGAACATGTTGATACCTTGGGCAAAAACTCACACAAAGATTGAAGTTCACTGAGTCTGTGACACTGTGTTCACTGGTGACAAAGATAATAATGAAGTCTCTTAACAGGTAAAAAAATGCGCTAAATAACTTAATTCAACAGGAAAACCTCGGCTAAAAGAAGCTGTGATAAACTTTCACATCCCCCGAACACAAGTTCATAACTCAATAAAAGATAACGTAGCAATTATTACAAACCCAGTCCTAACATTAGTTTGACTGAACTGCAGGAAACAAAAAGGCCGACATAAGTGCTCTTGATACCAGAACAAACGTGCATAAACCAAATAAGTTGTTCGCTTTTGAATCAGACAGCGAGCAACTTTTCTCTTTTTCGATTGAGAAGACGGGACTAATTTGTCCAAGTAGCTCTAACTTGAAAGTATGTATTCACAGTTACGGTCTGTGTATCCTGTCCTGTTTTACACTCTACGACAACGTTGGTTTCCCCCCCGCAAACAACTGCAAATGCTCCCAACATCCATCCACCAGCCCTCGTCTCGCGTTCTCTGATCAGCAACTCTCCGATCTTCCGAGATTTCGTGGGCTCTGAAATAAATTAGCTTAGCATAACTAACTTACATATTACGCTGCCTTGTATCAACAAATTGAATAACGGTCGCGTTAAATACTTGAACACATAATAATAATTCATAAAAAGATCAATAATAGAAACTATTTCTTCGCCGTTTCAATTTCGACAGTCAGTTTAAAATTATGTCAATCCTTTAAACTCTTTAGCTACAAGCAGGGGTTGGTATAAACCGTTTTATTAGGTTGACTGATTGACAAAGAGTCACTTTAATCATGAAATGTAAGTTTACTGTATTTTACCAAAGTTTTCTTTTACTTTCTTCCCACCAAGCTATATAAATTAGATAAATGTCCTTTTCAAAAAAGCTAAATGCTGTTTTATACTATTGTTGGTGAAAATAAAAATCTAATTTGCCAGAATGTTTTGGGAAAATAACACAAACAACGACCCAAATCTCAGTATTTTTAAAGGTGACAGTCTGACCTTTTTAGCCGAAAAGAAACAACCGATTTTCCGATCATCTGCTGTCTGAACAATGTTATCCGACGTTTACGTCACCGACACTAGACGTGTTACAATTCGCCACCATAAATCTGGACGTAAACGATGTCTGAAGCGAGCAGTGCCGAGTTTAGCTTCCTTCATCTTATTCTGATCTTGTGACAAAAGGGTCGGCTCTCAAATGCTCAACGACTTTAAAATCCATCCGCTGACTGTCCCATTCCTTGTTAATCTAAACATTGCACTGCTGTGTGACGTCTACGTTCTTCTTCTGAGCACTGAGGGGTCGCTTTGGGGTCGTGAACCGTTCACACTGAAGTTTGATTCCGTTCGCTTGAAATTACTAATATGAATAATAATGCAACAAAAACAAGTGAGGTCAGATCAGAGCATCAAGTTCAGTCTTAATTTAATTAAATTAATAGGAAAAGAGTTATAAAAAAAACAACTTATGCTAAGGTTTGAATTTAAAGAGTCAGCCTTTGAACAGCCTCTGCAATCCTGGAAAGCTTTGAGTAATCACCAGGAATCCTCGATCCCGGCATGTCTATAATTGCTTCTCAGCTCATGGAAAACCATTGGGACGCTGTTCGTGGGCGTCTGAAGCCAGCTGTCGAGGCTCACCATCGATGGCTCGCCTGCAGCGATGGCAGCCTGACATGATTTTGCTTGCTTTCTGCTCAGCCAGCGATGTCAGCGCGATGAGGCCCGCTGGACCCGACTCTCTAATTCCACAGAGGCACGGCTTTTAATCCACTGCTTACACAACACGGGGGGGCCAGACCAGGGTCCATCCTCTCCATAAGAACGGGACTCTGCAGCAGTGGGGGGGTCGTGACCCGCTGGCAGACACATTTCGTAGACAATCTGACCCAGCTTTAGAGTTCACGCTGAAAGCCACTGATGTCCGGCTAAATGCAGAAAGCAGAAATGTCCTCTGACGTCTTTTAATGTGTTCCTGTGGGACTGAAAGGATCTGACAAGATACAGAAGAGAGAACAGCCCAAAGGTGGTGGTGGGGGTAAAATATATTTCCAGCTTTAATGAAGCGTCATTGTGGGTCTGAGGAGAAACAAACAGGAACCAGCGCGAGAATAGGGGAGTAGATGCTTTTAGTTTTTAGTTGCTGAACGACGTGACGCATCGTCCTGTGTGTGGGATGAGACGACTCCCATGAAATACGAGAGCCTGAGATCTACGTAAAAGGACTTCCCCTGAAACTAAAAGTCCTCCAGGAAGGGAGCTACGATCGCATTAAGGCTAATGGGATCTCCTCAATACCCCAGAGCCCATAGAAAGACTGAACTCCAAAGCTAACGGCTAAAGCTCACTGCGATAAAAGATCTGGACTTTTTTAGGAAGTGTGGGAACTCCCAGGATCTTGGTTTTTGTTTTTAGCCACATGCAGCTGGTCAAATGAATAATTATTTTGAATCCTGGCATAAAAACGATCGTCTAAAATACAACAATAGCCAAAACAAACAAATATTTCCTCCATTCATGTACAGAAGAAAATTCTCTGCCACGTAATCGTGAGGGAATAAATTATTGAAATGTATATAAATTTGAAATAAAAAAAATAAAATGTACTTTTAGGAGTAGTTTAACTGTGACACACTTCTCATTTTTACAGATATTTCAACTACTGCAAGTAGATTTAATGAACCAAAAACGAGCATGTTTTAGCTAAAAAACAACACTTTATGTTAAATTAAGACCTTTTGTTTGTGTGTTTTGCCTTCTGGTAATATATATATATTAACGGTAACTTCATAACTTTTATTTGGATAAAAATGTATTTCAAGCAACATTTTTTTCTGTTAAAAAATTCAAATCAATCCAGTTTATTTATATAGTCTCAATTAAACCCAAATCAAACCCAACACATTCCAACTGATCAAACCAGTTAATTGTTAAGCTTATCCTAAAAGGTTTCCATTATGAGGAAACCCCAGTGGTCATTTAATTGAAGTCTCCAATCCAACTGGACTAGCACGTAAATATTTTTATCATTTTATTTAAAATTAATAACAAAAATTTACCCAAGATTTTCTACATTTGTCTGTCTAATGAAATCAATTCTAAATAATCAATATTTGAATAGGTCTGAACTTATTTGAGTACATTTTTTTTGTACTCAAAACATTTATAAATACCTGCTACGATATGCCTAAATGCCAATATAGTCAAGAAGGTAGACTTGAATACAGTGAAGTGAGAAGGCTTACTTATCTAGCAGGACAAATGACTTAATCACAGCAAAGATATGTCAAATTTTATTACAAAAAAAAGTTAGCGGGTGCAAAATATTATAAATAAAAATGAATAATTTCAAAACCACCCCATCCTAAATATAGTGTCCATATAAAATAAGAATAAGACAATGCTAGATAAGATTTTAGAGGCAGGGCTTGGGTTGAACAGAGGATTTATACGTTGATGTAGACAACACTTAATCCAGTAAAAAATTTGTTTATTACAGTTGAGTCGTTGTCAGCCAACAGTTTTACCGTTGCACAATGAAGTTTCTTTAAAGTGTTACACTGTAAAAACGAGGAACGATACGATGATGGTTAGCGCCTGTAACAGCAATATTTAAGCTGGTGCATAAAAAACTACATTTATACAGCTCATCTTTTTCTTTTACTGATTATTTTATTTTAAGCCATCACTGGTCACCTGATCATACAAAAAAAACGTCCTAAAATACCCCAGAACACTGATACAATGACGCCGCTAACTCAACAAGTTTCCCCACAGAAACAATAAAGCCGACTCCTTCTGAGTGAATATTGGATCATTTAATCTCATCAGCTCTGAAATGATGCATAGAGAGCACGAAGGACGACTTCACGAGCTGCATTGTCAGTAATAATGCAAGCGGAAAGAGCCAGATATAGGACGTGTTTGGAGTGTCTTCGATCGTCATCCAGGACTTTTGCTTTTCCATCTGTGTCGGTCCTGAGGGGCTGAAAGTGGACGGCTTTCCCACACTGGAAATGGAAACACAAAAACGAGCTGGGGGGGAAACAAGCCTTGTCCTCACAGGGCGAGGCCACGAACAGCCGACACCCCGGAGCAATAAAACCTCCGGCGTTGGTTAATATTAACCGACGCAGAGGCCAGAGGTAAGTTATCGCCGTTCCGCTTCAGGTTTCAACAGGTTTTTATATCTGAATCTGAGCACAAACAGCCTAAAAGCAACAAACCAACCAAGTTTGATATAGCAAGACGCTCGCTACGGTTTATTTGTCCTGGGTTTGCTTATCACTGGGCGTCCAGGGTCGAGGCGTCACCGCCAGGGTCGGCTGGTCCGCCTCCCTCCAGGGACAAGGTTAGCCGTTCAGACTAAAAGAGACAAATCAGCTTCCTCTGAAGGCTATCAACACATTAGCTCATCAACTATCACTGTTTAAAGACACCCAGAGGATACGAAACCGGTTAATCTGCAGCTACGAGCCAGCCTAAGTCACAGAACCTCAGGCTAGACAGACACACCTTTATTATTTAGTTAATACTTTTAACGTTGGTCTCTGAAAACAAATCCGTACAGAGAACCAACAGCGGAGGACACTATTCTTTGTATCTTAAGATATTTTCAAGTGAAAAAAAAGGGACTCCCTAATAAATATTTAGTTTAAGAAGCAAAGCTAACATATTGGAACCTAATCTGTTTTTTAATATCTATTAAATACTCAAATCTCTTTGTTTCTGTGTCTTAGATGCTGCAAACCATGACTGATCCACCTCCATGCATCACAGTTAGTATCTGGTGGCTTTACTGCAGCAATCTTCAAATCCAGGCTTCGAGGTCAAACGACCGTAGCATCACAAGATCGTAACAAGATGAAAGAAGTCAATAACAAAAGCAAGCTAAACAATACGGCCATACCTAACCCAACATGCTACCCAGCTCCTGGTTCAGTCTATGGTTATCCCCCACCTTGACTATTACAACGCACCACAGACTGGTCTCCCAGCCAGTACAGTAAAACCTCTACAAATGATCCAGAACGAGGCGGTGCGTCTGGTCTTCAATCAGCCCAAAAAGTCTCTCATCACCCGTCTGTTCATGGAGCTTCACTGGTTACATCAAATTCACGTCCCTGATGCTAGCCTACAAAGTGCTTTAAGGTGCGGCTCCCATCTACTTGAACACTCTTAAAACGGTTTATGTCACAGCCCGGTCACTTCAGTCATCAATGGTCCAACAGTGCCTACACCACGCTTAAGACAATCCAGACTGATTTCTTGTGTTGATCCAAGATGGTGGAATGACCTACCAAGCTCCAAAAGAAGGAACACTTATAGACCCACCTCTTTAAAGAACATCTCCTATGCGAACTCTTACCCATACCTCTATAACCCTTCTACTACTCTCTCTGTACTTCCCTCTATCTCTTTACTGTCGCCACTGACTCTGACTTGGGTTTTTCTCTACATAGTTTATGGTCTGAATGATTATATGTGTAACATTGTGTCTACTTTGTAAGTGACTTTAAATAAAAGCATCTGCTAAATGCATAAACATACTGGAATGCAATATTTGGTTTATGCCATTAGCGACATCCAAAGTGACAAACACGTTTTCTAATTCAAAACAAATATAAACTACCTCATTTTTTACGCTACATATTTACATTTGTTTTTGGAGAGGTGCTGCAAGTCCATCCAAAGGGTGAAACAAATGACTGTTAAGTAGATTTTACACCCCAACCATGTTTACCGAATGATGCCCAGGTTTAAAAATGCAGCAGAGAATGGCGTTCGACATATTGTGCAGATTTGGTTGCTACGAACAAACAATCATCGGATCTGAGGGTAATCTCAGGTAAAGTGTCACGAGCCGTCGTCTCCCAGAGGAATCCCAGCGACTGGTGGGAAGCGAACCCCAGCTTGTTTTGGGACTGTTCCCAGAACATGACTCTTTATGGGTCTTTTTATACCATCATCATCATCATCACAGCAATGAAAACGTTCAGGAAGGGATTAAAATGACGTAAAATCTTCCACGGGAAGGATGTAAAGAAACAGAGAGAATATTCAAGATAGGCGTTGTGGTTGCAGAGAGCTGTTGGTGCCTTTTTACACCGAGCACCAAGATTTCACTGCTTATTTAGATAATCATTCCAACTGAGCAATAATAACATCACTCTTTACTTCCCTGAAGCCAGAAATTACCAAAACCTAATTATCCCCTTCGGACATTTCCAATATTGAGCATGCACAGCAGTAGGGCCACAACTAATGATTGTTTTAATAATTGAAGATTCGGTCGATTATGGTTCTGATTAATCGATAAATCTGCTAAAAACAGACTTTTTAATTAAATGTCTTTATTCACATTTTCTTTGTTTTTGACACATTTTAAATAAAAAAATCAGATCATAATTTGATAAAAACATATCTAGTTTAGGAATAATCCAACATTTAATAACAATAATAACTGCTTTTTCTGCAGAATTTGAACAAGATTAAACTAAAACTCACCTGGTTTAAATAGAAGCTTTTTAATCTTAAATGCAAAACGTATTTCTTTTTTTGTAACTTTTTAAAATAATTTTTCCTTTTGGTATTTTTTCCTTCCAGCAAATTACATGTTTGAAAGTCCGTGTGGTCCAGTTGATGATTATTGAGTTGCTAAATTAGTTGACAATTATTTAAAAAAAATAGATTCATCTGGATTATTACAATTTATTAGTGTCAGCCAAAATAAAGGACACGATAATCCCATTGAATCGGAGGCAACATTTCTACATTGATTCATTGATTTGCTGGTTGATCAAAATTACACAATCTGCAAAAACAGCTGCGCTTATGAAACAAATAAACATTGAATATAAAAATTGAAGCCACGTACCTGAACGACTTCAATTCCTCTTTTCCTGAAAGAAAGAAAAACATTTTTTTTTAATTCACATAATTATATTTATATAATAAAAATACAAATATTATCACATTTTAATGTCAAGCAGACAAAAGATTCAACTCATCCAATAATTAAATATGTATAGACAACCTGATGGAGCATTGAATCAACTTTACTCCTTTATTTTTTCTTCTTCACGTCAAATGTTTAGACACATTTGTGACTAAACATTTTCTCTCACAGAGTTGGAGAAAAAAAAAAAAAAAAAAAAACCGCACTTTCCGGACAAGGAGCCTAAAAAACGAGATGAAAACCGGTCTAGCCGCCCTGATGCTGCTCGATTTACAGCCACAGGCTAACGGTGGCTTTTGCCGTTCACAGCTTCTTCTTTTTCCCCCGACCGTGCAGATATCTAATCCTGCAGCCGGCGTGTTTCGTGCGGATTGAATGGGTCCTCGGTTTCAACCCAATCTCAGATATGCAGATCACCTTGCGGCGATGCATTGTTAAATAGGCAGCAGAGCACAAAGACCTGAACAAAGGCGCTAAAACAGTTCCACAAACAGTGGCGGGGAAAACATAATCAACATATTTACCTTCAACACAAACTTTATTTATTACAGCCAATAAGAGCCTACAAACCAACATGGACGCATTGGAAAATGTACTCCCTCCCCTTGCTAAATCAACGTTAACTGAGATTTTATTTTGAAATTCAATTTCACATCCAGGTTCGATTGCTGACATGTGTCAGACATTTATTAGTCAGAATAGCATTAGAAACAGGGCAGGCCAAAATCTATCATGATATCTTTAGCTGCTATCGCAATAACAATAAAAAGGTAATAATAAAGACAAACAATGCTCACTTCTGTACACAAACAGGTGTGGTTTCTCCGACTTAACTGAACAATGATTGCATTTAATCCTTTTTTTTTTGTTGAGTTAATCGATGCTCTAATGAAACAAAAGTTAAAAAAAACAATTCAATCAGTCATCATTAACCATAACTTATCACCTTGATGATAAATCACAACGCTTATTATGACGAAAGCTTTACAGTGTTAACGACACGCTAACGCCCACACCCAGTTGCAACAATATTTATTTTTTAAGGCTTTTGGACCACAGTGAACAACGGCGACCACTCCCAGACGTACTATTGTGAAAAATGTCTCTTTATAATGTTAAGATTTTCCATTTAATTATGTTTAAAAACCTGAAAATATTGTTAGAGCTTCTATTTAAACTATTTTGACCTTTGTTGGTTCAATTAGAGCCTCTATAAATAGGAAAAAATTTAAATGATTAAATGCAGTAACTGTGCCAGTTTTAGTGACAGGAATCGCTTTCTTTAACGTCTCCACTTGAACCGCATTTTTATTTGTGTAGCTACGATTGCTGTGCTAAGCAGTCGCTGAAAAAGACAATAAATATTTTTTTATTCTTTTTAGGGATGTGCATTATTAATATAAACATTTAACATGATATATTGTGGTACTACTATACGATAACTAAACAAAGCCAATTTAGGACATCGGTTAAAATACACAAGATTTCTATTACTAAATTGCACAGAGTAACTTTACATTTTTAATTTAATCAGATTTTTTAAATCATTTTCGCTCTAAGTAAGAAATAAAGTAAATTTTACAATTTTCCTCAGGACAAGAAATTCATCACGATAATATAAAACTTGGCTTTATTAATTTCTACATAATAACACAATAATAAAAAATATCTAAGGGTCTATTCAAAGTCTAAACGAATTTAATATTTTCACTCTTGGTAATGGTCGATGCTCCCAGAGGTGGAACAACACATCAGGTTTGAGTTAATTCTGAAAGCTTTTGACGTTAAGCAAATAAAATAACTCACCAGCTGAATTCTTTGTGTTAGGGAAATTATGAACACAGATTAAGGGAGTGTCTGATAACACACCTGCTTAGAAGCGCACGGTAATGTGATCTTTTATTGATACAAACATGCTCGAATGTTTACATCCCGCAGCCGGCGCCGTGATTTCCCTGGTGAAGGTGTCTAACCCCGTCTAATCTCAGCGACCCTGTTAAGGGCGGAACTCGCCGACCTTTGTTTGAGATTAGAAAACATTTTAATCTAAGTGACGTTCAGACTCGTCAAGGTGCCGAAGGCCGTCAAATCTGCAGCAAATTCACTTTGATTCATTATTGTTATTAGTATTATTATGTTGGTTTACCTTCACAAGTGTTAAGCCTACACTTTATTTGCATGCATGTGTAAAATTTTAACAGAAATTGCTTCGGGTGTATGAAAAAAAAGTAAACAAAAGGGAGTGACAGACGTGAGGAAGAGGTTTAAAGAGGAAGAGTGAGATAAGAGAATGATACAGAATACAAAAGAAGAACAAGTCTTGCAACGATGACACGGATTAAATGCTGGATCGCTATGCTTGTGTGGCCGACACAAGAGCATTGTTTTTTTTTTTTTGGGCCGATATCGGACCAATATCAGTTATTGGATCGGAACAACTCCTAAGAAATACACAGTCAGACATCCCCACACATGAACACATACTTCAACCCATTCGTTTAACGTAAAGAGGGACAAAAATCGACGCCGAACGCTAACTTTTACTCCCCCAGCACTCTTTACTCCCTGAACCCGGCAGGATGGACCGACACTGAGACCCTGAAACATAACAAACCCAACCAGGGACAGGGTTAGAAGACCGAGCCGACCTGGAGCGGCTCGTCTCAATGGTTAGCAGCAACTTTTCCTTTTCTCAGAGGTGAGACGTCCAGACCGAACAGCATGATAATCGACACAGGAAGATCAAACGGCTCCTACGCGCAAACATGTTTGTAATACCCAGGTCTGTCTGGGATTTAAAATACAGAAAAAAGGAGAAACTGACAGAAGACATCCACAAGAACATCAGATTATAATCGGTGGAATCATTTCCTTCCTCCTGCAGATCAAGAGTTGCTGTTTAACTTGCAGAGTTTCATGTTTTCTTTCTTATGTAGGTGCGTCTCTGCTGACCGGTGGAGACGGACACAGAAGGTGTTCGAGGCATGTTTTATGAAGAGATTAAAATTTTGTGGATTACGATTGGATAATCTGAGCCGCCTCAAATGGGTCACCTGCTCAGGCGGCAGCGAGTCAGAATCCGTCCGGCACTCCCAACTCGCTGGGCAAAGTCTACTCGTTTAAAAATGAATGTTTCAAATGCTGGAGATCCTACTTCTCAGGAATCCTGAAGTTGTGATGTAATAGTATTAGTAATAATAAATACATTAAAAAAAAACCTGCAGGTGTTTTTGCAAGACGAGATAAGAAAGGAGACGCAACACCCTGCAGCACTTCCTTATTCCAATAACCCAGAAACCGTTTAAGGGATCCAAGAGCTAAGTGAGTAACTCGGCTGTAACGAGTTCAAAAGAAAACAAAAACAAACACAGAAGAAGAAAGAATCAACAACATAGTACAGAAACAGATGAGCTTCCTCTTCTCAAGGCTGAATAATCAGCACAGATTTAAACAACACAGACATCAAGACTCGGCAAGAGCGGAATCTGACAGCAGAAATCTCCACATTAAAATGAAGTTTATTTGAATATTTGTTATTGTTAATGTTTATTAAGTGGAGATGAAGTCTTGGGAGGATATAGTTTATTTGAATATTTGTTATTGTTAATGTTTATTAAGTGGAGATGAAGTCTTGGGAGGATATAGTGGAAAGTTAAGTGAGAATTTCCTCAAAGTGGGTCAGACTGCAGGTATTTAGGTGGAAAAGTGTTTAAAAATACAAGAGTGATGCAGAGAAATCCAACCGTGGAGGCTCCAGAGCAGAGATACGAACCTGCAGAGATCAGCGAAGGCCTGGAAGTTGAGCTTCTTCATCTTCTTCTCGCTGAGCCAGTAGCCGACCCGGCGACCCCTCAGGAAGGTCTGCATGCTCGGCGCTGCCCGGTGTCCTCTGGAGGGGAACTGGGGGAGGATGGCGAGGATGATGGAGGCTCCACCTGCACACGGAGCAGGAAGTCAGCAGCCGACCAGTCCAACAGGCTGGGGAGGTTCAGGCACCTGTCCTGGGAGAGGCCGTCCGCGCTCCACGCAGGACGAGTGGATCTGACGCGGACAAGACTGAACCACGCAGGAGGAGCTTCCCTTAGGAACGGGTTTAATAGGGCTGCGATAACTGGGTCTAGATAACACAAACACGCTCACACACTCCCTCTGCTGTTAGCCGCTAACGTTAGCATGCTAGCTGCTAGCTAGCTGATGCTAGCCTGACACGCACCGACCCGGACCCCTCGTCCTCCTCACCAGCGGCCGGATGAAGCCTGAGAAAAACAGCCAGCTGGTGGAGACCAGCTAGGCTGCTGGAGGGAGGCAGGCGCTCACTGACCTGCTGAAGGTTAGCTCCGGGGATACGCTGGGCGTTTTCTTCCTCGGGAACTAGCTCAAAAACCGGGCCATGTTCCGCTCCGACCACCGCGAAGAAACCCGAGGAGCGACGGGGCCCGAGCCAGGCGGAGGTGTTCCCAGCCCGACTGACCGCACACACCCTGGGTCCCGCTGCTGCCTTCACTGACGGCTCGGAGAATCCGACATCTGTCAGGGCTGATGCTGCCTTCACTGGTGGTCCGGAAAAATCGGCTTCAGTCAGACTGAAGCTGCTGATGCTGCCTTCACTGACGGCTCGGAGAATCCGACATCTGTCAGGGCTGATGCTGACTTCACTGGTGGTCCGGAAAAATCGGCTTCAGTCAGAATGAAGCTGCTGATGCTGCCTTCACTGACGGCTCGGAGAATCCGACATCTGTCAGGGCTGATGCTGACTTCACTGGTGGTCCGGAAAAATCGGCTT
>JAVLVB010000214.1:711694-748313 GCA_032876305.1 Orestias chungarensis | reverse complement strand
CTGATGCTGCCTTCACTGACGGCTCGGAGAATCCGACATCTGTCAGGGCTGATGCTGACTTCACTGGTGGTCCGGAAAAATCGGCTTCAGTCAGAATGAAGCTGCTGATGCTGCCTTCACTGACGGCTCGGAGAATCCGACATCTGTCAGGGCTGATGCTGACTTCACTGGTGGTCCGGAAAAATCGGCTTCAGTCAGACTGAAGCTGCTGATGCTGCCTTCACTGACGGCTCGGAGAATCCGACATCTGTCAGGGCTGATGCTGACTTCACTGGTGGTCCGGAAAAATCGGCTTCAGTCAGACTGAAGCTGCTGATGCTGCCTTCACTGACGGCTCAGAAAAACAACAACTGACTGTCAGGTTCATTATTATTAAAAAAAAGACATGTGTACAAAAATAAATTCATGAAGTTAATGTATTTTTAACGTATGTACTTCTATGGAGCTTAAACATGATGTGAACTAAAGCAACAGAGATAAACTGGTTCACTTTTATGAGGCCAATCTTGGGACAATATCGCCATCTGCTGGAAAATTGGCCACTTCAACATGCACTAAAAATAAAAATACTAGCTTTAAAATTCATTCATCCATGGTTTAATGTGTATCACTTTAAATAGTTTGTTTGTTTTTCATTACTAATATATTACTTTTCCAACAGCAGTTTTCCTCATATGTTTGCAACAACGTCGATTTTAACATGGCTTTTCTTCAGCAGTGGAGTCTTGTGCTGTGTGTGCAAAGGTCAGTGGTTCAGTGCATAACATATTGTTTTATTTTCAAGTATTTCTTGCTACATTCAGGTCTTTCTAGATGTCTGCAAACATGCAAACTCTTCTTTTGATTCTTTTGTCAGAAGGCCTCGGCTTAGGATGGTGGAATTACGTTCTTCACAACTGCTCTATTAGTGCCATACTGAAACCATAACATTTTATTTAATGCATTTAACTTTGTTGCAGATTACCAAACTTGATCCTCTATATTCCTATAAATTGTTGGGAATTTGCAAAAGCAGAACCTCATTGCTGTACATAAATGAAACAGAACCTTACTGCTGCACCCTAGTTCGCCACCAGGCAGAGCTGTGGAGTGAGAAATCAGACCGCATACTTGGAGGACACTCGTTTGGGCCAGTGTCTTAACTGCCAGAGTCAATGTTTCATCAGATGTTTTTTTTTTTATGTACCACAGGAAGCTGAAAACAGGAATTACTCTTGCAAACAGGCTAAGAAGGAAGTTCAGAGAGATGTGTTAATGGCCAAAAAAAACAAACAACAGTGCAAAGATAATGATGGTCCATGAGCTTTGGACCTTTAGGTGGTTATGATGAGGACACACCATGTTAAAATCCAAACTGTCTGTACAAATGGTTTTTAACTTTGTGAGTCTTAAAATAAGACCAACATTGTGGTACTTTTAATATGAATAAACACGTCTGTACAACGATTAGGAGACAGATGAATCTAAAACTGAATTATCTCAACAGTGGGTTGTTGTCAAGGTTCCTGTATGATGCCATATTTAGTCTTTTTTCATATTTACTTAGTTTTTAAGTTTAACAAATATGTAAAGGTTTCTTACAACATATGCTGACTAAAACCAAGTAGGTAACTATTAAATTAATGGTTGTTTATATAATATGGATTCTTGATAAGAGTGGATGAAGTTAAAATCATTGCTTCTAATAAGGTCAACATTGGACTTTTGTTTTGTTATGTTTTATGATATATTAAAATCAAAGTGGATGAGATGAAATAGTTTAGTGAATTAAAATGAACCAATTAAACTAAATACCGTATTCATAAAGACTGTGAAGCAGTGTTTTGAAAATGCTTAGCTACAGTAGGATCTGTTCACCTTAAAATGGAAAAAGCTTATTAATATTAGGATAAAACAAATGTTATAACTCATGATTTTCCAGTTACAGAGGATTACAAGTGTAGGAAGGAGGGATCTCCATGTAGCGGTCTGTGTAACAGTGGCTCTCGAAAATGCTCTTGACTACAGCTACATTCACACAACAAATAAAATGTGATCTGTGCAATTTCCTAATTCAGTTGGGCTCCCATAGTTTTCAAAGTCAGAAAGATCTAATTTCATCCGATTCATTTATTATTTTACATCTTTAAGGTGAGATACTCGTCTTAATTCTGCAGTGGAAGCCACCAAACGTGATAAATGTTGATGTAAACAATGGCTAAATGGAGCAGCACCCAGTTTAACTATCTTTTTTTGTTAGTCTTTCTTCATCTGGTGACAATAATATCAGCTCTTATCGCTGGAATCAATGCAGATGGCAGAATCTGAAGTTACTTCCGTAAATCTGTGTGAACTCAATTGAAACCTTTAATCAACGATTGGTCTTTGCACAAACGTCTTATGTTTCAGAACAGAATCAGCCTTCCTTATCAGGTACCTGAGCCTTTTTAAGTGTCTGGTTTTGGTGCTGCTGCCCCAACAGATGATAGCAGAGATTAAACTCTCCAGACTTCTAGATCTACAGCATCCTCCCATAAAAAACTCAAAAAAAATCCAGTCGACCCGTTTCCTTCTGGGGGGGAAGAAAACTATCTGAAAGACGATTAAAAGCAGACCCTGAAAGGTGACGACAACTCAAAATCTGCAACGTACAAAGCAAGAAAAATGCAGCTCTGTTGATATATTTCTACAGATATATAATATAATAACAAAGCAAACAGTCCAGTAATATTAAAAGTGTTTATTCTGAGAATGCCAAAGTTGACCACTGTGATGCACCGTCCGAGGCAACAGTAGAAAAATAGATTCAGTGAAACTAAATGCAACGTATTAATCCTCAAACATGAATATCTAACGATCGCCTACAAGTACGATGTACCTGTTATATTTCAACACGTATCAGGTGGTTGTTGTTTTCTTGTTTAATTCTCTTTAAAAAAACAAAAGCTGCTAAAATAACACTGTACACAAAACAAGCTACATGGTTTTAGTTTTTTATGATGCATGCTGGTAAGCTGGTAGAAAAGAGCTTGCATAGACATCAAAGTCCTCCAATAGGAGCCTGGCCGCAGGCGGGGGAAGGCACTGACTCCTCTACGGCACACAGCAACACGGCGACCGGGAAAAAAAAAATGATCATCACAAGCTACCAAACATGACGACGGGAAACAATCTTTTGAATTCTTTTTGCGTCCTTTCAAGCAACTTGTTGGAAAAAAGAAGACAGGAAACAAAAACAAAAAAAAGGAAACGTCTTCACATCATCTACAGAAAAACGAAAGAAGTCCGTAAAGCTTATAACATTTATGAAAAACAATCATATCAAACGTTCTCAGTGAGATTTCGTGACGAGGACAAACACACAAGTGTTGTTCACTACAATTTAAGAAAAACTAAACGAAAACACACACAGACCTTCAACAAGCACGAGAAAAACGCGACAGAAACTATTAAGAAAAAGAAAAAGAAGAAGACGGCGTCGTCTGAATGTTTTGGACTCGAATCAATATATATACACACACAACTCCTCGTTGGACTTGTCCCGACCGTCGGTTTTGTTTGAGATGCACGTCTCGGCGCTACAGAAGCGGCCCGTCTCCAACTACACTTTTTAAAGACAGCTATCAACACTGCGTGTGCATAACGAGGTTTCTCAAAACTCCCAGCATATATATATATATATATATATATATATAGATATTTATTTATTTACACGTGTGTGGCTTGAAATGTGTTCGGTGAAATCCACTCGAGAGAAAACATTCGAACCAGGAGAGAGTCAAAGCAAGAGAGCTAAAATGTCTATAAAGGTTGTCTAAAGTGAAGTTCAGAAGCGCTTGTTAAGGCTTTTAAATGTTTATGAGCTGCAGTACTGAGATTGTCCAACTACCCGGGTGTATCGCACGCATCTACTTGCTGTCGATTGGCTGAAATTATAATAATCAGCCTCTCTAGTTTGCCAAATTGTCCAAATCTGCCTCTCTGACTGGCTCAATCAGGATATTTGCTGCAAGACGATCATCCCAGCATCCACATGTCCCCCTCTGCTCCTGCCCTGCCACTGGTGCAACGCCCCACACGATGATGATCACACTCATTACTGAGGAATGATGCAGTCTGATGACCTACTTCCTGTCACGGATGAGCAGTGCGGGGGGTCAGGAGGGAGGACATATCGCAAAGTTTTGCTACATGAAGAAATTTGGAACCCAGCTGAGCGAACCTAAAAACCTACACTTTGATTTTGCAGCGTTGCTTCTTTATCAGTCGGATAAACTCGAGATTAAATATTTCCGCCGCTTGCCGACCAACGACCGGCTCACCTCGGCAGGCGTTCGTAGAAGGGAGCAGAAACCCAGCTGATCAAAGACGAGAGAATATTTGCAGATGCAGGACCGAGAACAATAAGAAAAGTGATGGTGACCAGCTTTCTGTTTAAACTCTGACGGTGTGAAGAGAGCAAAGTGTAAAAGAGGTAGGACAGAAGACGGCATCAGCTACGACGCTTTTCTCTGGCTCTCTAACTCACGGACACACACAAGCATACGTTTAGTGCTCTGCCGTCATCGGATGGACGACCGCTCATCGTTTTTTTTTTGTTTTGTTTTTTTCCCGTTCCCTAACTCAACCCCGGCTCCTGAGCTGGGGTTAAAGAGCAGATTTCTTGTAGGGGTAGTCGGGCTTGCTGGGCGATCTGCGGTCCCTCAGCAGCTCCTCGCCGACGCTGTTCCTGTGAGACTGCTGGCCTGACGGGTCCACGCCCAGAACCATCTCCTCCGGAGCCTCCCGGGGCCCCGCGTGCCTCCCGTCGAAGCCCTCCACGTTTCCACTCGGGGACCGCAAATGGCCCAAGCCGTGGGTGAGGTCCGTCTCGTTCGGTCGCCCTTTAGGAAACTGCGGTGTCCTGGCCTGGGCTCCGGAGGGACTTGAGAGGACTACGTCGTGTCTCTGGGATTTGATGCCGAGGACGTCGAGTCGTAGCGGGTCCGGGGCGGCCCGTCCCTGCAGGTGGCCGTGCGGCTGACAGTCGGAAACGTACGCAGCAGGAAAGGAGCCGGGCTGCGAGCAGCTGTGGCTGTACAGGTCCGGTCCTGCGAAGGCGGGCAGAGGATGGGAGGAGGTCGGGGTCGCGGGCCTGCAGGAGAAGTCGTACAAGTCCGGGAACTCCGTTTGGGCCTCCAGTTTTGGTTCTTGCGCGTGGCGCTTGCAGGAGTGTCCGTGGCCGGGGCCGTAACCGAGGCTGAGGCGGGCGGCGGGGCAGGGTCCGTGGGGTAGGTGGTGACCCGGCGGGGCCATGGGGCTGTGAGGGCCCTCGCCGTCCATGTCTGCCATGTGCTGCTCCCTCAGGGACATGACGGATACGCCGAGCGCGATGTCGGGCATGAACTCCCTCATCCTGGGCTCGGCGCCCATCTGCATCAGAAAACAAGACACAAAACATCAGCGCCGCACGATCCTGCTAAAAACAAAACGACATACAAAAGAGGAACGTAACATTTAGAGACAGGGCAGCGATGTTGGAGCTTTGTTGGTGTATAACTAAAATGAGATTTAAATAAGGATGAATGATATTGGAAATAACCGACATTGATAGTTTTTTTTCTGAGCATTTGAAATATATGTAACTCCTTAGACAGAGCTTGACAAATTCAAATTCATTTTACCTCTTTTTTTATTTTTAAATGTTAAAAAAGTCTTAATTGTTTTAGTATTTGAGAGGTGTTCCCATCGTCAGGGCCGCTGGATATTTAAAACACAAAAATGGGGTTAAATATGAGCCGCAAAAAAAAAACTACCAAAAAAACATTATACATTTTTTATTTAATATGAAATCATTATTTACCAGTAAATAAATATTTTCTGGTTTTACTCTCAACTGTTCAAATTGTTAAAAAAATGTATTATGCACCGTTAGCTATACAGTTTTTAATAGCTTAGTCTAAAACCCCCCAAATATCAGCGGTTTATTTTGTTTTGTGTCTGAAAATTCATCCTTTGGTCCGAATGATCGAGGATTTAATTGCCTTTCATGCAATTAAATACTTATTTTCCTATTTAAAAAGGAGCTTATTTTCCCTTATGAACTTACTATTGTATTACTGTATAAACTCAGTTGTTGTGCAATTTTATAAAATAATCAACATAAGCATTTACTTTTACTTTACTTTAATAATTGATAGGATCTGCGATTATTTTACCCATCGTTATCATGATGACGACGTATTCAGGATTTATTTACGGATGCAAGGAAACAGAACAAAGCAGAACAGGAGGTTTCGCGCCATGCTCACCGTCTGCTGGTCCGACAGCAGCGCTCGGCCCACAGCCTGGGGGTTGGTGCAGTCGGGCGGCTGGGACCGCGGCGCAGACACGTACTCCGAAACGCCGTGCTTGGAAGCAGCGTGGCGCTGGATCAAGCTCCGGTTGCAGGGGTAGGAGAAGGAGCGGGTCGGAGCCGGCATGGGCACCCGAGGCCGCCAGCCACCTTTCAGGTGGGCGTGGCTGGGCGTGGCGGGCGGGTGGTAGGGGGGAGGCGGCGGAGGCAGCGGCGGGTGGAAGCCCGCGACTCCGTCCATGTCCGTTATCATGCTGTCCATCGCCGGGCTGCTGTTCACACGGCAGCGGCCCACCTGACGCAGGGCCAGGATCGGGCTCTCATCTCCGAAACGCTCATCTGGGAAGAACTTGGACGGGTTCTGGAATAAGGCAGCCAGAGGATGAGTGTGGCACATTTGTGTCAGCGGCGTGCTTGCGTGGGCCGCGTCTTACCTGCAGGAGCTCCGTGGCGCCGTCGGCCAGGCCGAACTCCCTCAGCACCCTCAGCTGCAGCTCGTAGCTGACGGTCGCGCCCTCGCCGCAGTTCAGCGCGTACGCTCGCTGCACCTGCTCCGTGTGCCTGAGCTCATGCAGCCGGCGGATCATATCCTTCACCACGAACAGAGGCGGCACTGGAAGAAGCAAACAGTTTAAAGAGTCCGCCAGCAGACTTTCTGTGTTCACCACGTTCGGCGTCTTACCTGGAATCTCATTGGCCACGACCGAGGGGGCGGTGCCGGAGCTGCCGGCCATCTGCTGGTGATTGATCATGTGACAGCACTGGGGCACGGCGTTGTTGACCATGTACAGAGTGTCCGGAACGTTGGACATGCGCACCAGCCTCAGACGCACCAGGTCCGTCTGCTCCACCATCATTTCATCGAGCACAGACTGAAACATTTTTTAGAAATTACTTTGCGAGTCACGGAGACGGCGTAGATTTAACGGATCAGTTCCACCTGACTGACACCTCGATTATAACGCACCTCCCACCGCGCCGCAGACGTGTTCATTAATATTCATAGTCATTAGAAGGCTGACAGGTTGTAATGAAAACTCGAAAATGAGACAGGAAAAAGTTTCCTTCCTGATAATAAGAGACTATTTCAGGAAACCAAATCTATCATTTTCTTTTTGTTTATTTATGTATTTTTCAGCAGACCTTTTTTTTTGGTAGTTGTATTTTTGGCATTTTGCTCAAGATTGTGTCTTCAAAAAAAAAAAAAAAAAAAAAGCATAATTAATCTCTACTCCCTTCAAAATAAGAGCACGAAAATAAATCTGAATAATTCTTAACAGCTGATAAGCAAAACTTTAACACGGATGTCAAACTTTAATCATTTAAAATTTTCTAAAAATTAAAAATATGCAATAAATTAGTACTCAACTATGTTTATAGCAAAAACAATAACTGCTAACTAAGAATTAGCGCATTAGCTGAAGTGTGCCCACTACTGCAAGTGGATTTAAGTCAAGACTTTGACTATGCCAGTCGAAAATGATTACTTTGTCCATTTAATTTAATTCAACATTAAATTCTACTGATATGAGATTTATTGACCCCAAAATAAAATAGTTTCATTTATTTGACTTGTGTTTAACAGGAAAAGTAAACTGTTACTACGAGCACAGGAACATGCAGAGACGTCAGTTTCCCCGCATGTATAAAATGGTTCGTTCCTACTTTAGCTAAATGAAAGGTGATGGTTTTTTAGTAGCAGTCGGCCTAAAAGAATAATAAAAATCAAGTTTTCAAAAAAGGGAAAAAGAACAACTAAAAAAGTTAGACAACAGAACATGTTTAGTCAGCTACATCTAATAGGGACGAGGACGGTATGTGATTTTCGACCTGTTAGCTTAGCTAGCTTAGCTACAAGCTATTGTTAGCATCAGTTTCACCGACATTTTAATCAGTTTAAGGAATGTTTAGAAAGATACTTATATAATATATATTATATTACTTTTCATCATTTTGATCTTTTATCAAATTAACAACGGATGAGTCCACGCATTAAAAAGTGAAGTAAAATTAAGAAACGATTTTTTACTCTAGTTTTCTTTGTAATTGTTCAATCTCATTTTATTACACCTACTCCAGTATTAATCATCAATAACGTCACTACCCTTTTAAAAAGGTTAGAAAAAACTTTTCTCTGTTGTGCATTTCCTTATAATCTACAAAAGCCAGCACTGTGTTTATGAAATCTGCTGCTTCAGAGGGAGACCAGTCTCACCTTGGCTTCCTCCACGTAAGGAGAGAAGAGGCGAGGTCGCACGTAGATCCCGGCATTCTTCTGCCGCATCCAGGCGTTGGCCTTGCCGCCCTCGGCCGTGGGCAGCATGTCTGACGGAGGGGTGCTGATCAAACCTCTCTTCAGCTGTGAAACAATGCGAAACAGAGATGAAGGAGAGAGGCTCTCAGCGTCTACAACAATGCTAACTCAAGACAGACGGGGCAGCACTGACGGCGTCTGCGAGCACGTCGCTGTTGGGAGGCAGGATGTGCTCGGTTCGGATGAAAGGCAGAAGAGGAGAAAGGATCTCCCTCAGCTCCTCCACGTCAAGGTCGCGCCTTTTGACCCCTCTCTTGTTGACGCTGTGGGCCGTGCCGCTCAGCAGGTTGGGCTCTGGGTTAGGGAAAGGATACAATCGGCAACTGATTTCTGATAAAAAGCATGTAAACGTTTATTTATTTGGCAACTAATGTGAATTTAAAACCAACTAGTTTATCGGCTAGCACTTTAAAGAACCATGTATATTAATTTGGCCTTTGCTGGAGTGTGTGTCACGTTTCTGGAGCTGCTTGTTAACATTAAGAAAATAAGCTTTGGAGCATTAACCTGCCGGACTCTCATTTATCATTAGGTTACAGTGCAGTGACTAAACCAATTTGCAAGATTTGCCCACATTATGTTGACCTCTTTCTCATGTTATAGGTTTTTTTTCAGCTACGTGTATTTTTGGGGGGTCTTGAGTAAGTGGGCAATTTCCTCAGAGCAATTACAGGGGCTGCAGAGAGGGTAATTATTGAGTGTATCATCTTACCTCGGTCTGCCATCCTCTTAATCAGCTGCTGCTCGCCCCACTTTACAACATACTTCAGAATGTCCTGCTCACTCGCCTGTGAAGAAAACCAGGGTGGAAAAAGGATGCAGGGACAGAGCAGTGGGTGAAAGACAGGAGGAAAGGATGCAGGAAAGGATGCAGGAAAGGAAGGAAGGAGACAAAGGAGGAAAGGATGCACGAAAAGGCGGAAATGATGCATGGAAGGGAGGAAATAATTAAAGGAAGAGAGAAAGGGATGCAGGTAAGGGAGGACGCCCGGAGGGGAGGAAAAGATGTAGGAAAAGATGCAGGGGAGGGAGAAAGGTTACAGGAAAGGGACGAGAGGAAACAGGCAAAGAAGAAGAGGATGGGAGGAAAGGATGTAAAAAAGGAAGGAAAGGATGCAGGAAAAGAAGGAAAAGGAGCAGGAAAGGGAGGAAATTATGCAGGGGAGAGGGGAAAGGATGCAGGGGAAAGAGGAAAGGATACAGGGGAGAGGGGAAAGGATACAGGGGAGAGGGGAAAGAATGCAGGGGAGAGAGGAAAGGATGCAGGGGAGAGAGGAAAGGATGCAGGGGAGAGAGGAAAGGATGCAGGGGAGAGAAGAAAGGATACAGGGGAGAGAGGAAAGGATGCAGGGGAGAGAGGAAAGGATGCAGGGGAGAGGGGAAAGGATGCAGGGGAGAGAGGAAAGGATGCAGGGGAGAGAGGAAAGGATACAGGGGAGAGAGGAAAGGATGCAGGGGAGAGAGGAAAGGATACAGGGGAGGAAAGGATGCAGGGGAGAGAGGAAATGATGATAGAACAAAAACACGGAGACAAAATACAAACAAACCAGATTAGACTATGGAAACTGTAAAGAAGCTGAATCCTAGGAAAAGCTCCTTCCTGCCAACTACTGCGTCGATGTGTGGCGTGACCGCCACACATTGAAAGGCGAGACTCCTTACCTGCAGGTAGTCGGACTGAATGGCGCTGAGGAGGTGCTCTTTGCCGAGCTCGTAAAGGACGTCGGAGCTGACGACCTGGCTGAACTCTTCGCAGAGGAAGTGCAAGGCCTGCCTGTGGACCCACTTGGAGCCGTACGGCTGGGAGCTCCACTTCAGGATGGGGACGAGCGAGTCCAGGGACAAGCTTTCCACAACGATGTCCTCGCATCCTAGCGGAGGGAATCGGCCAAAGAAGCAGTTTACATCACGATAAAAAAAAAAAAAACAGACACCACAGCTGCCGGATAATTATTCAGTGACCCACGCCGTCTCCTTTCAGTAGCGCCACATCCTTCCATGCTGCGCTTCCTAAATCAGAGCGCATACCAGAGCAGCAGGCGGCGGCTTCACCCGGCAACACACCAAACCCACAGAAATGCTTTGATACCTTAATGCGTTTCAGTCTCAAGCCGCCTTCCTCTCACCGTGTTAAACAAACACAGCCGCCGCCCGCCAGCACACAAGCAGGGCAAGCAAACGAAGACACGCTTGTGTGTGTAAATCAAAACTGCCTTTTGAAGCCACAGAAGGCGTAGGAGAGCTGAACCCCCCAACAATAACAGGAGGTTTTGCCACAGTAGCTCTCAAAGTAGCAGTAAACATTCGAAGCATCAATTTAGGCCAAATAAACCCATCCGTTCAGATTAAACACAACGCCCTGAGTCAGGCGCTCCGATGCCAGCCCAGTAAAGACTGCCTTCCTAATGTCTTGTTTAACACGTCGGTTTGAAAGAACCGACTCATCAAAGCTGCTCCCACCAGAAACAGAACAGACGCCCGGCGAGATTTCCTTTTTCAGCCGTCTCATCTTGAAACACAAAACTTCGGCTGCACTTACGGCCCCCTAAAACCGCTGCTTTGAACACGCCGTCTGAGGAAAACGAGGCTCCCCAACCTCTGGAGATGCTACGAATCTGACTGGAGATCCATCAAAATGTAGTTTATCGATCAGAACCTGCGCTGTTACTCACAGTCAGATACATCACACCCAGATGAAGCCAGATATTTACATACACTGAATCTTCTGACATAAAAATAAGCAGAATTTAATGTATGAAAAAGTAAGCGTCACTATAATTGTTTTAATTCAACAATTTACTTAAGGTAAGAATATTTTTCATCACTGCTCCTAACATTTAGATACACATTTGGCCAATTTCATAAATGATCCTACTCAGTTTCACTGTATTCTAGGTTTTATTTCAAATACCAGTTTGCAGAATGTAATCTTAATGCAGTTTTTTTATATTCATGTCTTTGTTTAATTATTTAGTTTTAGGGTGATATGGATTTAAATTTTTTTAAGATAACTCAAAAAAACACGTTAGTGATAAAAAAACAAATGCTGCTCTTGAAAAAAAAAACAAAACTAGATTAGATTCGATTTCTCTCATTATATAGTAAAAACTAACTGCATTTTATCTGATTATTAAAAATGTATCACTGTTATAAAGCAAAGTTTTTGCAAGTGCTATGATCTAAAAACCCACTTTTGTGTCCCATCTCAATTAGGGAACGCAAATCTAACCTAACTAACTTTGCAATAAAAACGAAATATTTACATTTTTATTGCTATTTTTTTACGGTTTTTATAAATAGAACAACAGAAAAAGCCATAAAAGACCACAGATTGATTTTGCTTTATATGATTTGTATTTGTGGAAATGTTTCCGTTAAATATGGCACAAACGACAATTCAGACAGTTTTTTGGCGTTTTTAAACATCGCTCATGTTAAGTTATCGTTATGATGTTAAATAAAAATTCCTTTAATGATAGAACATGTATCATGATAAATTAAAATTTTATGGTAGGTGTTCTTAAATTTAGCAGACATGTTAATTCTGCTTTTTTAAGGAAAATGTAATCCTAAAAAAGGATTAACGGGAATTAATAGAGACAATCAAAGCGTTAGTAAAGAGAAGCTTCATGCAACAACTCATCGTTGACCAATATACGGCAGGAGGATTTATCATTTAATATAGTAGAGTTTAAAATATTTACGTCACTTTTAAGCCTTTTGTGGGATTTTCAACAAGCATCTTTGGTTCCTCCTCAAACCAGATATTTTGCCGTTTCTTTTTAAGCCCTAAAGGAGTCCCAAACTTCTCCTCAGTCAGACTGCAGCAGTGCTAAGAAGCACAAATCACTCTTACAACCCCAACTACACATTCGTGAGCAAACTCAGCCGTTCGGATTAGAGTGCTAACTTTGCCTGAAACAGATGCTAGACCTATCAAACTACGTCTGTGGGCGGTTTAAAGGCTGCCAGCCACAGAGAATCTAATTAGAGACACGGGGAACATCTGCAGTCGCTCCATGGAGCAAGAACAAACCATTAGGTGCATTTGTAATGAGGTAAATACATCTAAATCAATAATAATCATACATCGTACTTCTGTTACGTAATAGGGGAAGATATCAAAAACTCTTTCCACAGAGATTGGGATTTATTGTCTTGTTTATGTTTATCATGATAAATCACATTTTTATCACAAGTACAAATCCCACCTTAAAAACAATAGACTGATTGATGAGGTTTCCATAATAGCACGTGAGTATATTTGAGAACATGATTTATTGCGTTTATTGTCCTGTCGTCTTTACTTTTTCAGAGTTCTCAGTCTTTTATGCTTAGTTTATAATTCCAAGATGTAAAGTTTAAATTATAACAGACAGGCAGATGTTAAATAAGGAAAGTGGGAAGAAAGTCAGGAAGGAAGAGAGTAGGGGTAAAAGAGAGGAAGGATGCAAACAAGCAAGGAAGAAAGGAACAAATGAATGAATAAAAGAACTAGTGAAGGAAGGAAGGATAGAAGAAAGGTAGGAATAGAGCAAGGAAGAAAGGTACAAAACAAATAAACATAAGGAATAAGAAAAGAAGGATAGGACTAGCGTAGAAGGAAAGGAGGAGGTAAATACAAGAAAGGAAGGAACAATTAGGCGAATGAAGGACTAGGACAGAAAGGAAGGAAAGAAGGGAGGAGTAAAGGATAGAAGAAGGATACAAGCAAGTAGGAAATAAATAAACAAATAAACAATAACTAAACAGGATAGTAAGAGGGAAGAATAGAGTCAGCATAGAATAAAGGGATGATGGATAGGAAGAAAGAAAGAAAAGAAATAGGAAACAAACTAAGGATAGAAGAAAGCGAGAATATAAAAAAAACAGACGACCTGACAGAGAAGGAAGGAAGGAAGGATAGAAGTAAAGAAGGATACTAGGGACTAAACTCTGGAAATATATTTATTCCTGCTTGTTCATAGGTGGTCAAAAAAAAGAAGAAGACAGAAACACATTCAAGGAAAAAGCCTAAAACTTCTGTCATGAGTTTAGCTCCATACATCCTATCAGTCCCAGTGTGAACGACAGTGGAGACGACAGAGACGACACCAGTGGCCTGCTGCAGGATCAACACCCGTTGTTTTCTTTAAAAAGGTGTGGTGGAAACTACAGACATAAACACCAAAGAGGGCTTCCAAAGCAGCTGCTTAAACTCAGAAGCATGCCGTTGACCTCCAGCGCGTTAAGGCGGTCACTCGTGGGGGGTCACCCGAGAGCAGATATAGCGGCGATAAAGCGGTGGCGGAGGCTCTAATGGACGCGGCAGCTGTCCGCTTCCCAGAGAAGCCGCTCGTTTCAATATGTCCCCGCTAACAGCGCCTAACATCCCAATTAGTGATGCTGGGCAACCCCTCCCCCCCAAAAAAAACCCGAATAAAAATCAACAACACAGAGTCCATAAAAGCAAATGCTGTAATCAGGACACACTGAACTGATTCAGGAGGTCGAGCGAGGATGATTTAAATGATTGCGGTGTGAGTTGAGGGTTGGTTGCAGCAATTCGTGGCAGAGATCTTGGCAGCAACGTGCGTTAAATAGTGACCCAAGGGGAAGGAGGGGAATTATTGAGGAACCGCAAGATCTTAACTGAAGTGTGCTTATAATAAAAGATGTCGACTGATGTGTTGTTAACAAAAATCGATTCAAGAGAAAGAAGAATTTTGTTTTATGCAATAAACTATTGAGACACCAGTTTGACGGCGTGGTGGATCTTCAACTATTTTACATTTTGAGTAAAATAAAGGCCAATATTTGGTTAAATATACATTTCGCTTAAGCTCTAGAAACACGCTTTATCCTGACAAGACTATTTTTTGTGTTTTCTTAGGAGGAAATCGTTGCGGGATAAGAATTTTGATTTAAATATGATAAAAATAATCACAGCTGGAATCAATCCTTTGTGTTTTCCTTAATTTGTCCCATAAGAGTCTTCATATCTGACTATGTTTCATAATTGTTGTGCGCTGTAAATGGGCTTTCTACACATTTTTAGGTATCCATTTTATACATTTTTGGATTCCAGAGTGAGAGAGGAGGAAACAATGAAGGAAGGAATGATTGAAATAGGAAAGAAAAGTAAGGCTAAAGGATAAGAAGGAAGGAAGAAAGGATAGATGAAACTAGCAAGGGAGGAAGGAAGGACTGAGGGAATATAGGAAAGAATGGGGGAATGATGCATAAAGCAAAGGAAGGAAGGAAGGAATGAAGGAAGGAACGAATAGGGGAAGGATGGATAAAACTAGGAGGAAGAAAAATTGAAGTAGGAAAGGAAAGCAAGGATGATCAAGTAAAGAAGGAAAGAAGGACGGAACTTGGGAATAAAGGAAGGACGGACAAAACTAGCAAAGGATGGAGGGAAGGAATTAGGGAAGAAAGAAAAGAACTATCGAAAGAAAGGAAGAAATATTTAACTAGGAAAAAAAAGATGGATGGTACCAGGTAATAAAGAAAGGATATACAAAACTTCCAAAGGAAGGAAGTACGGAAGGATGAACTAGCAAGGGAAGGAAGGAAGGAAAGATTAGACTAGGAAAGAAAGGAAGGAAAGAAGTAGCAAAGGAACTTAGGAAGGAATGAGTGAAAAGAAGAGGGAATGATTTAACTAGGGAAGAAGCGAATGAACGGAAGAAGGAGGAGGATAGATCTAAGCAGGAAGAAAAGAACAGATAAACAAAGAAGGAAGCAAGAGAGATGTTGATCCTTGCTCCAACATCCTGCTTTATCTCTGTAATTGTAGATGCTGGTTTCAGCCTTCTGACCCTAACTGGCCTCATCAGACTAAAGTAAATGGTTAGCAGGATTTACAGTTTTGCACTCCAGGCTTATTTACACTGTTGTTTCCTCAAATCAATCAATAAATCATTTCAAGCAGCCGAAAAATGGAGAACAATCCAGCGAGGAAAGATGTTTGATAATGGCAGCCTATAAGAAGTGGTAGATTTATAGGCAGAAAGATTTTTTAAAGCTCAATTCTCTTATCGCAATAAACGGCACAATTTTATTACCCCCCCTAAAAAGAATAACCATTAAACCCTACAATAAGGCTGACTTTAATGCATACGATGAGTGGAGAAGTGATTCCTCACAGATGAAAGTAATTTAACCGCTCCCGCCTGAGCCGACGGTTCCCGACACCAACCTACCTTGAGCCAGCATGCTGAACTCTAGAAACAGGGCGATGTGGTAGAGCTCCATGGCCTCCTCCGTGCGCGTGCTGGCCCCTCTGCAGCCTGAGACCAGGGCCTGCACCTCCCCGAGGCTGCAGGACGAGGGGCTGCCGTGCAGCACCAGCCCGAGGTCCACCGCGTCCGTGTACATGCAGTGCAGGATGACCTGCACGTACTTCCGCGGGATGATGGACTCGTCCAGCACGATCCTGGTGGGCGTCTGCAGCGTGCGCTCCGTCATCTCCTCGCCGGTGCGAATTCGTCTCTGCAGAAGGTTCCTGAAGAAAGGGGAGCGCGCCGACAGGACGGCCTTGTGAGCTCTCAGGTCTTCATCTGGGGTCGCCGGTGCGCCGCCGCTACCCGAGCTCCCCGTCGGCACCCCGGACACAGCGCCCCTCTCGCTGCAGCCCTCTATCATCTCAGAGTCGGAGGAGAAGCTGAGGAGGGCGTCGTAGTAGCACATGTAGTCAAACAAGCCCTTCATGTCCGCCTCTAGGGAGTTGGGCGTCCCAAACTCCTCGCTGAGCTGTACGAGAACGTCCACGTTCTGCAGCCGCGTGTCCTCCGTCCCGCCCACCCCGAAATCCCCCGTGTACAGGTAATGGAGCAGGGCGGAGAACATGGGCACGTCGATTCCGGCCGTGTCGACGTCCATGAGGACCTCGGCTCCGTAGCCGGGCGACGAGGACAGCAGGGTCTTGAAGAAGGGGCAGCGCGCGGCGAGGATGGCGCGGTGAGCCGGGAAGCACGTGCCCTGGAAGATGAGATCCACGTCGGTGCAATACTTGTGCTGGTAGAGGGCGGCCAGATCGCGCTGCAGGCTGGGAGCCTCAGCGCGCGCCAGGCTGGCCTGGAAGCTCAGCTCCTTGAGGGACGCCGTTCCCTCGTACTCCTCCACCAGGGCGTTGGTGTCGCGGACGTCCCATCCAGACAGGAGCTCCCGCATCTGCCGGGCGTGATCCGCTGAGCGGCTGGACTTCCTCCTCTTGATGAAGCGCCGCTTGAGCGTGGCGAGGCCGAGGCTCTTCTTCTTCCTGTCCGCCGGGCGCTCGTGGCCGTGCTCCAGGCTGTAGAGCTTGGACTCCCAGCCATATCCCTGCTGGGAGTACGAAGAAGTCCCTGGAATACAAACACACGACAAAACAGGAGGATAAGAAAGTTTTGTTGTTGTTTATTATTAGGCCTTTTGTTTGTTTTCAGCTGGGCATCTTTGAAAACTACAGCACCCTATAATTGAAATTGATCGAGGCGCAACAGCCACAGAAAAATAAACACGTCAACACACCATCAGTTTTTTAAAACTATTTTTTATTTTAATATGAAAAATGTACTATAATTTTCAAAAACCAACCATCCTGCCTGCAAAGACGCTACACTTGTGCTTTTAGGAAAACTACGTACAGACGAAACTCCGGAGTAGCGGAAGAGGAAAAAAGCGAAAGAAAGGAAACTAAGGAAGGTTAAGTTCAACGGTTTTTTATTTGTAGCCGGTGAAAACGACCCGTTAACGTATGTTGCTACTCTTACGTGAGTAACGTAACATTAATTAATATAAGATTTACATTAATGTGGAAAAATTTAACTTTCTCAAGCTGTAAACTGTGTTTTAAGATGACTATTAGAGTAGAGCTGTAATCTAAGATCTAAATATTGTGAATCAAATAATGTAGAAGCATCATAGATGGACAACCCTGCGGTTAACAACATTCACTCAGTTTTTACCCATTTAGCGACTCTTCAGTGAAGACAAGATTACAAATAAATAATCAGCAGGTCACGCTTTTTACAGATTTAATCTCTTAAACCGCAAAGTTTTGGTTCCCACTTCACACCAACCCACAGAATATCAGTGACGGTAAATACGTCAAACTGGGAGCTGGAGTTCTTGTCAAAGCAGAATTTGATTTGATGCCGACTAAAATTCAATGACACGGTTTTATTCATTCACCAGAACTCTTTCCCACTGAGATAAAAAAAGATTTTCTTTGCATTTACAGCAAGCAAACATTTAAAAAGAGATATATAAATTAAAATATAAATCAGTTTTATTAATTTTAGTAACCCAGTTCAGGAAAATGAATCTCATAATAATAACTGGGAAATGTAACAGAGCAATTGTCATCTCTTGTGATGAATTTTACAATAAACCCACATTTTTCTGGCCTTTCTCCATATCTATTCCCCGCCCACTATTCATGACGTAAGTTTGTCAAAAACACAAAATTTGATTGATCATTAGAACATTTTGCAATTGTTTTTCTTCTTTTACACTAATAAACCCAAATACTGCTCCTGAAAAACATAACTTAAAACCGGCCTAATTAGTTACAAAAAAAAAGGATGATTTAAAAAAAAAACTTTTGATGACTAAATTGCACAGTAACTATATTTAATTATGTTGTTTGAATTTATCAATGGAACAAACTAAGCAAACAAAAAGTTAAAATAGCAATTTTGAGCTTTCAAACATCAACATTCCCAATATTGTGATGCTGAATCATAATTGTAATCATGACAAGAAATGTATCACGATAAAGATGAATCTCATCCCCATTTCATAGTTAGTACAAGTTAGAGTTCAATGATTAATCTGGTGTAAAGGTGCAATGTTAGGTGGAAATTACCTCTCCCTAGAATCTTGAATTTAGCCTTTTTGTATGACTTCTTCATGCATTCCTGGAGCCCATGTGTGTTCTCCACAGACCTTTTAATCATTCTCCCACTACCCATGAGGGCAACATTAACTAAATTACCACTGACGTGCGTTTTCTGAACGTCCAGGCTCCAGTAAATCTGGTGCATCTCTCAAACAGAACGCTGCTCGTCACACACAGTTGTAGGTTTTAGGATGATTTCAGATCAGCTGAATCATCAGAAGTTACACCGGAGGTAACGCTGCAGGCAAACACACAGGAACACAACCTGCCTCTGGCGTCCCCTCCAGGCCGATCAGGCAGCTGGATCCCGTTCAAACGCAACACAAGACGGCCCGGACCCCCGTTTTCACTCGGTTTCAGAACGCGAAGCGGTTCCTCGCAGACCGACGACCGATTACTCCTTCGTAAGCTTCATTCCCTTC
This sequence comes from Orestias chungarensis, assembly GCA_032876305.1. Classification (NCBI taxonomy): domain Eukaryota; kingdom Metazoa; phylum Chordata; class Actinopteri; order Cyprinodontiformes; family Cyprinodontidae; genus Orestias; species Orestias chungarensis. The sequence continues at coordinate 729,396 of JAVLVB010000214.1, read as the reverse complement.
CCAGTCGGTTCTGCTTAATAGCAGTAATGGTGGGGTTGAGACGGTGTGGGCACGTCTGCTAAGGAGATCCTCTCTGCCTGACCGCCTGTCAGCATCCATCAGTGTGACCCACATAGCAATCACTGGAAGTCTGACTCATCTCTCATGGGATGTTGAGATTTGTGGAAATTTATGTCAAAGATTACTGGTAATTTTAATGTAATTCTTTCCCAAACAAAGTTCAGCTATTGAACACATGCCTTGTTTTTGTCTATATTTAAAAACATAGGATTTTCAAGGGCCATTTTCTAAGACTGAAAGAGCTTTTTTTTTTAACAATGGGAACTAAATTATTATTGTAATGTAAAAACAATAAAAAAACAAACAAAGATTATCCCTAATTCTCTCTGAAATTCCCCCCATATCTGTTTAGCCTTTAGGACGCAGCCATTGGCATCACAATAAGACCATACACATCTCTTAATCTTCCTAAAACCAGCCGTCACGTCGTCAAAATGAGTAGACATAAAAGTCTAATAAAAGTAAAAGGTTAAAGAAACTTGCTGTGTGGTCGCCAAGCTGCAACCTGTGGCTCGCTGAACTTTCCACAACGCCTCTTAATTCCTGGATAAACAAAAAAAAGATACGTTTTTTAAAATGTGCGTAAACAGACGCATTCAGGTTTTTTGCAATTTGAAGTTTTCTCAATAAATTTCTACGCAGACTGTTGGTCTAATAATCAGTTTAGAAACTATATGCCGCTTTTGCTGAATTTGATAACATCCTATAAAGAAACCGCCTATCCTTGTTTTGCAAAAAGATGTTTTTGTGGTGATTTAAATTTGACAAACTTTTATTTTTTTTATTTTTTTTTTACATTTCTTGTTTTAAAGGAGTTTTGTTTTGCTGGACTGAGATTAAATAAATAAAACAGCTATTTAGGTTGTAAAGGTAGCTGCAAAGCCCCTGGTGTAAAACAATAAAATACTTTTTATGACGTAACTTTGGTCAGTTTGTGAACTCAAACATTTCCTAGCTTGCCCGACTGACTCCACTTCAAATAAGGCGCACCGATGCGCCTCCCAACGCCGCTGCCTCGGCTCCATGAGTCAACAGCCCGGTTAAAGAGCTCTTAAATTATTCACCTCCTGCGCCATCAGTTGCCATGGAAGCAGGTTAATCTAATCTAAAGTGCGAGTAAGTGCATGTCAGAGCCCCATTAGTATGCATTTGTAGAAAAGATGCACATACATGCAGGTTCATTACGCAGAATGAAAGTGATCTAGTCTTGAAGGAACTCACCTATGAAGGTCTGCTGCGTCTGCGTGGTTCCCCCGATACGTGGGGAGCAGTAGTGTGGATAACTGGATCCATTGGCCCCCATCCTTACGTCTCTTCACTTGTTTTTTGGGGGCCTCCCCTGGTGTCGAGTCATCCTGCTCAGTCCTCAGCTGCGGGGGTCAGGCATGGATCACCTGAAGCCTCTGGCGAGCCCCAGGCTCCGGCCGCTGCACCCAGAGGAAGACGGAAGAAAGCGAAACGGAGAGAAATTTAAAATCTAAGAGCGGCTGCGTCGCTGAACGACGGACCAGATGGACTCTGGGAGAGAAAACGAGGCTGAAAAGAGCAACGGCTAATTACATCCGTCACAGCCTTTCAGCCGCACTGATTTTAGTGCAGCGATCAATCATCCTGGCGTGTGCGGGTGAAAGCTGTGGAGAGGTTTTCCCTTGGTGTGTTCATCTGTAATCTTTAACACTGACCTCCTCTTCCTCGCCTCAGGAAAACGGATTGCCAGTCAAAGTAAAATAAGACAGACGTATAAAAGCAGAACCAGGATGATCTGGGTTCTCGACCCATATTGGCCATTTTCATAGTTGACGCATCTGAAATAATGTCCCGTCGGGCCTTTTTAAATATGAAAATGAATAGATTTAAAAGAAGTAAAGCCGGTTCCAATATAAAACACGTAGGTCATGGAAAAGGCAACTGTTGTGCAACCAAGCAACACAGACGCCAGGGCAGATTTCACAGTCCGCCACAAACAGTTTGATGAGGCGGCTAACCGGGCAGCTGCAGCCGTTATGGTTACAGCAGGGGATGCACAAAATATCGGCATCAATTCTGATAGGAATGGCCAGGCCGATATTTACAACCGATGTTTATTTTCCATCTTGTTGCCATTTTTGTGCGTTTCAGGAAGTGGAGGGGAGAAGACCGGTCATTTGACAATCACAGCGAGTCATTGTGGGATGTTTAACTGGAGCCGAGAGATCCAGTGTGGGTGGAGAGTTTGCTTTCGAAGGGTAAATCCCAAACGTGCATATCGCTGAAACCCTAATTACAACCTACTTCATCCGAGGTTCCATTCAAAACATAATTTCTGCTTTAATCTTTAGGTAGGAGTAGATTATTAAATTAAAAAAATCCTCAAAGTTTGCAGACTAACTTATGGGCTGTACAGATGGAACAATTCTTTTGCTCTGAACTCTAGTATGTTACAAAAAAAACACACAGTACGTAATGTCCACATCTGAGCAAGGACGTTTCAGGCAAGCCCTGTAATCCTTATCTTATTAATCAGTGACAAACAAATGAACCCAGAGCTCACTGATGATGACATTATTTTCTGGGATATCGACATGCAAAATGTTTTCCCCTCTGATAAGATCCGAGATGAAAGCTGCGTTTACTTTAGGGAGGTTATCCCTGAGGGACGGTGAAAGGGTAGCACCGAGCAGTTAATACTACACATGGAAAGTTACATTTGTTAATCCACTGCATGAACCTTGAATATGCTACATACGCTAACTGATGTTAGCCTAAATGCAACTCACTTTTGATCTTAAACTGAAAACATAGAGTGGGCTATTCATAAAAATAATTATACCCAAACACATTACGCCTAACAGCTTGGACGGGCTTAGCAAAACTGATTCAGAACATCACAAAAATAAACATAAGAGGTCAAACCTACATCTGAAGCACTGGACGCCTCGCTAGCCTCAGTTAAGGTCAAAGTTCATGATTTAACAACAACAAGTAAGACAGCTCATTAGGTTTAGCTCAAACGAACTTATGCATCACAGTGATGTAAAAACACACCAACTAGTTCCCCTATGGATTCCCGTCTAAATAAAATAAATAAATCACAGTTTTTTTTATAATGGCCTGGTCAAAGTCGGCACTTAAGTTTGATTTAAAATTCGTTGGAATGACCTTAAAGAATAATCCTCTGATATCACAAATGTGCCAAACTAGACACGGGCAGCTATTAGGTTTACTTTGTGATGTAGCACCAGGTCGGACACGGAATAAAAACTTTAGCAAAAAATAAGATTAGGATTAAGATTGTAATATATAATATCAATTTTTGAGAGACCTGAAACAAGACGACAAACGTTCAAGCAAATTGGAGCAACTCTGTTACGTTAGCTCAGATTTTTTTCTTCTTTTTCTTGATTCTTGTTTATAATATTTCATAGTTGAGGCGTTCGGACCATATTTTCCATCCATCATAGTTCGTTCATAGTTTATCCCAGACTCTCGCTCTCTTTCTTCCTTAGTGATTTAAAGAGAAGTTTCAAAAGAAAATGAAGTGCTAACGGGAACAAAATGTCCCCTCTACTAACTGGATGATTGAGCAGTTAGCATGAGACTGTGATACTGCAACAGTCAGTCTTCAGTCAGAGCCCTATTTGGATTCATAGCAACACTGACTGCTCAAAGCAGGTACATAGGTTAAATAAAAGTTTGGAGGCAAAGAGAACGCATCTACAGTTGCTCAGGAATAGCTGTTGGAATTAACGGGGACCTTTACATAAAAAGTCACAAATCTAACCTAAACCTGGACTCTGGAGCTGAAAAATCGTTTTGAGGTCTGTTTGATCTGGGTCTGCTACGTTCTCCTGCCCACCATGCTAATAATCCAGGGAGTCCGTCTCTATAGAGCACCGCCGCGTGTCCCCGAGTGTTCGATGGAAACCCATGGCCTCTTTTTCCGGCACATGCCGCTTCAAGCGAGCCCCATCTTCTGAAGGGAATTTCTTTAGGCAAAATGTTGATTTTGAATATGAATATGCAGGAGCCCCTGAGAGCGGCGCAATTTGATCACAAAAAACCCCCAACAAAAACCAAACAACGCAATCTGCACGTTCAGCAGCTTTAAACTCGAGCTGCAGAACTTTGACAGCATTATTTAGGAGGGTTTAATGCTGAGATCTCCTCTAATCTCTGTGAGGTGCAACTCGAAGAGTCTTTTCTGCACATTCAGACCTTAACAAAGACCTCCTGGCTCTGAACAGAGCTGGTTTAGTGTTGCAGGCACAGTTTGAGCTGGACTATGCGTCCCTAATGAGAGGTGACACGAAACACTCCCTGCCCCCTACCCACTTCCGGATGAACGTGCGCCCTTTTTCAAAGCTGCTCACCTTGTATCAGAAATCTCTGTCTTCTTATTTTAAAGAAAACAGACCTCGCGAGGCTCACGGAACAAACACGTGGCCTCACCTCTGGATCTACCGGAATATACGTGACATAAGGAGCGGATTCATAATTCAAGAGAATCGCCGGGTCTCATCAATCATTAATGAGGATGTTCTCATCATGGCGGGAGAAAATGGATGCTGTATAGGTGCAAGTTTCCTCCTCGTTTCTGGGCAGCACGTTAGAAGAACCAGTCTTTTTCTGTTGTGTTATTGCACGGGTAATTATAACAAAAGGGGGAAGTTTGATTTGCTAAAAAAACAAAAAGTGACCGGCAAGCACAGATTATATGGACAGTATTCATTCAGGAGCCGCTTTATCAGCTTAACATCTAAAAAGTGGAAGCATTGACGAAATAAACAGCTGCACCAAACCCTGTAATATGAGCGCTGAGATGTGGGGATTGTGTGTTTAGCAGAAGCCAGATGGAGAGAAACAGCAATTATAGCCGGTCTGACTCGGGAGATATTTGATACGATCTAAAACCAGGGCATAAAACAGAACAAGGCGGCGAGAGGAAACCAGCACTTTCTAACAAAGCGTGACCTCCAAAGCTCGGACGTGTCGACGCACACGTCGACACCCTGCAGGTGGATCCTGGACGGGCGTTTCGCTGTGAAATCAGGACGACGGCGATGACGACCGGCTTCTCCGATCAGCTATTTCGGTCCCATCAAGCAGTTAGGCTGATTCGTGAGCGCGCACAACCTCAACCACGGAAAACCAAACCCCCCCCCCCCCCCCTACATGCGACTCGTAGCCGATATTTTCGACTCAATTTAAAATTAAGTCCTTCAAAAAAATTCAGTTTGTGCTACTTCCATACGTGGAACTAAAACATTACATTTCCATTTTATTCATTCACTTTTTTCCAGTTTGTTCCATCAGAGGGATGATACATTTAAAAACTATGAATAAACGCAAGTTTTCCTTGTTTGTGTAATGGATCCTATTTTAAAGTGGAACGTTTTTATACGAGCAATGATTGTATTGTGGTTGCTTTATCTTCATCACAATAGTAGGAGGTATCGTGACAACCCATTTAATGTGACTTCACGTCAGGTTAACGAGTGTGTTGTGTGGTTCTCCATCATTCTGGCCAACTGAGCAGCATCCAAACATTTCAGCCCCTTCGAAAGTCTTAAGTTTCATTGAAGACCAGAAACCACAACCCTCGCCGGGGACCGTTCTGATTACAAATGGATTAAGGAGGTGCTGAGTGGACCCACAATTTCGGTGAGATTACAGTGGGATTATCGCCCTCTGCATATGGCTCCGCTGTGATTTACTACAGCACAAGCTAACGGCTGCTGAGGATTGCAATTTAAGGAGCCTACTGTGTCGCAGACAGAGGAGCAGTGAGGGAAGCGGCGGAGGTCACAGGACGGTCCCCAACCTCTGTTACACAAACAGGACTCCGATAGTTGTCTGAAACGTATCACATCCTCTCTACAAACGTTGAGAAAACCACCTGGATGCTATAAAAAACCCTCCGACTTAACCTGATTAAATGTTTCACTGCTGGGAAATAATGAACCTCGTGTTATTAGACTCTTGTTTGCGTCTTAAATAAATTACGTTATCCTCACTAATGTTCTGTAGGACCATTTTGTTCCGTCGTTACAGAACGACAACATTTACGACGGTCTTTAAACCCAACATCCGCAGTCAGGTTTCAACTCTCCGGCTTGTTTTCATCAATGAAACTGAGCGAGGCGTCATATGAAGTTGAGGCGGATCTTATGTTACAGCGTTTGGCTACAGCTGGTCAGCAGGCCTCGAGTTAAAGGTGAAGACACAAACATACAAGCCAATTTTTTACTGCTGGTAGAAACGCTCAACAACGTCTAGATGAAATAAGCCCTCGCTCCGCACTCGTCATCAGTCCTCACTCCTTTTCAGATCTGTTTAGACTTTCCTGGTAGGAGCGTCCCGATGCACCATTTTCACTTCAAATACCCTACTCATGTTTTTGTCTTTAGGCTTATGTGACACCAATGATTTATTATCGATCAATGAGTTACACACATATGAAACTTTCAACAATCCAACAAAATAAAGGACAAGCTCAAACACTAGAACAGATATCCGGGAACTTAGACATAGGTTTTTAGGATGACTGTTTCTGAGTCATCCTAAAGACTCCCAAGCATTTCCTGGATCTCATCAATCCTCCCTAGTCATTCTAAATCCTGTACGATAATACTAGTCATTCCGAGTCCTACCCAACTTTCCCCTGTCATTTTGAAACCTATCGACAGTTTCCATTCATCCTATGTCTTCCCTAACGATCCTGAGACGTCCCAGGTAATCCCTGGTCATGTTGAGTCCTACCAAGTCTTGTCAGATCACCCCGGGTGCTTCTAGGACAACTCAGGTAGTGCATGGTCCCGGGTCCCCCTCTGGTCCTCCCGAGTCATCCTAGTCCTTCCCTGGCAATGCTGACGTAGGACATCCCAGGTAGTTCACTGTCGTCCCAGGCGGCCTCTGGTCCTCCCGAGTAGTCCTAAATCATCCAAAGTAGTCTCGGTTCCCTGTGAATCGTCATAGGACACCCGCAGGTAATCCATGGTCGTCCCGGGTCCCCTCTGGTCCTCTTACGCCAATCTGGGTCCTCCCTGGTCATCCTAGGACATCTTAAGGTAGTTCACTGTCGTCCAACGTCCCTTTGCTTGTCTCGAGTTGTCCTGAATGACCCAAGGTAGTCTCTGGTCATCCTGGGACCATCTAGATCGTCCCAGGTAGTCCCCGGCCGTCGTCTCCACCAGGTCCTCTCTAGTCCTCGTCAGTCCTGTGTCTCCCTCACACCCACCCAATCCTTCTCAAAGGTCCCTGTCCTTCCTCCGCCATCCTGCAGTCCCCCAACGCTTCCCCTCAGCCCTTCGCGGTCCCTCTTAGTCCCCCCAGGTCAGGTCGGAAGCCCTCAGTGTGATTAGCCACAGCTAGCTTAGCTATCTGTGGCTTTAACTGTTCTAAGCGGAGGAACATCTGTTGAAACGGAGGCGACTCGGATCATATTTACCTGGAACTTCAGAGCTTCCTGTTCATAGTTTGTCTCCGGATCACAGCAGCAGTTCAGTCCGGGTCCAAGTTGTCTGCTCAGCAAGATGAGAGGAACAGAAGGGGGGGGGGGGGAAATCAGCTCAGCTCCTTGTTTCTCCAACTCTGCTCATAACGCTCCGATCGACGTCAGCCGCCAAATTAAACCGTTAAAATGTGAAGCCGCTTCCACTTCCGACGACTTTCCCGGCACCTAAAACCGAACCGAACCGAACCAAAGCTTTACTTAGCCTCGGATCGGCTCGGTATTTCCCCCCGCGGAGCCTTGTTGGGTGGTTTTTACGGCCTATGCCGAAAGCCACCGAGACCAAGCTGGCTGAAGTGAGGACACAGCTTCCGGTTAAAATAAAACCAGTGACTCGCTAAAATACGACATCAGTCAGCGATCTAGACATTATAAAAATATAAAATAATTTATAAACAAATACTCTTATAATAAAAGTAATACCTGTTAAATTTCAACATGATACTATTTTGTGTGTGTATACTTTTATGTCTTACCGGAAGTGTTGCTAGCTTGACTACTTCTTCTTACCGGAAGTGTTGCTAGCTTGACTACTTCTTCTTACCGGAAGTGTTGCTAGCTTGACTACTTCTTCTTACCGGAAGTGTTGCTAGCTTGAGTAGTTCTTCTTACCGGAAGTGTTGCTAGCTTGACTACTTCTTCTCTCACTAGCAGAAAAGAAACAAGAAGTCAGAACAGATTGGACAATTTCTCATATGTGAGCGCCCTCTAGCGACTCTATACACAAATTAACAATAAAAAAGAAACCTCACTATTATATATTTATATATATATATTTTATTTATTTATTTTATTTTATTTTTTACCCATTTATTCATTCATAGAAAAGACAAGAATGATCAGATTTGCAATAAGTCTCTGCAAAGACTTTTCATAATATTTTCTGCTTACAAGACACACAAACCTTTAAATCGGTGAAATTAGGCACAGATGTCATAATTAGAGTGGTTGCGTAGTTTTGGACTATCAAAAATTAAGATAAACACTTTTACTCCACGCATAGATGTAATAAAACCAATTTAAGGTGGTAAAAAGATTTTTTAATAATGTTTTCACCGTTTATATTAATTTTCTGCTATCCTGATGAGGGCGCCAGAATACGCCTAATGAGGGACAAACTCTTATTTCTACTCTGCAGTATAATCGGTTATAGAAGTGGTTATTTGTGCTAGTGTTGAAAAAAGACCAGCAATGCTACTAAGAATTTCATTATTATACATATGGGGGTTTGAAAATCAGATGCTTTTTTGCATTGCAAAAAATACATAAAAAATCTCCCCAAATTTAAAAGGAGGGCAAATTACATACAAAAGTTGCAGCATTGTATGCATACATACAGAAATTGACGCATGTACTTATTGCAAGCTCATAGCATGCATTTTGTGTGTTGTATGTTTTTTTTTTTTTCAGACCAAATTAAAAGCTAGAATGCTGCTTTTTCCTTCTCTTGAATTTTTTACCCACACAGACAAGAGTGCCTTAATGACAGTTTACATGAGTGCTCTCAGTCCATGAAAGTAACTCCTCCTAGGACGAGCAACTCGTTAAAAGTTTATCCTATCTGCTTGTACCTCAGGGGATGTGAGGGGGGTTTCTCCAGAAGTATTTCCTTTAAGTTAAAGAGACCGACCGAGTGAGCCAAAGCTAGAACGATGTCGTCGATCTTCAGGAGAACCACACTGACCAGGTTGCTCTGCATCGGAGACATTCAGCAAAATCAAAGGTTAACCATCTACAGCAAACCGCCCAAGGAAAAGATTGGCCCAATGGTAACTATGATTATTTGTCTTAGTGTTGGATTGCTGGATTTGAGATCTGCCCACAATAATGTTAGGGATGTGATCAGAATTGTGTTGGTTTTTTATATAAGCTAACAAAAATATTCAAAGACTGGGCTCTAAAAATGAAAGAAAAACCTGTTCTAGCATACCTGTCCTTCTCCCTAGTTACTTTATCGACTGTAATCCGAATGAACTCAAGCGCATACTGCTCTCTCTTCTGCAGAGTGGGAGACATGTTTTATTCATTCTCCGAGCTTTGGCCTCTGAAAAGGGATCCAATGGTGCGACTGCAACATAGCAGCAAACATTTATGGCACTATAAATCTGCTGATCTGTCCCCTGAGACGTGCTTTTTAAAAAAACGTCTCAGGTTAGGATTGCTAGAGGAGAGAAGGACGTATCATGGAAGGACAGTATAGAAAATAGAGTAACAAGTGTTTGGGTTTCTCATGCATCAATAAATCGTTCTAATATACTGTTTAAACTGTTCATTCCTGAAGAAAATTGAATGTTTTCTGGGACTCTTCTACAGCAGTCCGTCTTTGCTCTGTGTGCCTTTGCTCTGACCCTTCTGACCCCGGCCGGATGGATTCTGCATCACGTCCCCGAATACCGGCAAAGATCAAGTCCGCACCGCTGACGTCTGAAAGAAGCTCCGCAAACGTATTTGTTCCTGTTTGAACAGTTAAAGACGGTTTAATGTTAGTTTTCATTGTGTGCCATTTTATGATTTTATTAGCTTTTTTACGGCACTTCATTTTAATTGTTGTTTTATTGGTTTTCAGCACAGCATTCGCTGGTAGTTTTATTTGCAAAAATGTACTTAAAAAGTAAAATATAATGGAAGTTTGATTGATGTTAGTAACTATTTTAAACACTTTTATCACCAGCTGTCTCTAGGAATGTGTACCAAACCATATATTTGTTTTAATTTCCTTAAATGGATTACAGAGTCTACCTATGAATACATTCTCATGTCATGTGTCTTTACTTTTAGTTCTGCAGCTTTCTGGATTCTTCTAAATGTTGTATTTTTTATTAACCACGAGCAAGAAAATCCTTATAATTACCTTGAATAAATTCTTAAAAACAATAGTCTGTGTGCAGTACATCTATTTTACAGTTATTGCTTGTTCCTCACAGAGTGGCCTTTCATAACATGTGACTGCAGGACTCCTTCAATTCTGTTTAATTTTGTTTGTGCAGTAGATAAAATTATTTTATTTGTAAAGTTAATTTTTCAGATCTAAATCCTGAGCTCTTCCCAAGCGGGATGATTGTTGGACATTTCAGTGCTGTTGTGTTTATAAACATAACTGTCAGACCTTTGGAAATCTGGATGTCGTACCTAAATATAAATCAGGCAACCTCCTGATAGTTTCAGATATATATATATAATTTAGTCTAACATAGAAAGTAAATCCACATCAACCTCCAGTTGGTCAAGGCAGATTTGCACTCGTACTCTTCCAGGTTAAAGTGGAGTTTTTCCTCTCCACTTTCACAACATGCATGCTCAGTATGAGCGATTGCTATGAAGTTAACAACACAACCCGAGCTATCGTCTACTGTCTCTGGATGCTGGTCCGGGACTGAATTTTAGTAGTCAGTGACTCGATTTAATCTGCTAGATTTCCTTGTAATAAAAAACTCTTTAAACTATTTTGTAACACAGTGATGTGACCCCTTAGGTTTATGGAGGCGCCAAAGGGACAAAATAAAAATAATAAATCAAAACATAAGATGTAATAAAAACATTTACAAAGAGAGAAGTACTTACACATATATTTTTTAAATAAAATCAACCAATAATAAATATTATTTGTATTTTTAATGGGTTACAAGCTCAACAGCTTAGGAAAACCTGCTTTAGAGCACAAATGCTTAATTTAATCCATCAATTGATACAGTATAATGATCCAATATCAAATATACATCTGTAGAGCCCAATATTTGTTCCAAAGAATTGAAAACGTTGTTGATAAAAATCAAGAAGCTGCACCCAGCCACAGACTGGAAAATGAAACAACCATCTGTTGCATGTCTTTTCTTTATGGCAAATCCTAATGCTGTAAGGGTTTTAATATGTATTTATAAATACTAAAAATAAAATGATTCCGACTGGGGTTTCCTGTCTGTTTTCACCTCTCAGGTTTCTAAGGTTGTTATAGGATTCGTGAATGTCAAAGCCGGATCAGTCCATTTAGAGAGGGATACAGGTCCAGATCCCTGCCAGCATCCAGCATTCACAGCAAAACAATAAAAAAATGTATTAAATTAAATAATGATAACATACAAACACACCCAGCGGCATTAAGCGGCTTCTCGTTTAATTGCATCTGAATGGGTGAAGAAAAACGACGCAGCGCGGCGCGTTGTTGCGCAGATGGTCCAATCAGACCGAGGCTGGCTGGCAGAGAAGGCGCATCCGCATCCCAGTCAGGAGCATCTCCACATCTGACTCTTTATGTCTCCAGAAGAGTCTGCGAGATGTCCACGAAGGCGGAGCAGTGTGAGTATCAGTGCGTGGGTCCCTGTCTTTTTCGTGGAAACGTGTGATTTTGGGAGGAGAAAATAAAATCTCAACCATGAAGGCGAATTAAGGGGAGCTGTCCTTGGTGATGAAGGCAGAGTCAGGTCGCAACACGTCTTCTGATCAGGAAGGAGCACGGGCTCTCTGGTTCTGGTTCTGGTTCTGACTGGGTGCACCGACTGGGTGGATTGTCTCAAGGTCGAGCTGAGAGGTTCGGTCCTGAATCGATCAGATGGTGGAAAATATCGATCAGTCACGTGGTTTTGGTTCCCTTTGGTATTCAAATCTGTTGCAGCAGAGATCCTGCTTCGTGTTTGAACAGGTTGCTCCTCTCAGCTGGTTCTTCTGTTGTTTCACAGTCAGGCTGAGATTAACAATCAGAACCCAGTTTAAAACAGTCGTGTTGACCAAAACCTTAAGGGTCAGTTGTTCTGCTGCTCAACACAATGACCCCAGATGTTATTAAATTAACTCGCTGACATTAAATCTGGCTCAACAATTACAGTTTTAGGTCAGCTAGCATCTCTAAAATGATATCTCTTTTATAAATGCCACAATAAAATGAGTCACATATACATAGTTTTAGAGATTGTATTATTTGTTATCCTTCAGTCTTCAGATACGCATTTAAAGCCCAAACAATGTCTTTGCTTCTTTATGTAATATAATGGAAAATATCAGGATATTCCATACAATATAGACCTCCAGAAGTCTGGCTTACTTCCATGTCATGGCTACAATGTCCAGGTGCTTCATTTATCTGTTTAAACAACGTGATGCAAGCATGGGGACTATGAGGACATCCAGCCGTTAAACTGTGTAAATGTTTAAAGTATGTTTAGTTGCAAAGTATATCAATTAACTCCAGAGAAAACGCAAAAGGCATTTAAAAAAAAAAAAAAATGTAATGCAAGTAATGTTTTAACATGAACTAAAATACCATTCAGTAAGGAAGAAGCCATTACTTAAAAAAGCCGCAATTAACATTAATCCATTTGAAGAGAAACTTAAAACAATCTCATTGCTTAATTAACATTTTTCTTGTCTTGATTATTTTTTATTTTTTTGTGTTTGTTACCAACTCACTATTTGGATTTTTATAGTTCAGAATGATATCAGCTGGGATGCTGTTTTACAATCATGCTTTACAGATGGGAGTTATTAGAAATTTGGATTCCGATTATCTCGCTGAAGCGATGGTTAAAAACACAAATTTAAAAAAAGACTTTCTTTCTTTCATAATTTCTTTTTTAAGTGAAGAAACCTTGAAATAAAAAATTCGCGGGGAAAAATGAAAAATCTGAGAATTTTATTTTAAGCCACATCGCCCGGCTCTACTTGCAAGCATGATACTGACATCCTAACTGTGGAGCATGGAGGTGTACGTATGATGTTGATTGGCCGCAGGAGGAACTAATGTGATCATAATAAATCAACATCCAAAGAAATCAGCCATTAAGTCAAAATTTGGGAGCAAATGTGTGATACTAAGCATTGTATTAGTTACAGCCTTCAGACCTAAACCAGTTCTGTCAGTAGGAATCGACCAAAATTACAACAAACTATTGTGAGAGACGTGTGGAAGGAAACCCAAAATAATTACAATAAGAGATATATGTAAGGCTCTGAATTAAAATGAATAAGTTTGGTCATCCTTGATTTAATAAAGCAGGAAAAATAATTAAGTCGGATTCAAAGTCAGACCGTTTAAGAAACAGTGCATGTAAATGTCTCGTTTTGATCTGTTGGGTTAAAACTTTGGCACGGCTGAGATGCCTGCAGCCTTTATTTTCAGGGTCGGTCTTCCACAGGTCAGGGCGGAAGAGTCTCCACCGAAACCGCATACAGTAAAGCGGGTCAGCGTGTCTCTGCTCCGACTCTGTTTATGTTTCAACAAAAGAAACAACAGACACCACAGGGAGCAGAAGAACACAAGCCGCCAGCTGGGTTAACTGCTGAAGTGTCCCACAGTGTCATGTGTTAAGAGCACGAACGAGCTCCTTCCCACGTTCGCGCGGACCACATTTTCCCAGCCAGTACTGGGGACTTGAACCAGCAGCCTTTTTGATCACGAGCTTGTAGGTTGCTGCCTCCTCCTGGGGGCTCCGGTGACCTCGCTGCGGCGCGTAAATAAAGGTCAACCGGGAGCGGACCGTGGGAATCAGGGGGGAAACTGTTTAATTAGAGAAATCTGTGCCGAGCTACGACAGATGAAACAGTGATTTCTTATTCTGCTCTTTTATTTTGTCTAGTTGCCTCTAAGATACGATACTTGCAAGAGTATCACAACCGCGTGCAGCACAATATTTACCCCGTGCCGTCCGGGACAGACATTGCAAACACACTGAGATACTTTTCACAGACCCTCCTCAGGTAAGTAATCTGAGTGCATAGGAAGTATAGAGCTTCTACATGCTCACATGAAGTTCAACACATTAGGCTAATCTGCTGCACAGCTGGAAGGAACCACAGTGATGCCATACAAGGCAGGACAGGAGAGAAAAAGGAATATCAGAGTAGTTTTAGGGGATTAGGATTGATGTTTATGGATTCACTGCTGCTCTCCCTTGAGTGTTTCCCTCGCCTATTCCTTCCCGGGGGGGCTTGGAGAGCAAGCGGCTGCTCCCCTGACTGTGCAGCCGGAGGGTCATCTCGCTCTCCTGGCTGCTGTTTAAAGCCTCAAGAAGGAACGACGTGTTGTTTCCTTCTCCAGCGGGGGTCAAGCAAGCGGCCATTTTAGACACATCCTGTTATATCATGTGTCATTTCCTCATTTCTCTTATCTAAATTGCAGGGGCTGATGGTTTTTGCCACTGCCCACTAATTTAATCTGAAATAGCCCCTCTTTCTTTCTCTGTCAGCTAAAATATGCTAAAAAGGCAGAAAAAGGGCGAACTTGCATGCTCAAGGGTAATTATGATTATCAGCTTTTGATGCAATCTGTCAGAGACTGGCAGCTGGCCTCAATTCTCCACTTTATTCTTTTAGGCCCATTGAGATTATTGCTCTTCTGGAGGATATCCTGGATACTTTCTGTCTTGTTGAAGGGTTGCAGGAGCTGCAGCCTGCATGCTGTTGCGTTTGAATGTGTCAAGGACAGCTATGGAAACGTGAGAAAACGTTCAGTCAGACGTTGACGTCTTCCTGAGGAGCAGCAACTTAGCCTCAGTTACGCAGAGTAAATCCCTCTGAACATTGACGGTGGAGCTGAGTTCCTGTGCTGGGACTCTGGGATTCTCCACACATATATGCTTTCTGCAGCCAGGCTTGGAGAAAACAGAGGAATGGTTGGAGCATTGAAAGTTGGAGATAAACCCAAATTGAAGGCGGTAGCTGGTTGAAGATGAGGAGGAAGCCTTACCTTCCGAAATCTTTCAGATTAGGTCTGATTGCATACATTCTGCATATTGTTCCCACACAGACACATTCATTAGTGCACACACAGTGAGCAGAGTAGAGTCTGACAGTACATGTTTGTCATGTTTATGTATCAGTGCATTCTACATGTGTTTAGTTTCCTTCATGTTTGCAGATCTACGTGTACTAGGTCTGCCTGTGTGTGTGTGTGTGTGTGTGTGTGTTTGTGTGTGTGTGTGTGTGTGTGTGTGTGTGTGTATGTGTGTGTTTGTGTGCGTCGGCTGAGCCCACAAGTGTTTTTCTCTGTGTGTGTACACGTCCACTGCGTGTGTGTGTGAGCGAGCGTGCGTGCGAACGTCTCGTGTTCGTTGTTCAAATTAATGATGTTTTGTCTCTGATAAACGGGCAGTGAAAAAGTCATACTCTGTCTGAGCTTCAGTATATTAGTTTGAGCCTTGCATCAACACCCAGACTCGGCTGTTGCAGAGTATCACTTTGAGGGGATCAGTCAAAATGTACTGTACTGTATGTTCTGCTGTTTAATAAAAATAAAATAAAAAAACTGCCTCTGCTGTAACACGTTAATAAAATCCCCTTTCTCACTTGCCACGGAATCTAAATGCTGTAAGTCTATTTTTTTTGAGGGACCTTTGAGACAAATTACAGCATTTTAAAAAGAAAATCTAGTCTCTTAGAGTAGCTATTATAGTTTTTAGTGTGCAGTGAAAACAGAAAGAGGGTGCCGGTTTACAATAAGGCTCCACTTACAGATGGCTAATAGTGATCTGTTTATAAAACGTTAATAAGTGTTTATTATGCAAAGTAAGGTTGAGAAAGATAAAAAAAAAGTGACTGGTGTTTTACAAATAGCAATCTAAATTGGTTCCCCTATTTAAATCATCTAGAGTTAATACATAAAACACTTCAGACTAAGTATCTTACCTTCTATTCACACCAGGAATTTATAAACGTAATGTTTAGCATATTATATTTTACTTCATAAGTGCTTTATAATTATCTTTAAGTTCAATTTAAAGCAACACTAAAGAAGTTTTAGTTTTGGTCAATTTTGCCAGCCAGTGGACAAAAGCAGTAGAAAGACTGCATTTCCCATGAGCACCAGCACATAGCGTTTTAAAATCCTGATCTCCCAGTAGCCTGCAGTTGGATTGAAGTACATTTCTGTTTCCAGTGTCTGTGTGAAGGATGAATAGTGATGAGGTGATGAATCTAATTGTTGTGAAACAATGTCATATGATGAGGTTGAAAATAAGAAATGGGGGAAGTGACGCATGCCGTAAAGCAGTCAGCACATTTGTAGTTGTTTTGTGTGGCAGGGTTCCTGCCACCCTCCTTCAAGTTGCTTAGTGCCGATTAAAGCGATACGGACACCCTTAGGCAGTGACAGAGTTGTCGTTCAACCAACTGTAAGATGAATTAGAATCACAAAATCTATGAAAATATTTTATGAAAGTTTAAAAGTTACTTTGTGTTGCTTTAATTGAATTGAGTTTATTTATATCATTTACACACATGTGCTCTAACGGCACTTTACAACAGAACGAATTGTATTAATACTTTCCAGCTCATAATAATTATCAGCAGTTATTCAAGCTTGTTTAGTATTGATACTGGGATCGTCACGCAAAAAGTAGAACATAGCTTTCAATCAACTCATACTGAGCATGCATGTGGCGACAGTGAAGAGGAAAAAGTCCCCTGTAAACTGAAAGAAACCTCCAGCAGAACCAAAACACTTTACCTGGCTAAAAAAAGCAAATCTGTCTGTTGAGACCGACTCAGGGCCTTTAAAGACAAAACACACACAAAAAAAAGCAGAGAAACAGATGTAGGTGTAAAAAGTTGATATCAAGTAATGAAGGCGTCACAGCTAACTAAATTTCAGACTATGTGTAGCTTCTATGGAGAGAAAATCAAGAGATATCAATTGAAAAAGCAGCAACTAATGCAAATTGCCTATACGAAGTGGCCAGATCGCCTTCCAGCAGCCTAAACTATAGCAGATCAACTTTGTAGATAGCTAACCATTTAGCATGGAAAAGGTAGAGCCAATATTATGCTAATAAAAACGAAGGTTTACAAATAGTTTCTGTGGATACTTAATCTGAGATGTTTAGTTTAGCAACTCCAGATGATTTCATAGGTGAACAAATTTGGCTCAAAGTTTTTTTTCTCTTTCTTTCCTGGTTTATAAAGTGTTTACAGATCATATAACATCATATCTGCTAACTAATTATTAGCCATTTATATGAGGAGCCTTAGTGTTAAGCGGCACCAAAAAGAGCCATGCTCTCTGGCCCTCCCCCCGCCTCCCCTTCCTCCTCCACCCGAGACACTCCACACTCAACCCGACTAGTTTTTGCTTTTGTTCTCCTTCTCCCAAATTCCAATTAAGTCCATCACCTTCCCCAGGGGACAGCAAACACAATTGTCCATCCTGCATTAGCTCACAAACATGATG